>WBMZ01001538.1:0-38759 GCA_013400975.1 Atrichornis clamosus
CATAAGAACTAATTTCTGATATTAATATCAATAAGCATCAACACCTACCAGTAGCAAGATATTTTGATATCAATCATCATTAACAGACAACACCTGCCAATTTTGATACCCATCAACTGGTAACGACACCAATATCGTTGTTAGTTTAATAGTCAGCACTTGTTACCCTTTTTTTTTCCCCTCCTTGCCTCTGTTAAACTTGGGGTTTTTTCACTTTCCTCCATTGTTATTCATTTTGTATTTGCGGGAAGGGCTTGTCGGGACCCCCTTAGAGGAGATGATTCATCTCTCGAGCATCCTCTCTTAAAATTGTCCCTTAAACTGAGACAAACATGTCTGGGTGGTGTGCACTTAATTACTGAAGAGACTGGCTGTAGATAAATACATACAGAGCACTTCAAAACAGACAGCTCCTAGAAAAGACAAGTCTGTGTCTCCTTGAGCAACAGTTTCAGTTGGAATGAGACTGAGTGGCACATGGTTTTGACTACAGTCTCAGTGTGTGTGTTTGTGTGTGTCTTGGTATGGGGTGGAGTGGAGAGGAAGAGTCCACGAGCAGATGGACTCCTGGGCGCATTTTCCATCAATCCTCTCAGGTGGAGAATAATGGGATAGTCCAGAGGCTGGGGACTAAAGTCCAGTTAAAAGAAACTGGAGCATCTTGCTTTGATTATTATGCTACGAGTTACGTATAAGCCAGCTAAAGAGTGAATATTTGAGTAGTGACTGACAGGATTGGCAGGATAGTTGTGAAGTCAGGACCTGACATCAAAAATAAGCAGTCCATGTTGGATATGCCAGAGGAAGGAAGCTCATGAAGAAAAGGATGGACAGTTATGGTCGAAGCAGCTTCAGAGCACCTTGTCTCCAGAAACATTCTGGAGAGAGCTCAGTTGTGCCTGATTACAGTGTTCAAGGTCTCATTTTTCAAGGAGAGTGCAGGAACTGGATGTGGTGTGCGAGGAGTTTCAACTCTGCAGCTGCATGCATGAAAAAGAAAATGCAGATGTTAGCGCTGGGATTCAGACTACAATAATCACTGGGAGGCGGAACAGACTGTTGTCAAAAGGGGCATCATACTGCTTGTTTCTCCCAATTCCATTAGTTTCTATGGAGTCATGTTGCCAGCAGGGTTAGGGGGCTGATCCAGCTCAAACTTCGCCCAGAAAAATTGAGTTATGCTTTTTGTGGCCGTTCATGCTTAGGCTGGCTTGAAATGATGGAAGCTGCCAGCTCAGGCTGCTCTTCAAAGATGATGTCCATGCTGTGAGCCTGAGTGACAAGCAGAATAATGGTATTGTCTGCACAGATTGAGAAACCAAGTTGGGGAGAGGGAATCACAGTTCTGTTTTAACCACCCTGAGCTTCTGCTGACAGCTCAACACCCATGAGGAGATGTCAGAGAGACAGACTCAAATTTTAGCCTGTAAACAAGGAGACAAGTCTGGAGCAGAGAGAAATGTCTATAGGTCATCAGGCTAGAGAGAGCAGATGAGTTTGGATTGGTGGATAAAATTACTTGCATATTTTTCTTGCCTTTATCAGAATTCCTTCCAATATGTCAGTTGATACATTTCTGTTAGAGAATGGCTTCACTCTCAGCATATTGCAGCAGATTGATCTTCATCAAGATTGTGATGTGATGTCCTGTATCTGGAGATCTAAACAGTGCTGGCCACTCCTCTGAGCTTGGGCTATTGTAAATTCATGCTCTTTTCCATGCTTCTGCTCTGTGATTTTATATTTTGGTTTGTTTCTCTTCTAAGAAACTAGCTGATCATTTTCCAGCGTGTGTTTTTTAATTTCTCCAGAGGCTCTGAATTATTTCTTGTTATCCTTGCAGTGATGTATGCAGCGCTCCTCTCTGTGTGAGTGAAATGAGGTTTGCAGAACCTCATGGTGTGTACACCTTGCAGCACAAGCCTTGTGAGGCGTATAAGCTGAATAAATATAGAAGGTAAAATGTTCCTTTTCAGCAGTCATGATCATCTGAGCATTTCAGATTGTATAATTTGCTGTTTAGCCTGTCTGGACTTTTCTAGTCTCTGTTTCCTTCCCATATATACTTTGAGACATTGTAAGTGTCAAGTTCCTATTTCCTTGGTGGTAACAAACCTCATAGATTTTTGTATAAAAGTTGTGAGGAGTCAATGACTATGTTTAAACATGTTTAACAATGAACATGTTTAAAACCATGCTGTCAGTATTGTACAGTATCTTAAATGTCTTACATTGCATTTACAATACATTTACAGGACATGACACTTATCAAGCTCACAGATTGCTGCAAGCATAGATGATATACTACAATATAAAAATTGTCCTTTTTTATAAATGACTTAGACATGCTCTGAAAACATATTTAATAAATTGAGTAGCCTTTATCATTGAATAAAAGTAATTTTGCTGACTGTTGACAAGTTATAACTATTTAAAAAACCATTCAAAAAAGATTAAGCCATTTGTGGATATGCAATGTATTAGTAAAATGTAATGTATTAGTAAAATGCTCTGCATTTGAGAGTGTATTTTTTCTAATCAAATTTAAAGTTTCAATCTATTATGAATTTCCATCATACTTTAAAAATTATTTTGAACAAAAATGACCATGACATTTTTATATTACTTTAATTATACTTGAATATGTTACAAACAAATAAAGCCACTTGGAAATTGTGTATGTGTTTGCAAACACTTCAGTGAAATTTGAAAATTTTAAAAGTATGTGATATGCTAGCGGAAAAAATATTTAATAAAATATCCCCAAACTTCCCACAGAGTTTTCAGTCAGGAAAACTACTGTATTTTACTCCACTAGAATAAGATGGTGTTGTTTTATGGAATAAAATAAACTGAATTTTTAAAAATAAAATACTCTCTGAAATAGAATATTGGAAGTAGAGGAGTTATTTTTCGAATACACTAGAAGAAAGGTTAAAAAGTCAATAAATTGAAGATCTCCCCAGATAAACTGAGGAGTGGGAAACACCAAGGGAGAGAAGTATGAGAGAGAGAACTTTTTCATCTTAATTACAAAAAGTTTCTGTTTTGATTGAGCCCACTCTCCAGTCTATCTCTTTTACTAGGAGGAATTTTAACTGAAGTTGCA
This sequence comes from Atrichornis clamosus, assembly GCA_013400975.1. NCBI lineage: Eukaryota > Metazoa > Chordata > Aves > Passeriformes > Menuridae > Atrichornis > Atrichornis clamosus. The sequence goes on from WBMZ01001538.1 coordinate 3,110, forward strand.
AATAATGGATAGCCATCTTTCCTGAATATTAGGTTAACCCACTACTTTTATTAATAGATGGAATTGAAAAATGGTAAATGATTTGTCTTTCTTGATTTAATTGTATCTATTAAAGGTATTTATTAGTGTTTCCAGGAAGAAATCAGAGGTAGATTTAGTTTGTAGTAATTGTTTTGTGTAGACTGATGAAAAAGGATGTTTTGGTTTGAGTGGTAGTGGTAGTTTGTGTGATGGAAGTGTCCTCTGCAGCCATGCAGAGGAGCCCAGACATACATGGGCAGGCAGAGAAAGCTCAATAACTCCCTGTCCTAGCTGAGCTCCTAGAGCTGTCCTAGGGGAGCCTCAGCTTCATGGCAAAGATGAGTGTGTGGACAGGACCCACTGGGATGCAGGGAAGAGCCTTTTGGGATTACATGAAAGTTGTTATGGGATTTTTAGGAGACTCACCAAAGGTGGAGAAAGAGAGAGATTGAAAAGGAGGGATATGGGAATAGCCTGGCCATCCAGAGGGGTACAGGGAAGGGGCTGTTGGTGCTGTGTGTGTTTGTGTGAGTGCTGGGCATGTCTGTGATGGTTTGTGTGGCCAGTTCTGTATGTGTGTGTGTGCGCGTGTGTGTGTGTGTGTGTGTGTATCATATACAGGTATTTGCTTGTGGGAATACTTGCTCAGCCTGGCTGCTGCATGGACCTGGGGGCATGTAGCTGGGGCAGTCCTGCCTGTGTTGGTCTACGGGGTTTGGTATTCCCTGCACACTGAGTACCCTGAAGAAATCACCAAATACAAATTATACAATGCAATGCTCTCTGTCAAATGCGCAAGGTTCACCTACTACTGAATAGACCATAGGACTTTCTGTGTGAGTGTTCACTGGCAATGGAAAAGTCCCAGTGTGTTAACTTAGCTGAAGAAGCTGACAGTTCTTACTATAACCATACTAGTACATATATCAGTAAAATATATTGAGCAATACTATGTGCTGTTCCAAAGGTGCACACCTTTGCAGAGCTCTGGGGTAGACTGAGCAACCTCCATGCCTTGAGTAGATCTGGAGGTTCCCAGTGAAAGTCATAGCAGGATCATGTATGTCATGTGAAATCCAGTTTTTGCAATCAGTTCCTCGTGTTTTTGGGCCTCACACTACTGAAGTGCCACAGGAGCACTCAGAAACTGGATCTCTGATTGTACTACATTTTTGGCCAATGTGGACAAGTCTGAGGAAAATGGCAAGGTGAGCAGGAGGCTGGAACATAATGGTTTGCCTGACCACCCCTAACCATGCCTACTAGCAGCTCAGCTAATCTGTCGCTGCCTGTATTTTACAATCCAAGTTACGCAGGCTAAGTACTCCTATATTTGGAAGAACTCTCACCTCCTGCAGTGTATGTCATCAAGAGTTGCAGAGAAGTGACTTTGTGCTGCCCTATGTATGTAAACATAAATTTCATATGCAGAAAAGGATGATAATACCTTAGAACTGACCTTGGGAATTGCTTTTTCTGTTTTGTTTTGCTCTGCTTGCTTTTTATTCTGTGCAGGTTCTGGGAGACAAAGGCAGCTCTCTGTTTTTAATTACTGTAAGTAGCATGTAAGTAGCTGGAACAGCTTTTTATGCAACCAGATTTGAATATATTCCAGGCTGAAGATAGACACCTATTTTAAAGGCACAGCATGCTCATTGTGGCTCTCTGCCAATCAAGCAGTTGTCACTTGCTAGACAGTCCTAAACAACTTCTGCTCCTTCCTCAATTCACTGTCTGTCTGACTGATGGAAATGGCAGGGCTTCTCCCCTTCCCCCTCCCCTTTTCTTTTCCCCTAAACCAGTGTCACCACATGGCAGGAGAATTCAGCCACTGCTACCTAGAACAAGGCACTGTTTGTGCTGCCGGCCCCAGGGCTTGGATAAGGATCCCTGAAAGAGAGCAGGGTAAATTATCAGTGTAATTCCCCAAGAATACTCTGCTTTCCATGGCTTGGTTTAGTTGGTTTCATTTTGCTTTTTAAACTTCTCAAGCTCTCTCAAGACTGAAAAATATGAAAACCAGATCTGGTTTTTTTTGAACTCTTCCCAGCCAGATTATGTATAGATTGTGTGAGTATTGTGGTCTGGCCCTGTAACAATAGCACTCAAAGACTTAATCTGAAGCAAAGTTAACGTGATAAGTGCATGGAAATATTTCTTCTTCTGCTTTATCTCCATGACGCCGTTATGGGGAAGCTTTGCTACCATGTCAGGTCAGCAGCAAAGCACCTAGTGTACCTCAGCTATTCTGCAGAGGACTCAGCTGAACCTCAGTACCTCTTGCTCCATCTCCTCCCTTACCTGTTGTTGGACTCCTTGTTTGCTTACTGGGATATAGGCTCCAAGCAGAATGAAGAAAGTCCTAGAAGTGTTATCTCTGGGCTACTGCAAATATTCTAACTTCTCATTCATGATTTTGAGACCTTGACTCTTTGGGGTCCTTTATGGTTTTATGGACATTTTAGAATCTATTCTTTAGCCAGTGACTTTGTCTTAATTTATTCAAAATTTGGCTGATGGCCATCTGGGGCAAAAGCACATACTGGTGTCAATCCTGCAATTTATGGTTCATTATTATTTGTGATTTCTAGAATTTTTCCACTTAAACTCTGCGTAGCCAGCTTTGCTAAACTTTTGACTCTGTGAGGAATAAAAAAGAAATCTTAATCCTGATGGCTGTAATTCCTAGTTGTATCCTTAATATTGTTAAATGTCAAATTCTTTTTTTCTTTGGAAGTGAAAGTCTTCCATAACTGGCCATCATTTCAGAGATTTTGAGTGTGAGATACCTTTTCTAGTCGCTTCACTTGTCCTTTGTTTGGCTTAGGTGAGGTGCATCACTGCTACTAATTATTGAGGAGAAAAAGAAGTGAAAAGAAAGGTTTCTCTCCATGTCTCTTCTCTTTGCAACCAAATTGCTGTACATTTTGCTCCTGACTGAGTCCTTTGGCAGAGTTCAAACTGCTGAAGAAGACTGTTTGTGGTTTCTTCCACATTATTTTTCTTGCTTACTGTTGCTGGTTTTAGCTATTGTCTATGTATTTTCCTAGAACTTTATTTGAAGGATGCTATAGTTTTTATTTAAGGAATTGGTCACCAATGATGATTGCCTGACAGCAATGTCTTCTCTGTGTCTATGGCGTCCCATGCATGGTACTCAGGTTCTTTATACTCTGGTCTCTGGTGTCTTAGTTTGAAAGGCAGATATCTGCCAAGGAAAAGCAGGAATCCTCCTGGAGTGGAAGGAATCTCCCCCTCCCCTGAATTATTGTAGTTTTGAAAAATATCAGGCTTTTGAGATTGAATATGGGAAAAGGAATAACAGTTATTTACTAAAATATATAGATAGATAGATAGATATAACCCAACAGAACAAACAGCAACAATAACAACAACAAACACACCAGTAACAAACTTCCCCCCTGTCACCCGGTTTCCCCTGTGGTGTAGTTACAGTCACACCCGGGTAGGGGTGCTGGTGGGGCAGGGAGGCTGCAGTCCGAGTGAGCGGTGGTTGCAGTCCAGTGGGAGTGGGGGTTGCAGTCCAGGCTGAGAGCGGTGGTCCTTCAGAGGTCCTGCAGTTCCCTTGGATTCACTGAGATGATGCCAGAGAGAGTGTGTCCCAGGTTCAGGCAGGCTTCATTATATTCCCGCGGGAATGTCCATGTACCTCCCCCAGGGCGGAGCATTTCACAGTGGAATGATGAGATAAGATAGTTTGGGAGGTTCTGGGTGGTTGGGTCGTTACAGCTGCCCATTGTCCATGATGGCCCAGTAACCGAGATGGCCTCCTCAGGGTGGGTGTGATCATTGTTGGTGCTTTCAGGGGGAAGCTCTCCCAGCTGTGTCTTTTGTGAAGCCAAAAGAGGCCCTACCTCACCACAGGGTTTCCTTTATCCTGTCTAACACCCAGCTTGCAGTCCGAGGGGGCCGAACATGCACCGGGCAGTTGCAAAGGGCCTGTCATTAACGGCTCATCAGGGCTGATGCAGACGGAGTAGAATACTCTTCATTCCCATACTGAACCCAGGACATCAGGACAGTTACGGAAATGAAAAACCAGAAGATGCTGTGTTAGGCTATTCAGCACATTTCTTTACCAACAGGTATAGGATATTCTGTACTTTTCCTAGATTTCCTATACAATATCAACTATATTCTTAGCTATTTCCATTTGTTTAGTTTGTATTTTGCTTCCCTCTCTAAGTCCTAAACATTAAGGCAGTGTACTTTTAACCTTTTTGATTTTTCTACCGCTGTTAGTAAAATGGATGTCATCCATAAAAACATGCTTTGTGTCTCTGACTTCCTCTCGTGTTAAACTGTCCCAAAGCTACAAGAGTCCTTAATCTGTTCTATGACAGCATGTGTCTAACTACAGAAATTCTCTCTGTGCTTGATGTTTATGCAGTTCAAATATGTTTAAATATCTATTTGTCTTTCCATCTTTGTCAAATGTTTGCCCTCAGCTTTTTCAATTTTTCCTTGCAAGGCAAGTTTTCTAGGCTCTGTCTTTGTGTTTGTTTTTGGCTTTTTCTCAAAAGTCACAATCTGTCAATGTTAGAGTTAGTTGGGAATTTTCCAGTGAAAAGGTTCTTTGTTTTGCTTTTTATTTGAAAAGGATTTTTTTTTTCTAAAATCGGAGACAATTCTCCTGCAGAAGGTATTTGCTTCTCCTTCCTTCAGACATGTTTTAGGTTGGTATGATCTGAATAGACACATTTAGTTTTGTGAAACCAAATGACTGCTTCTTGCATCTTGTATTAACTGGCCAAATATCCAAATACTCTAAAATAATTTTTTTTGTGGAAGAATTCAGGCACTTAATCACACAGCAGCCCGTCATCTGGTTGAACCCATGTTGAAAATCCCATCAGTGGAAAACAATGGAAGATCATGGGAGATATAAACCGGCCAAGGTCAGTAAGAAAGAAAGGGATAATTATCAAACTAAGAGGAATATTGGTGGTATTGGCAGCCTTTCCCAATCACAGCATTAGAGAGTAGCCTTGGGTGATCCCTAGTTTCAGACTCAGAAATGTTCTGAAGGATTTCTTCTTGCTGCAGGTCAGCAGCAGGTTCATTCATTACTATTACTACTGATTTCCCAGAAAGATGTGCTTAATTAAGATGGCTGCTGCCATCACATGAAATTTAAGGCAGACTACTAATGTGAGCTATTTATTCCATGCACAATTGAATACACTGCCAATACAGCCTATAATAATACAAAAATGTTGTTTTGATTACTAAGAGTGTGTGCTAAAAGACTGAAGACATTTTGTCACTTGGCATCCGTAAGGTTTAAAATATGTTGGCCAGGGTTTAGCATTAAAAAAAAAAGTCTAAAAAAAGAATAATTGTTACTAAAATATCTTGCCACTCCTAAACATATTGTATTGTATGAGGACAACTGGGTGATTGTTCTAGTTGTCTCTAGCACCTCCCTCCAGGCATTGTGTTTTCTGTATTTCCTTCTTTTGCCTGTATTGGGTTCACTTATACATATTTTCTGCAACAGGGTATGCTGAGACAAATCAAAGGAAAAAAGAAAACTGGGGGATGTAAATTCAAAGCCTTAGGATTAGCAATAACAAATTCTCAATTATATTGTGATGTGTTTCTTCAGAAACCACTTTTCATACACAAGACTCCTTGAGTGAGCTCATTATTTCCTGGTATGTAGAAATGTATTTTACCATTGCTCAGCCAACACTAACGTATTTATTATTCATCTGATACTACACCAGGCTTTAAGCTGTGCAACCATTTCATTGTTTATTTGTTTTAATGAATACCCATGAGCCAGATTCTGAATGTAGACCTGTTGTTTTACTCATGCTTGGAAGGAAAGTCTTCAAAAGAAAATGTCTTTCATTTTTCTTGAGGTGCTAAACTCCTAACTGGAAGTTATTTAAATGACAGTATTATTTCTTCTCCTTTTCCAGATATTAATGTGAAAAACTACTGTAGCACTTGGCACTTTAGGAAAAGAACCTCTTTTAACATTATTTTGTATCAAGGTGTTAACACAAAACCCTGCAACTTGATGTAGCAGGTTGAACCTGACTGGATGCCAGGCACCCATGAAAGCCTCTCCCTCACTCCCCTCTGCAGCTGGACAGGGGAGAGAAAATTTAATAGGGGGTTCATGAGTTGAGATAAGGACCAGGAGAGATTGCCCTTCAAATACCATCACAGGCAAAACAGGCTCAACTTAGAGATATGCCTTGTGTCTATTGAACTATCAGAATCAGAGTAGGAACATGAGAAGTAAAATAAGCCCTTAGAAACACTTTCCCCTCAACCCTCCCTCCTCCCAGCTCTACCTCCTACCCCAGTGGGGCAAGGAGACAGGGAATGGGGGTTTTGGTCAGTCCATCATCCGTGGCTTCTCCCGCTGCTCAGGGAGAGGAGTCATTTTCCCCTGCTGCACCGTGGGGTCCCTCCCACGGGAGACAGCTCTCCATGAACTTCTCCCAAGCAACAGCTCCCTGTGAACTGCTGCAATGTGAGTCCATCCCATGGGCAGCAGCACCCCTCAGACTGCTGTGGCATGGGTCACTCCTCCACAGGGTGCAGTCCTTCAAGGACAGGCTGCTCCAGCCTGGGAGCAGGGCCCCTCTCTCCATGAGTCTCCCACAGGATCACAGCCTCCTTCCAAGTATCCACCTGCTCTGGCATGGGTTCCTCCACGGGCTGCAGGTGGATCTCTGCACCCCCGTGTGCCTCCATGGGCTGCAGGGGCACAGCTGCTTCACCATGACCTTCACCACAGGCCGCAGGGGGAATCTCAGCTCCAGCGCCTGGAGCACCTCCTGCCCCTCCTTCTGCACCAACCTTGGTGTCTGCAGAGTTGTTCTCACATAATCTAACGCCGCTCTTCTCTAGCTGAAATTAAAACTGCCCAACATTTTTTATTTTCCTCTTAAATCTGTTGTCACAGAGGTGTAACCACCATTTCTAACTGGCCCAGCCTTGGCCAGTGGCACGCCCATCTTTGGAACCACCAGGGGTTGGCTCTGCCTGACACTGAGGAACCTTCTAGCAGCTTCTCACAGAAGCCACCCCGGAGCATCCCCACTACCTAAAACAAGGCCAAACAAACCCAGTACACTTGACAATCTTAATTTATGGCTCATTCAGTTCACTCCAGAAAATAAAAGCATCTGATCATTGCTAGTTTCCTTTAATTACCAAATTTGAAATTAGTTAGTATCTCCAAAAACAATGCCTCTGAGAAGGACTCAAAAAAGAACTGATTGAACAGGATACCCACGTACAATATTGGAGATACAAGAACCAATTCAATCCTTAGGAACCAGAGTAGTGAGTACCAAAAAGTGAAAACGAAGTAATTGTTCCTCTAGTTCTTTCTAGACAGACCTAAAATGGGGCATTTTATAGCCTAGTCCACAGTCATTCAGCAGGGGGGGTAGGGGGGGAAAGCATGAAAATAGATAACATAATTTCCCGTGGTATACCTAAGTAAACTCATTCTGTTGCCTATGTACAAGAAAACAAGAAGAATCTAAAAGGATTTATTTTATCATACTCCAAAATGCCAGAATGGGAAGAGAATTCTTGAAAAATAGAGGCCTAATCACTAAATTGCAATATAGATGGTACAAAGTTAAAGCAAAGGTGTGACACCATTGAAAAAGAAAAGCACAGGACTGTGCTGCTTAACAAAATCAGTCAATCTGCCAAAGCCCATCCAAATGACTCCTTTCTACCAAGATAATCCTTGAATCTGCCTTTTGGTGTTGACTGGCACCAGGTCCCCATAAGGCTATATCTCCCTGCGTGGGATCAGCTGGAAGCCAGCAGACTCCCTCCCTGCAGAATGCACTCTGTCCCCTGAGCAGCAGTGTGACATTGGAAAATTTGGCTCCTTTGCACCTGAAGGTCTTACTGTAAAAAATATACAACCATTTTCTTTTTTCCATTTCTTGTGCAATTTGTCTGACTTGGGCTCATAGTTGAAACTGAGTAGATTGTTTCTGTGTGAGCAGCTGAAGTATCCCAAATTTGGCCTATATTCAGATACAAAGATCTTAAAATAAAATATTGAGAGAAATCAGCGGGAGAATGGAAAAATCATGTTGTATAAATCAGAACATGTTCACCCTCTGTGAAGTTAAGGCTAATGATAATAGGCTTGCACACGGGTAAAAACAATAGGGTTTATTTACAGTGTGTTAAGTTTCTGTTATTGTAAGGCCAAAGCGTATACAAGCATGTAAGTGTGGTAAAGTGACATGAGCCAGGCCAATCCTTGATAGGTATGTGAATTCTGCCAAAATACTGCAGTATGACAACTGGAAAATGTAGAGGACGAGACTGAACTGAGGGAGAAATAAACAGTGGAGGAAGTATTGGAGCTGCACTGGTTGTGTGCTCTGTCAGAAAAAAAAGCAGCTTGTGCAGGATCTCCCATGTTAGTGTTCCTGCTGGGTCAAATTCCACATACTTTGTTTTTGTAAAAAGTCCTGTCAAAGAAAGTCTTCTATTAAGACAGGAGAGGCAAGAAATAATAATAATTAATAAAGTATTCTGAGGCTGACTAGGTATTCTTAGGACAATGGTCTCCCTGGCTACATTTTTACTAATAAATAAAATAGATCCAGGATTCTTCCCTGGCCTTCAGGCTACAGCATGAGCATGACATGACTCATGAGCTGAGAGTTTTTTCCTAAAGTAGGCTGGATGAGTCTAGACTTCCTGTTGGCACTGGCCTTGGATTTGGGCTAACTCATGAGCCATCACCAAGCAGAGCTCCTCTGCGTGATTTCAGTGTATCTTCTGGTTCACTTGGGCTTTTTGAGGAGCAGCAGAACAGAGGGCCTGCTGTCCTTCTCAGGGCTTCAAGTGAAAGGTAAAGCAACTATGTATGTTCTCCCAAAATGTTCATAGGATCTTTAAAATTACAATTTTCTTAACATGAGGGAAAGTCTGCAGTATCAGATACAACATGAAATCAGTAGAGATTACTGAAAAAAAATTGAGGAAATGTTGGTTTATTGAGAAGCAAATACTTTTTTTTTCCCCACAAAGCTCCTTTTCCTTGGGTCTCTGTACCTGAGTGGGACTCTGAGCCTTGCTGTGTGCTCATCACCTTTTTATTCAGTGAGTCTCCAATGCAAAAATACATAAGCAAAGTCTTTATCTGGGACCAGAAACCAAAATCCACCCTCAAATTAGAGGTTCTACTTTTCGCTAGACCACAGAGTCAGGCTTTTCGTAGACTTTTTGTAGTCTGTGTCTCTCACATAGAGATGAGGCATTGCAGGAAATGAAAACAATTTTATCTCCCAGTTCAGTCTTGGCTGCCTCTTGGAGTAAGGGAGCAATCACATCAAGTTCCCTCAGGCTAAGTTCCCAAATGATTTCCATCTTCCTGTGTGAATGCCACATTTAAGAAGTGATTTCACAAATGTGAAGAGTAATAGAAACGTGACCATCATGATGGGTTTTTGTATTGAAATTTCTGAGTGACTTAATCAGAAATATAAATATACCAGACCAGTCTGTGGTCTGACATGGAATTCTAGAGTCTTTGCTCAGGTGCCTGGGGAGCTCAGTAGTCAAAGTGGAGAAATCAATTACTTTCAGGTATTTTAAAGGCGAGAGAGAAGGTGTCCGAGAATAGCTCCTTCAAAATCCTCTCCAAAGATGAGGCTCCTAGTTTCTCTCCAGGTCAAATTGGGACAGAATTCAAGTGAGAACAATCGATGTCCAGATTTAAGTTTTAGTTTTTTATTTCTGTCTATTCTTATATTCTGCCCTTCAAAAAGAATACATTGTTCATAATACATGCAAAACAATGCAATATTTGTCCAGGAACTATAAGGGGAATGAAGAGACCTGGATGTGACCAGCAGATATCTCAGAGATGTTACCAAGGCTCATCATGGCCACAAGAGCAGCAAATGGTGAGACTGCCATACCTCTTGTCACCATTCTGTACTAGGTGACAGACTGAAGTCCCCTCCTAGGCACTGGTTTGGCCCAGGGGACAGAGTCAAGTCTGCCCTGACATTCAGCGAGACTGCAGTGCCTTGTAGCTCTCACCCCACTCCTGCCTGACTCCCCAGCCTGCTTAGACCACAGTCGGCTCCAGGGAGAGACAGTCTTGGCTATTGTCTCTGAGTGCTGCCTTCTATATGGCCAACAAACTTTGACATCAATGTATTTTAAAGACTCCTGTAGTTTTTCGAAAGAGACAAGATATTTTGTGTGAAGCGAGGAGGGATCGTTTAGAGTTTTATCTGCAGCTTAAATAGAGGTTTCAGAAAAATGAAACAGACACCTTTAAATGAGTGCTAGTCATTTTCTACTGACCTCTGGATATTTCAGTCCTGCTTTGGAAAAATAATAATTATTTTTCCTAATTTTTTTTTCTCAAGTAGCTTTTTATTTAAACAGATGCTTTCATTTGTAAGATGGAAAAGTTTTTTTTTTTTAATTTTCAGTAAAGCGCCAGTCTCTAGCAAAGAGAAAATGCAAATCTAAAATCACTTATCCCCTCTTTCTTGCAAATACAAAAATCTTTTGTTCCTGAACAGAAATTAAATAGAGGAGTAAAAAAATCCCAACTCTATGACTTGAAGGAAAATGTAGCAATACTTATCAAGCTCTCCCTCTCTTTTCTTAGTAAATAGAAGGCTCAATTATATTTTCTTTTTGGCATTAAGGTTGTTAATTATGCAATTGTCTGTTTATTTTGAATAACTGAAAGACTGTGCCAGGAAAAGGAGCAGAGAGGAAAAGAGAGAGGGGGAGAAGGAAAAGATAGAAACTCATTATCTCTTGCAAACTGCTAATCATTGTAAATGGCCACAGAGGCCAGAGAGGACTGCAGAAAATTACTGTCAAGCGTGAAGGAATAAAAATACCCTAGACTATTTTACTGAAAAAAAAAGAATGCAAAAAGTAAAGAAATCTTTTTGATACTAAAGCAACTAAACTGGAAAGAGTAATGGTAATGAAACGCAATAAGGGGTCCTGGCAAGTCCTGTAAGCAAGAAAATAAATAAAGGAAGATAGGAAATGGTGAAAGAAATAGATTTTATCATTATGTGGAGATTATATTGGCAGAACCCATCACTACATCAAAGGGTGCTCTTGGGGTTTTATTACCAGGGCTCCATGAAGCCCTGTTGTTACTTAGTTTTCATGTCATCTCCTTGTCTGTTCCTGTCTCCTCCCTTCCCTGGCTGTGGGCTGCACTGGGGACAGCAGCTCTACTTCCCAGCCCCAGCGGCAGTGGGAGCTTCAACCGAGGCAAATGGGCAGAGAGCACCATTCCTTGTAGGGAATTGTAGGTGCTTTTGGCTCTGGCATTGACCTCCAGCTACAAGTCCTTGCCCAGGGCTGTGCTCTTGAGGATCGATCAATATCAAGGATTACAAAAGAGGCTTGACTGGATGCATATAGAAAGCTCCAGGCATTGAAAGCAATATCAAAGTAGCAGCTTTTGCAGGCCTGGCTTCATGAATTCTGCCCAGCACTGACCCCAGTGGTCCAAGAGCCATTTAAAGGGTTTATTGCTTGCTCGGCAGCCCAGGCTAGAGCCGTGTTGCTACCGAATGAATTCTGTACTAAATATTAGCACTGTAGCTAAGAACCTCTCTGGTCTCACCTCTATCAATACTAAAGAAGATAAAAATAAGTCACTGAGAGGGAATATTGCTCCTGGAGTACAACAAAGAGGCCTGATGAATCAGAAGAGCATAATTTAAGAACTTATATTTCACAAGAAAGGAAAAAAAAGATGTGTCTGTGCAAACAAAAGAACAGTTTAGAAAAAGAGGCTCAGATTGCAGAAAAATTGTGTCCTGCACCCTGGCCTTTTTTTCCCTAGTATTGCTTATGTCTTTTTATATTTAGAGTGAACTTAACATTCAGAATTTTCTTTTGATTGGATTCTGTTTTAGAAAACACTGAGTTGATATAAAATCATGCAAACAATACCAGATGTCCTCAACACCACAAAAGAAACATTTCCATTATCTAAAAAGCCCTGAAAATCTACATTAATGTTTATGTTAGTAATCATCCAAATTTCCAGAGGGGGTACCTACAGTTCCATATTCAAACCCTTGCATGTACAGATATGTTTATGTGTACAAAAAATTAGAAATAGCCAGTTTGCTGGGCATGATAGCAAGATATATTAATATTTTGTTTTCATGAAAATTTATTTGAAGAAGGAATTTGTTTATTCCAAAATAGTGTTACATGATTTGGCACGAAGTTTCAGCCCAACTAGTGTCTAATTTTGAGTCAGTCTAAGGCAACAAGGGGTTACACAAGACTCTGAGATCAGCATCTGTTTAGGGTCTTCGTTACCCTACTGATGGTGCCAAATCATGTTGATTCTGGATAATTCTCTATCTGAAATCCTGGATGTGAAAAGCACTACTGTGGCTAAAAAGAGGTCTCCTTAATTCCTTCCTCCTGCCATCCTGAAAGCAGCTTGACTGTTCCCCTCGTGGTTGCTGTGGTTGGCACTCAGAGCCTGGGGTGGATAGATGAGTGGTATCTTCAGTGGGGGGATGTCACTAATTCTCCACGGTGTTATTTTGAATGAGAGTTTGGGTTGGGGGTACGGGTCTCACATGAGACTAACTTCTTCTGTGAAGAAGTTTTCTGAAGAATTTTTGATTCCACAGGAGATAGGTATAGAGTAAAAGTATTTATCTTCTCAATTTAGCATGGAAAAGTAGGATTTCTAAGTGAGATTTCTTCAGAGAGAACACCAAAGATGGATGCCTGCAGATGGCATTTGTGAGGATCCTGCATTCTGTACATGTGGCAAGCTGAAGTTAAGTAAGCAGACGTTATGCATAAGTTTTATGTTACCATTTCATAAAATAAAAGTCTCCTAGGCGCTATTATCACTTACATGTTGATGGATGTGGGATCTATGTCCAGCACCAGGATTTTGCCCAATTTTCTTGTGAAAGGTGGATGAAAAAAGTATTGGTGAACACTTTCTGTATTATCTGGTTTAGCACAATGCTAGTTATTGTGAAATCTCTTGGGATAAGGGTAAAAATAATTAAATGGAGGCATTATTAGTATGCAGTAAGGGGAAAGTAAAATTTGGATTTGCACTCATTCTCTAGTTTTTGCTTATGGGAAAAGAACATATATCTTACAAAATTGTGCATATGTGTGATTTTGTATTACTTTTTATTCCAGAGGCCAGTTGTTCATTATCCTTTTAAGAGACGATGTATTTTTAGGCAAAGGAATGGGAAATGAGACAGCAAGGGAAGAACTGGATTCCGCACTCTCCCTCCAGGGACTATTGGATGTGCATTGCCATTCTGGGACTTGGGGTAAGTTATTCCTTACCAGTTGATATATATGTTGATCTAATGAAAACCATAAGAGATTCTTTCCTCAACTGATGTTCAGTTTCAGGTCAAGTTTTTCAGATGTTGGACTTGACACTTTCCTTTGGCTGATATTGCTTTTCCTTAACCCAAACCTACAAGGTGTTCTGCTTATCAAAACAACTGCACATCAGAAATCTCCCTGGACATGTACATACCCAGGTCAGGAATGCTAACAGCATACTTACCTGATCCTGCAGTGCATTTTCTGGCCCATATTTCTTTCCTCTTCTTCGTTTTTACTTCTACATTTTCACCCTGTTTTCTCTACTATGTTTTGTGGTTCGTTTCAGAAATGTGTCTGAAAAGGAGCACTTTTTACCAGTCCAAAGAAACAATAAAGAAATGAAAGAAGTACAATTCCGTTGTAATTTTCTGGTTGTTCAATACTTGATTGTGACTCTATGGCCTGACATTGTCTTTCCTGGAAAATGGTAGAAAAAATAAAATCAGAATATGAGTATATGCCATCAACCCATTGCAAAAGTATAATCTGCTGCTTCATTCTGACTTTTCCAATCTCTCTCTCTCTTTTTTTAATCTGGCTGAGCTAACTTGGCTAGTTTTTTGTTTATTGCTGCTACAGATTTGCATTTACATCTTGATATCTCTCTGGCTTCTGCTCTCATGTGCCCCATGCACTGGTTATTATGTGCTGATCACAGCATCTCAACCAAAGGAGAAAAACAACGCTTCATGGCAGCACTGAGCAAGCAAATAGCTCTTGGCAAAATCCCCTGCTCTCCCTAGCAGGAAAATGTCAGGTAACTACAGTCCCAGCAGCAGTGATGAATGGGCTGTTTTCCAGTGTGCTGGAAATGAAGTGCCATGGCTTTTTCTTGGAGAGCTGAGACACAGGTCCTTTGCAGCTGATCAGCTCAGAGTCACCAAGCATATTTAACTAGTGATATATTAAGATGTAGATGATAAAATATGCACCAAATAGTTAAGATTTACCGTTTATTTTAATCAGCACACAGCCCATTACAGATCACCTCAGATACAACTGATGCTTTCCATGAACCACGTATTTGACTGTAATCATTCTTTATTTTACATTTCTCAAGTTTCAAGACATTTTTCTAAAACTGTTTCCCAAGAGAAGTCTTCCTGAAGATATATGCAGCCTTGCCAGAGATCTGCTTTATGTAAATCTTAAACTGACAGTTCAGCCTCAGCATTTCGGATCTGATACCTAATTTCCTTATTAAAAAAAAGAAAAGAAAAAAGGTATAGGTGGCCTTCAAGAAGTTTCCATTCTGGTATGGTGCAGAGAACTACAAAGAAGCAGCATGGCCTTCTTTTAACCCTTCAAGACAAACACTCTTTACAGATTGTAAGCTTTCCACCACTAGTAGTAGGGTGAGTATGTTTGCTTTAGAACATACAGGAGTCAAACACAAACATTATGATAGCAGCAGTGCAGTGGTGTGTCCCTTGGCACAGACACACAGACATTTATTTGAAGAGCTTAAGGTAGTGTCAGATGCCTGGCCTGCACGCCAGGAGACTGTGCCCACCTCGTGTATGACAGGGTGACATAAGTCACAGCACTGTCAGGTTGCTCCCGGTGCTGCCCTGAGGCCCAGTGTGACAGTGGTGGAGCCGGTGGAGCACCATGCTCAGAGCACAGCAGGGATCCAGTGGACCCTATGCCAACTCCTGCTCTGTGCAGGATGCTGGAACTGAGATTGTATCACCAGCTGGAAAACCAAATCTTTTTGTTTCTTGCTCTGTCTAGAGGGCCCCCTGCACGGATCCCGCTCAGACCTTTATTACCCCTTTCATTAACTCTCCCTTTAATTTCATACCCAGCCATCCTTGTGCCAGTGTTATTTTTGACAACGCAGACTAAACTTGGCTCTCTGCCCTGTGAAACTCAGTGCTGGAGAAACTGAGCAATGTCTGAGCTTTCCCACTCTCGCTGGCATGTAGAGAAAGAGAAATTGTGGTCAGCTATCAAACTCCTTTCTGCCAAGCAGCAGTTTAGTGCAACACCATGAGTTTTTCAGACAATTCACACATGTCTTGGTGGGAAAGGAAAAGGCAAAATCTGAACTTGTTCAACTTCCAAGACTCTTTGGGAACACACTGAATGAGCTGTAAAAGCTCCAGTAAATCTGAATTATTTTTTGATGTAATTATTCTGATAAACAATGAAGAATGTAGGGTCCAATGGCAACAAAAGAGTGGACAAGTCCCAAAAAGATGAAGCATAACATGAATAAAATAATGTAGTCATAAAACTACATAATATTACCCTCCTATATATAGAATTTTTCCAGGAGCTAGCCAAAGACAAAATGTGTTCTTGATAGACTGAATCCATAGCTTAAAAATTAAAGGGATTTTACAGAAAGGGTTTTGTTGTGGGGAGAATGGGAAGATTAGGGCCTTTTTACCTAATGATGCTTTAGATAATGGGCATTTTGACTGCTCATCTTATCAAAATAGTTGAACCAGAGATTAAAAAGTTCAAATACTTCAGTCAAACTCCACTAAGCCTTCTTCCTGACAACTTCACCAGATAACTGAACATCTGTCACTTCTATAAGATCTGTTGGTAATGTTTGTTGTTATTGTTCTCCATTTGTTTTAAAAATAAATATGTATTAGGCCACTCTCCAAGACCATCATCTTCTTCCACACAGTTTTCAAACACTGACTTCAAGTCAGCCTAGAGATTTTGTTTTGTGTCCCGTTGATTTTTAAGAGAAGATATTTGTTTGGAAGGGATGAGCGTAGTCCTCAGAGGAGCTATTCCAATAGCTTATAACCTGTCTCATATGAGGTATGATGACACAGTGCAACCCCTGGTGTGATGTGCTGTGCTGCACTGTGATGTGCTCGAGCATTACAGACTCCACGTTCTTTATCCTCTTTCTTTATCCTCTTTTACACTATAGGACTCTTTATGCCTGTTCTGTTTCACTCCCTTTCTCTAGCCTAGCAAGCAGTCAGAGAACATCAGAGCCAATATGGTTCAAGGACAGATTGTACATATAAACAGTGCGGGATGGAAATGGAGGGAAGAGAGCAAAGGAAAACTAGCTCATCTGAGGGGGTGAAAAGCAAATACTGGCATTTTCTGACCTTCTACAGTTTGAAATGCTGGGACAGATCTTCTCAGGAGAAATTAATTTATGATTCCTGGATTTTTTTGTCATAAAATTTTGATATATATCTGGCAAGACATATAGTTTATTGCACTTTTAGGAAATTCAGGCCTACCATAAAAAGCATTTTTATGACCCAAATGAAACCAATTGATATGTTATACCATTTTATGCTACAAGAATAGCAGGGAAAAGTATGGTACAAGGCACTGGTATTATCTCCATCAGCATAGTAGAAGCATCAGTGGGGGCAAATTTTCTGAAACAAGAACTCAAAGTGAATATTAATCTTTGAAAACAGTGAAGAAACAGGGTCTGTGAAGGAAGGTACACAGTACTTCAAAGACATGGATCAAAGTCTTTCTTTGCAATAAAAATAATGCTCGTATACCTTTGTGGGAGAGGAGTGACCCAAACCTGTAGGATTTTCATTTTTATTTTATATTCTTGTTTTGCTTTTGCCCTTCAGAAATGCAGGACTCTACAATATGCTATTGAAATATAGTATGTGAATTATTCAGCTGTGACATCTGCATATAACCTGGCACCAATTGAAAGAAATCATAATTTGAGCATGACAAACATGTCTTGATTTGTGTCTTACCACGCAATCTCATCTGAAGAGAACCAGAATTTGTACAACGTGCTGATCAGCATGCCTAAAGGAGTTGCAGAGTTGGCTGAAAATGTAAGGACAGCAACTGGTATTCCTTTTAGGAAAATGTCACCTTAACTACCATGTCAAGGTTCACAATGGCTAAATCTGATCTCCTGTCCAGTGAGAGTTATCTCTTCGTTTCATCCCATTTACAGATTCAAACAAATCTTGAAGCAGTGATAAATATGTGCTTGCCATTTCCCTCTTCTAAGAACACACTGGGCACTTAGGTAATCATGTAACTTACAATATTACAGATTTTCTCGTGTCTTTCCTTAGGATGGAGTCACAGGGATAGAAATTTTACCAATAGATAGATAGTTAGAGAAACTGTTCTATTTAGGAGCAATCATGAAATAAAGCTGGAGGTAATAAACAAGTACGTGCCAGACAGATGATGCCTCATGTTCACTACAAAATAAGGCTTTATTTTAAATTAGTTTGAACATCTAAAACCAGGTGTTCAGACAGCACTCATGAAAAATTAAGTCAGATAATAATTGAGTAGGGTACATCTTAACCCCAGCTGTAACAGAGATAGTCTGGAGAATAATACACAATTTTCAGCCCCTATAAAATGATAATCATTAACAAAATTAGGCAAACAAGGGTAATACGAGCCATTTCTTTTCTTTCCATTTGCTAAAAAGCAGCGTGGATTTAGGAAGCTAACCTTAGATTATTAGCTACCATTGAACTGTGAGGTTTTATTAAATGTTTTTGTGTCTCATTTCTTTCTGCTCAGATAATCATTTAGACTAGATACAGTTGATAATAAAGTTTAGCCAGGTCCTACAAAGCCAATCTGATAAACTGCATCTCAGCTTGTTGGTTTTGCTCAGACCTGTGTCCACCTAACATGATGGGGACATTCCATGCTTTTTTTTCTACCCAGGCATAATTTAGAGACAGAGTGGTATCACAGACTCATCTCTGAACATATTCAAAGACTGATTTCTCTGCTCCCACTTGACAATCTACAAACATAATCAACACACTTACACTTTGGTGGTAACTCATTAGAAAGGGTCCATTGACATGTGGACAATTTATCATTTCATTTTCATCTATGTCAAGAGAAAAACATTTACCTTTCTGAAGCATCACTTTCACAGACAGGGTTAATGCTAATTTAATTTACTTTAACAGCAATTTAAAATAAATGCCTCCAAGAAAATGAAGAATCAGAGAGACTTGTCATGAAAAGTTGTTTCACCAGTACAACTTTATCATGATGGGTGGTGAGCAATATTGCTTTCTTCTGTCCACACTTGTAGTTTGGGGAGAAGGTCACTTTCCTTAGCTGGGCTGAAATTAAAGGAGCAACCAGCAAATGTCTGAACTACATGTCTGGTCCAGTATCCAGGATCTACACTCATCTGTTTGGGAATGGATAGAGTTATACAGATATAGATGCAGATCTATGTAGTTGTAGATATTTATCTTTCTGGAGCCATCTACACATCTGTCTAGGTAGACATTTGCAAATCTAGGTAGGTAATCATATAAATCTAGATCTAGATAGATAGAAAGATAGATATCTTGATACATTTTTCTACTTAGATAAACAAATACACATACCTGTATAGAGCTAACTAGCTAGATATCTGTGCGTCTACCTACTAGGAGATAGGATACCTGTATATTTAAATTAGTATCTATCTACACCTAGATACAGTAGGTAGCTAGATATCCAGGTTGCATGCACATAACACCATCATCAACACTAATTGAAGATGTGCAGGCAGATGTGACTGCAGAAATAACAGCTTGCTGCTAATTCTGGAAAATGGAATTCCTCACAACACTTGCTGGCATAATGCTGTTTTCATTCTTCTTAAACCAAAGCAATCATATTTAATATAGTTTTGTCAAAGCAATGGTGAGCTTCAGTACACTGAAGGGACAGACTTTAAGTGTAAAAACAGAATAATGTTTAAAGAATTATTGGTGCAAAACATCCCTAAAGCATATCTAAAATATTATACACAGCTGACTTAGCAAATGTACTCACAGATACAATTTATAATGAATTCTGTGGTTTACTGCACATGTTCCAGACATGCACTGTCCCCTCCCTCCCTCCGCTAATTTTCTTGATTGTCCTCTTTTTTTCTCTGTGTGGAAAAATCATCTAATCAACATAATCTTAACACTGGCTTTGTAGTTGAAACCTTCAGTCTTCAGATAGCAGCTTCCCTCTTTAGCCTGAATACAGTTTTATCTTTTCACTATCGTGCTGCAGTGCTCATTTCTTACTGCCCTTGTTTTTCAGTGTTGTGAAGAATAATGGTAAAAACATCAGATGCTTGTGATGAGACTGCAGGCAGACTTCTGAGCCTGTTCTCTTGCAAGTCTGAATGGCCTAGGACCACAAAGAGTGTATATAAAATAGATATTACCTTTTCTTGAACATATTGCTCTATTGTAAGATTCATCTGTCAGGCTGTGGCAAGGAGGAGCAGAGCAGGAGGAGCAGAGCAGGAGCTGAGGGTGAGCCAGGCTGGCAGGGCTCAGTCCTACCATACCTGAGCAAGGTGACCACAGGCAGCTGCACACCAGCCAGCTCCTGGGAGGCTGGACAATGTCCCTGCCTTGCAGGGAGGCCACAGAGAACCACATGTATGGTGCACTCAGAAAGCCCATAGTGTGTACAACACAAACCCTCAGTGACAGCTAACAGTCCTGCAATGGCACAACCTCCAAAAAAAATCCCACTACTTTCAGATCTTGTGCTGTATTCTGCCATTATGGTATATTAAAATATCCTCTGCTTGATGCTTCTCTTAGAAAGCAAAGCCATCAAAAAGAGAGAAATCCCTAAACAGTTTTATTTCATTTTTATTATTCATCTTTCTTCCTTTTTAAAATTTTCTGACACTGGGTAGCTGAAGCAGTCTTGCTATAAGCCCCAGATGGCTGCACTGTGTTCACCTTCCTTCCTCACAATGGGGTGACTTGGCTTTCCTTCCCAGTCCTTAGTTTTCAAATGTATTAGGTCTCCTTTCTTTGAAAATTGCAGTGGTTTGGCCTTGCTCAGCTACCAAAAATAGCAGTGCCTGACTGGATGACCTTGAGTGGAGCTGACTGGCTTCTTACCAACAGAGAGTCTATTACCTTCCATGACTTGGATAGTTTGGCAAGTCAGAGGCACTTTTAATTTTGAACTAGTCATCGTGATGAGCCAGTTATTACTTCTCAGAACAAAGCTGGTTTTGCAAGGTCATTCTTAAGGAGGAAAATTAAATTGTTTATTTTGTGAGTGCATTTGCACCCATCTCATATTCAACTCAGCTAAACATTCATTTTCATAGGTATAATATCGAACAACTGTGTTATTTTCAGCTCCCCCTTTTCAGAACATTGAAATGTGGCTTTTGGAAAGAGATTGAAGAATAAACATTGTGCAGTAAGTATTAATTGGATATTTTAAAGTGAAAATTTAAAAAAGCCTTGGAAAACCTTTATTCGTGGGGCTCAGATATAAGTTCTAATTGTTTATATGTGTATATGGGAGTTCTATATTAAGAATATTTGCAATACTAGATAATATTTAATATATTAAGTAACTAAGTGTGATCCATGTAGTGTCACTTTAAAATTCGTATCTCTTTGCTAATCTATTGTATCGACTGGACAAAAGTGTTTTTCAATGAACTAAATCAAACAAAATTTTGCTAATGAGTTTTTCTAGCCCTCCATAGATGTGGTGCAAGATAACTGTTGGTGAGGGAGGATGCCTCTACATCCAGGACAAAGGCTGGACAGTCTGAAATACAATAGTATGAAAGCAACCATCTCTGCCTATGTAAGAAAGACCCTAAGGCTGACTCTGCTCATCCTCTAAGGCTGACAGGACATGAGTTCTATCCATTTGTTTAATGAAGTCTCAAGAGCAAAGAAATTTAAATGCAACTCACTAATTAAAAGCCCCTATGACAAAAAGTATAACAGTGGTCTAATTTGGGAGGGCAGTAATCAATATGTAAGGAGATCAGCTAGAGTACAGTCAAAGATACCATCAAAACCTACTGAAGATATGAAAACCCCAGGGAATATCTCCAACAGAGTTTAGATAATGCCTTGTGGTGTTTGTAACTTAGGAAAGATAAGTGTGCATTTATCAACAAATTAGTCTTTTATTAATAAATTATGCTTTGGAATGATAAATTCTAAG
Source organism: Atrichornis clamosus (assembly GCA_013400975.1). Taxonomy (NCBI): domain Eukaryota; kingdom Metazoa; phylum Chordata; class Aves; order Passeriformes; family Menuridae; genus Atrichornis; species Atrichornis clamosus. The sequence goes on from WBMZ01001538.1 coordinate 24,488, forward strand.
CTTGACCACTATGTTCTTTCCCTGGTACAGAGGAAGAAAAAAGGAAAAACCATCCTATAACACACATGGGCTATTGACAAATCACCCTGGAAGATATACTTCTCCCCCAAAACTTACACAGTTAAAGCTGAATATATATGAGGGATTGAGGTTAAGTGAATGTGGTATAAATATTTATACTACATATTCACATTATACATTTTTTATAAAGTACATGGACAAAATGTCCTGATAAAGAACATTTTGCTATAGGGTGCCATGAAAGACTAAAAGGCATAGTCTTTTTTCAAGTTTAAATGTTACTACACCTCAGTCAGAAGTAAACAATGCATGATGTAATTTTTGTGGGGTTATGTAGAGAACTTATTTTAGGGCTGATAAAAAACTACATCGGGCAAAGGTGGAAAACCACTTAATTCTGCACTGAATCTTCTACTCGAGTAATGATTGACCTATGGACACTCTAAGCAGAACCTCGTTTTTTATGTCTGGCTTCTACATCTAAATAATACCCCCAGGTTATCTTAACTATTCCCAGTTAAATTCATCAGTGTTGATGACCATGACTTTGGACTTGAAAATATGGTGGAGAAACTTTGGCAAAAGGAGAAGCAGATTGCATGTGAATGGAGAAATTCATCATAATGTCACTGAATACCTGGGGAGTGGAGTTCAAACTGATTTATTACAACATTTTTCATTTTTACTGGACACTGATCAGGCTGAGGCTCAAGCAATCTCATTGTGATCTCCATTCAAGCAGTAAGAGTGACACTGCTACTCCATAGGCACATTTTTTATAGGTTTTGTGCTGCTGCCTGGTAGTATGCAGTTTTTTGAGGTTGTCAGCTCTGCTGGTATATCACACAGCATCCAGAGCTGTGAGACTGCACCTTAAGCCACAGCGGAGACATGTTTTGGGAATTCCAGCACCAGGAAGCATGTGTGTGCTTACAGGATAATGTAGGCTGCATCATGAGGAGACGATGCCATGCATTCTGAAGTCCTGAGGCAGATCCCCTTGGCTGATGAGGTGCACTTAGAAATGTGAGATTTTCAACAACCGTAAATAGGGATCTTTCTCAGCTGCAAAATACCAAAATGTTGCACAACTGAAAAAAAATGCAATAGAGTAGCAAAACTGCAGATACACAGAACTTGTTCTTTTCAGTTAGTTATGATGGGAAATTCTGAAGTAGATGTCAAATATGGGGGAAAAAATTCATCCTTCAGGAGGCACAGTCACACTCCAGCCACCACTTTGAGTGGGTGCCTGATTGTTGGGCATAAGGGGCAAGGGGCAGGGAGCCAGAGGCAGCTGCTGGGGAGGGATGCCATTGAAGAAGTCAGGAATGGCTGGGAGGTGACTCCAGCTCAGTCGTAACACCTGAACATGGTGGGGGTCAGCAGAAGCCGGTGGTCATATACTGGTTAACTTTTTCTTGGGAGCAATAAATTAGTATGGGACGATGCTGACCCTTACAAAATAAACTAAAAGGAAATTTGAAAAGTACATCAGAGGAGGAACAGGAGTGAATGAGAGGTGTATTTCCTGTAGTGTTTACCAAAAAAAATTAAAGAAATAAGACCCTAAGTGTGCCATAGATTTTACTTCCTCACAGCAGAAATGAAACAACCTTCTGATTGTTTGGGTTTTTTTTTTTTTAATCCATGGGAAAGGCAGGTGTTGGGAGCTAAGCAAGAAAGGGACATGTCTCCTCTGCACCTCCATGAAGGACTTCAGAGAGCAGCTCCAGCTGGTGACATGGGTTGGTCCATTCCCTTTGCACCACAGCATGTGCCTGGCCACAGGGAAGAGCAAAACTCTTCTATGGATTTTCTGATATTTCCCTCACAGAGAGCCCCTTTCTTATCAGAGTCTGCAGTTACTGTTTTTCCTTCTGATTAAAATATGCTCTTGGGAATACAGGCTATTTGTGCTGTGCTCTTAAAAACCTTTCTACTGCATGGTGGGGTTGAAATGTCAAGACTGATAAATACTGCGAAGTGAACCCCCAAAAGACAGACTTGGATACCGCATCATTATTTTTGCCAGCCAGGGTAGTGTGGCCAAACCCTCACAGTATTGGTTTATATAACTTCACTATAACCTATGTAAGAATGTGTGGATGCATGTTTGTCCAATGCTAGATCTATTTCTTTAAAAAAATCAGACCATCACATGTTCCTTACTTTAAATTATGCGTATTTGTAAGAATTTGAAATTTTAAGGATTTTTTTCTGTTTTGCTTAATTTTTTTTTTAACCAGCATTGAAAGGGCATTTTCTCCATGATTGACCAGGTTTTTTCAGCATTTTGATTTCCAAATGAATGTGGAGGGTAGATTTATTCTAGTAACTGAGGTAAGTATTTTATTAAAGAAAATAATTTAGCATTTTTACTGCTTTTTGGTGGGAAAAATAGAGAAGCTAAGAGATATGGAAGGCAGACAAAAATTGATGGGAGAAGAAAAAACAAAGGAGTGGAAAAGAAAAACAAATATAACTTAATTAGGACTTAGAAGTATAAAAATACTATCTCTTATAGAAATATAGAGGGCTGTATATAAAAGCTGAGAAACCTGGTTGGAATGATGAGTTCATATCATGCTACTAATTGCATTATACCTGTAAAGCTGTAACGCACCTGGGGTTTATTTTGGTTTTGTTTTCTTTGCTTAGCAATGAAATTTAATGGGTGTGATCACTTGTTGAAGCTGGCTTCCCCTTTGTCTTACTTACTTAGCATCTAAAAATGATTTTCAGCAAGAGCTACAGCTTTAGGAAACTTGCATCATTTACCCATCTCCAGGATATGAATAAAACATTGAGAACAAGCTTTATGGAGATTAGGCATCATTGTTTAATGCAACAGTCTGGTTGGAAAGTCTTTGGATAAAACTACAGGCTGTTAAGTCAGTTCAGATTATATCGTCTATAAAATATTAGTAAAAACATTGAGAACATGGTCTTTTAGAAAAGGTGAATGGCTTCTTCAAAGGGAAATCCTGTCTCGGTAGCTGGATCAAGCTCTTGGAGGGTGTCAGTGATCATGCCAATGAGCACATGGATAAAGGATTCCCTTGGGGGCATAATACCGAGTTCCCAAAATTCGTTAAGATTCCACACCAGAGGTTATTATGGGAACTAAGTTGTCATGGATTTGGAGAAAAGGATCATTTATGGAGTGAAACCTGGTAAAAGGACAGAAAACAGATGACGTTTCTACATGGATGAGTTGGCAGTTTGTTCCCTCAGGATCACTGCTAAACCCAGTTTTACTCAGGACCTCCATCAATGATGTGGTTGGGGGAGTTCACAGTGCAACCTCCAAGGCTGCAGTTGGCACAAAGTTCTCTCAGGTAGCCACGTGCCACACTAATGGCAAGGAACCCCACAAGGACCTCAGAAAACTGAGTGTGGGGGTAAAAAGGGGGAAAAGGAGTACCTAAGCAGATAAAAATGAACAAATGCACCTGGAAAAAAATTATCTAGATGGGTCTACTCCATGGGGTTAAACACAGAGATGACAGTGATGGACTAGGAAAGAATTCTTTGTTGCTGAAATCATCAGCTCAGAATGCAGCAGCAGCCAAAAAAATGCTAGGCATGGACAGGAAGGAAGAAGGAGGGAATTATATAAAGGCTTGATGGGCTCACATCATGAATGCAGTGTATCCTTCTGGTCTCTACAACTCAAGAAGAATATTGCGTAGCTGGTGTGGAGGAGGACAACTAAATGTTCAAGGACTTGGAGCAGCTATTTTACCACGACACTGTAAAGAGTTTGTGACTGTTCAGCTTGAAGAGACAGCTGGGTTAGGGGAGATGTGGTCAAGGTTTATGAAATCCTAAAAGCCAGTGGATAAGCAAATACAAAACTCTTTGCCACACTCTACAATGACTGGGCTTGAGAGCATTTGAAACTAGTAGGAGATTGGTTTAAAATAGAACAAAGGGTGTCTTTACACAGAGTGTCATGAGCTTTTGTAACCTGTTGCCATTTGAAGCTGCGGAGGCAGCTGGAAAGAGTTAGAGAAATTAATGGGCAGCAGATCTGCACTAAGACTGGAGTGAAGCAGACGTGAGTATGTCCTTGAACATCCCTAAAACAGTCTTTATGGATGTTCAGGGAGTGTGAGAAGTACAGACCACAAAATGTGGCCAAGTTCACATATTTTTCTCTAAATTGCACTGGCCTTTTGGTGGCCTTGAATATCATCAGCTTTACCCAGCAGGTACTTTTATTTTCTTAGAAATGAAAAAACTATACAAAATTGGGATGCAAAGAATTATTCAAAGTTACTCTGCTATTTTTCTGGACTAATGGCCCACAGTTTTAATATCAGAGTGGAAATTATTTTAGAAAAAATATATGCTGAATTTATAGTACTGTGCATTATCAAGAAACAATACTTCCATGTTCTATCAGCAAAACTCGTCCCAGATGTTTCTGTGAGATTTATGCTATCCCAAGCTACACCAAATTGCATCTGGAAAATAAGTCCCTTCTGGTTTTGAATGCAATCCAGAATCAAAACCCAAGGAGATTTGAAGCTTGAACTTTTCTTTAAACCTTGAATTTCAAGAATAAAAGGGGTTCAGTTTTAAGGCTATGATTCAGACTAATTTCCAATGAACTACGTCCAGTCCTTCTAAAAACTGAATCACACATAGTTTAACACAAAATCCCTTCACAGTCAAAACAGCTTTTACTCATTTATTTTTTTCCTTTAGAAGAAAGAGAAACAATGTGCAACCAAGTCCACTGATGACATGGCAACCACTACTTCAGCTAAGGTTTATAACACTATCTCAGCATTTCATAATAGCAGTTTTCTCTTGCTCCTGTTTGTGCTTGCAGAAAAACTCCCAGAGGCATCCACACGCACAGAGCAGGGTTGCCGCGTACGACACCCTGTGAGCGTTGGAAGGAATGGAGCTCAGGAACAAGCACAGGGCACCCAGAGGCCGTCTGGAGAGCGTCCCTCGTGGAGCTGCTTCCAGGGGGTTCAATCACCCCTCCCTTGCGCTCCCTGCAGGCTGAGAGCAGGCTCGCGCACACTCCAATTCCAGGTAGCGATCAAATAAACGGAGACAAAGAGGTAGGGAGGGGTTCTCTGTCACGAGTACCAGAACAGCTTTAATAGATATCTGTTCACAATGGAGTCTTGGCAAGAGAGCCAATTACAGCAGTTGTGCAGGGGGTTTTAACTGAGGGAGAACAAGGCGGGGGTAACTCAAATACACCAATAACGTGAGGGTCCAGGGGCAGAGACACGGTGGGGTTACAGGGTAACATCCAATGGGGAAAGGATAGGGGAGGAGAAAGGCAGCCATGACCAATGGGGAACCGAACCAGGGAGAACGTTCCAGAGCAAGGGTTGGGGCTAGCAACAGATTGACAGGGAGATTAACATAGGGGGTGGTACAAAACAGAGGGCCAAACCATTGTGTTAATTCATGGGAAAGATTTCAAATGGTGGTTTTGTCCCACCAATGAACTCTGGTAGTTCCTTGCTTCTTAGGAACTGCAGCAGCCACTTCAGCCACCCCAACATAGGGTCTTGAGTTGCTAGTAAAGTTGAGGCAATGGAAAAACAGATGTGAAGGAAGATACCAAGGTGACTTTGGGAACATTTAGTCAGCAGCTCATGGAGAAAGCTCAAATACAAAATGAGCAAATAAAAACTGGCATCAGGGGTTAACTGTATCATAAAGGTGACTTCAAGGAGGGGATAAATTTTGGAGCACCTTGGAAGTTAAACCAGGGGTGTCATAGAGGGAAGGAAGCAACTGGAAGAATGTGAAGGGAGGTTGGGTGCAGTCAAACTGACAAGCTAGGAGAAGGCACAATCACTTTCTAGAGAGGTGAGACTGCTTTTTTAAGGGCAAAGGAAAGAACACTGCAGTATTCAAGATGGGAAATGAGAATTTCAGCTCTGAAGGAAAAACTCTAAGAACTTTCAAGAAGGAAATAGTAGAGGTCACAATAATAGGATAATGATAGTGATGGTTTCTTTAGTGATGAAGGAAGGTAATCTAAGGAGGGCTGGAAGGGGAAATCAGAAGGTCTTTTGCAGTAATGCTGAACTTAGGCTGATGCAGCATATCCCTAAAGAAGAATTAAGGACACTGAGATATAGGCTAGCATATTTGAGGCATTTCCTATTTAAATATGTTTGCTTTTGGCAAACTAAGCTATGTTATTATAATGATGTAGGCAATGTTTTGCACAAGTCCTTAAATTCCGATCTTCCTATCACTCACTTTTAGCTGAGGTATTGTTTACAGCCCTGACTCTTCAGGATGTTCTCAAAGTTTCACACCTCAAGGTATTGGAGATGCAGCTCAGGAAAACCGGTGTTAATACTTTCCAGACAATTTTTAAAATACCATGCAGTTCCTTAATGAAAAAAAAGTTTAATGTACATAGAAAATATTGTAAACTCTAACACTAAACTGTATTTTGAATACCCGCTATAAATTTGAAACAAAATTTACCATAGCATTTCTATTTGTATACCTTATGCGGTCCACCCCGCTTTGTTGCTGTTTTATATCCAAACATAAGGTTCTGAGCACTTTTTATAGCATACAAAGGCATCCTCTCATCTTGTTCCCAAGGCAGTTCTTAAAATTTAGAACAAATATCATCCATGCTCAGAGTCTGAGAAGATTGTCCTTGACACAGCATTTCCTCACTGCTCACTGGCTTTCTGAAGTCTGTCAGGAACTTTATGATGTATCTGACTGTTCTCGCAGCAGTTCTTGTCTGAACTGAAACTGATAAAGCTCTGGGACTTGGCCCTGCCAGGAGACATATCTCTTGGTTCTTAATCAGTCAGGCTCAGGGCAGTCCTTAACTTTCACTTTTGCAAAGAATTTCTCATTGAGCAACTGTGGATGACCTTCCAGAGGGCTTTCCCACAATGGAAAGTTTTTTAAAGCTTCAGAAACCATTACCAAACGTCTGAGCATATTTAGTAAGTGCCATATTCTGTGTCTACACATTTCTGTGTAATCTACCCAAGTTGCTCTATCCCACAGTTTTCAAATATTTGGAGATCAAATTAGATTCCATATACTCTTCACTGGCTTGTTTCCATTTTCTTGAGACAGAAAGAGCAAATGCCACAGTATAGGATATGTGACTTTTCCCCCATTTTTTCAAAACGTAACGTTCATATTTGCCTTACTCTGTGGCAGATGCTTTCCCACGGGTCTTCCACCATCATATGAGTGTTCATGGATCTGAAGGCTCATTTTAGTGTAGAAAGCAAGGATGATTTCCCCTTGCATTAATAGCGGTGTGAAAAATACCCTTCACCCTGTGTACTCACACCCCTGAGGGAGAAATAAAGTGTATCTTCATTTTCTGCAGAGTTTCTTGTCTCTTGATTCAGCTAAGTGAAACTTGGACTGTCTCAGTGGGTGGAAAATTTGAAAAGTTGCATTACATCCATGATCTCTTGGTTTTGAATTTGCTTATTAAATTAACAAAAAATCAGCATTAAGATTAAGGAGTTTCTTCACATATAAACAGTCTAGAATACATCTAAACTCACTCAAACCATTGTCTCAATACAGACTGTCTTAGTCTTCCCTACAGGTACAAGGATACTGGAAAAGACATGTATTTGAAAATACAGCTTCTTCATGAGGAGCAATGATAAAGCACTGTTGTAATCCCCTGGATCATTATGTGTGGAAAGCGTGTAGAGAGCAGTCAGACAAATGGGCGTGGAATCAACACTTGGCTTGGAATATTTTAAAATAGCATAAAAGTAAAATATAATCAAAGAAGAAATGGGCTGGTATTCCTCAGGAGTGTTATCTCTGATTAGCAAATCACAGTAGTTCTGCCTCCCTCAGTCCTTTCTTGGTTTCGTGGTGAAAGAAAAAGAGACCCCCTCATCAGTGTGGTTTTACAGGGCCACAACCGTGAAATGACAGAATAAAGCTGTCATTTCTCCTGCCTCTGGGATTCTGCAGCAAGCATGGATGGTGCAAGATGTGTGATGAGAAGAGGGAGTGGATTGCAGAGGGGACAGTGACATTTTCTCTGCTTGCCACCTTCGTGTGTTATCTCATTCTTCCTTTTGTTCCTCCAAGTCAGGATGCATCTGGTAGTCAACACTCAGGTAAAGACAAGTGCTGAAGAAGCTCTTGGGTTAAGTTTTGTATCTATTAATGAAGCTGTCAGTGTAGGCTAAGAAAGACTTTGACCTGTCTGTGGAAGCATGCTTAACAATTTCAGTTTAAAAACTTTGACTTAACAAGAGAGGCTAGGGACACTTTTTTGTCTTTGCCTAATGATGTGTCAAAACTGAAAGCCTGCAAAAGGCTGTGAGCCCAAAAAATACTAGAACAGAGCAAAGTGAGGTTTTGTTAAATGATCTCAGAATTTGGGCATAAAAAGTGGACATTCAGATGAAAGGATGAGCAACTATTTATAAACAGTCAGAAATCAAACTCACCCACGCAGCTACATGCCTGTTTAATTGGTCAGAGATACCTAGAGATGTCTGGGATTCTTATCCCTAGTAAGTGGAAAGGCATGTGTGTCCAGCAGGCAAACTTACCTTGACACTCAGGCCCTGTGATTGCAGTGGGAAGACAACACCTTCATAAATTCCAGTCTTTTAGAAAAGTAGCCAACACAAGTGACTCTTTTAGTGTCATTTGAGACAGACTGTCTGAAATATTTCTCTTTGCCAGTGTCTTGAAGGTTATTTATCACAGACTGGGAAGTATTGTGCACACCCAACCCAGCAGGTTAATAGAGTTCAGGGGGCTGTATGTGAATACTACATGCAACATCAGTAAATTTGAACCAGAAATTTAATCCCAGCTCTAGAAATGTTAAAGCGGCTCTCAATATCAGTGGTGTTCCCTGTAACCTATTATTTCTAATATCAGATTTCACCATTTTTCCTGAGAGATTTGGCATTTTCCACATTCTGAGTTGGACATTGCCCTTTGGAACTCTGATCACACTTTTCCCCAGCATTTGTTGTCCACATTTTGCAGGACAAACTCTCTGACTCCTGCATCATGCAAAACACATTCTGCATGTGCACACAGCTCTTGTTGAAGGAGTTTGACAGAAATGAGCTACGGGAGCTGGGCTGGTAAATTGATGCAAGAGGTCCACAGACCTGGAAGCAGAAATTCTGCCATTAGATGCATCATGCCACCTGGGTGACTTCTGAAAATTAGTTTAATTGGCCTCCAATAACTATCATCCCATGTAGTTAAAGGCAAATTTTGTATCATTAGATGTTAAGAAAGCATATGTTGCTAATTCTTTGTTCTGACCAGGAATGGCAGCTATAGTCAGTTTTGCAAGATCCTGAACAATGCCACGTGGAGTTTGAGTTAAGAGGAAGCACAAACATTTACATTGTCTTCACTGTAGGCCTGAATGTACATGTGAGGTTAAATTTGTGAAATGTTACCACTTCTTGGTTTCCCAGACTGAAACAGCTTTATCTTCCTTGGGGTCTAAGGAAGAATCTGGCTGCTGGGTAGAGGAATCTGTCTGCAGGTGAAAAAAAAGTGATGAAGTTGCTTTCCTATTTGGAAAAAAATAACATTTTTTTTGTAAAACTCTACAATAGCTTGTGATGTTCTGTGTTATTTAGATATACCAGGGAGATCAAAGCATTGCAGTATATTTTATCAACTCGCCTGTATTCTGAATCTATGAAATTGTATTTTCTCTTGTTTTTATTCAATTTATGATTTATTTTTCTCTGAGTATAAATCAGTTTCTGTTCTATGGATTCATGGCAGGTATTCCATCTTGCTTTTCAATATGCTATGTCTAGAACAAATATCTAGTCAGTCATGGGCATATAAAGTATTAATCATATGTATTTGAAGGTATGTTGCTATAGCAATTCCTTTAGTGCAAGAAAAAATCAGCACCTAGCAGGCCAGGGATATGAAAACAGTAGGAATAACAAAACTATAACAGCACTATTAACACATTATTGCATTGTAATGATATTATTTCCTAACTATTCCAGTCCCCAGCTGGCTAATTTTTAAGATTGAATTCTCCAGCAGGGATTTCATAAATGGCTCTGACAAGAAAGACAGTTGCAATATGAAGAAGACATCAAGCTCTCTGAAGAAAATATTTTTTAGAAGAGAAACTGGGTAAACAAGTAAAATATCTTCTGTTCATGACATACCAGATCCTTTCTCTTCCCTATTCCAGTGATCTACCCTGAGGTACTGAACATGACAGGGCTGAATGGAGGAGATTAGCAAGATCCAGCTTTAAAAGAAATGCTGTGAGTTTAGCATGTAAAGCTGCAGAGCAGGAAAGCTGGGAGAGCTAGCAGGAGAAGATATGGAAATGTAATTTCATCTTGTATTACAAATCTAACTGGAAAATTTTAAAACCAAAGCCGAAAAGACATTGTCTCTGGGAGGATTCTAATTATCTGTGGGAGGAAGGAGGGGGTAAGTGATGGTGCAGTTCATGGCTGTAAAAAGAATGCAACGGTAAATTGAACTGATTGGGAGTATGGACTGAAGCAGAGCGTGAAAGAGGACTAGTCAAACACAGCTACACTTAGCCTGCATTAAGGCTGCTAATCCTCTGGGTGTATTAGCATTGCCTTCCCTCGGGGGAAGGTAGGGTCAGCTTCAAGTAATCCCACTCTTGGTATTTAACTCTTTGAGTTTGATGTTTTCCTAAAGTAGATGTTTGCATTACGTTGCAAAATACCCTGAATTGCCTAGAACAGATTTTTCCTTACTATTCTCTGTGTTTTAAATATTGAAGTCTTGAGGCCCAACTATCTTAATACCTCTTTTTCAACACATTCTTTAAAGGAAAGAAAACAAGAATCCCACAAACAAACGAACACAGCAGTAGACCTTTGGATTTGTTGCATTGATTTAGTGTCTGAATGAACAAGAGAGAACATTTATATTCAAGTGGATGGGATCAAACAGTAAAGATCAGAGGGAGCTAGCTTTGTATCATCCACATCCTTTCTTTTTAATTAAAGACAAATATAGGCCTTCAAGAAAAAGAAACAGCAGTTCAAATAGGTATTAACTTTAATAACAAGCAACCTTTACAGAGATGGATCATTTTCTGACTGTTTTGTTGTACAGCAAAGTGACAGTAAGAAGCAAGAAAGGAAAACCAGGAAAATTTAACCTGTCACAGAAAAAAAAAAAGGAGAAAAAGGCTGCTTTTGGTGAACATGCTTTCCAAGGTGGAGAAAGTTTTCAAAGTGGGAGGGATTTAAAAAAAATAGTATAGTTTAAAGACACACTTCCTATTTCGGTCTCCTTAGGAATTGTGTGAAAAGAAGTTAAACGAGCTGCTTAATTTAAACTGTGATGGAAAGAACTACATCAGGAAAATAAAAATATCTTAGGTATTTGGAAATTAACAGGTGTTCTTCACCACTGAATTCTTCTGGTAAGCTGCAACTTGCACCCAGATTTCCAACTACCTAAGAGCCAAAATTCAAATACTTGAAAAATTCGTTAGAGGTATTAACAGCAGCTAACATTTATATAGCACCAGCCTAGGCTGCACTGCAGAGCAAAACTTTTCAACTCTATAGAGTGCCAAGGTTGTGGCAAGAAACTGTGATACCACAAATGTATGACTTTGCTGTAAGGGGAAATCTCAGCATCCAAAAGGCATCAGTTACCCTAAAGAGGTTATGCAAGTGCCGAGTAAAATTATTAATAAAGTGGTTGATATTAAGAACTGGAATTTTGCAAGCAAAATTCCTGGCTGGTGAAATAGCTGTGGTCAGTATGTAAAATTTGAGAGGTGAGTGTGCACAGTATGTGTGCATTTGTGTAAGAACAGTATGGGTGGCTGCCTTATGAGTCTCATTATTTCTGTGTACATGTATATATTATTGCAGTTTATGTATATAAGAATAGCGACTGCTTTGTCTATGAGTACAACCTGTACACGTGCATACATCATTAAACATGATCTGACATTTTCTAATTATACATTCCTAACTGTATTTTCCAAAACTTTGGAAAAGATTAACATTTTCCAAATTTAAAAATGTTAGGTTCTTATATTAATCTTGCATAGAAAGTAGAACCTGTACAATAGGCTATTTCTACCTCTCTCTATCAAAGTCCATTCCTAATGCCTTGAGAATGCATCTTTTCCATTTTTATTACAGGAACTATTTCCATTCTTTGGGAAACACATTTTCTGATCTTCTGAAAGCTCCTTTAAATCAGGTTTCCACTACTGGTTTTAATCTAATACTGTATCATTTTGAAGAAATACACAGACACTAACAGAACACAGAGAGAAAATGCAAAACCCTGAGGAAGGCATCAAGCTAAAGCATACATCTACTACGTGTTACTCTGGTTTATGTTTTGCAATGAGCTACACTGGACCCTTATGGATCAGCTATCTATTTACATGGCACCTCCAAAGGCTACACCCTGTAGGAACCCTGAAACCAATTGAGGGAAAAATCTGGTCCCATTGAAATCTCGAGGAATTTTGCTACTGACTTCACTAAAGCCAGGATTCCACCTTGTATATTTGGTCAAGGAAGAATGGAGCCCTTTAACCACAATATATGTGTTCTTCCCCTCTGCCACTGCTGTGGGTGACCTCAAAGACTCGTGCTCAGTGTCAAGCAGCGCAGTTGCTGTTTATTTGCTTCTATTCCTAGCTCAGCTAAGCGTGCTAAGTGAGAGATGCGCCAGCCTCCCTCATCGCAAATGGCCTTTTAATGAACTAGTCAAGGATTTAAATTATCCAAGAACCTGGGAAAACGCATTTTAAATTTAAGACCCTTTTAGGCAATTAAAACCTGACATGTTGCCATTGAAAACAGGCCAGGGAAAAAGTGATTCTACCTCTTGAGATTCACCACTTACAGGGAGAATAATGGCATTTGAGGCACCCCAGGTACTACAGCCTTCAGAGGGTGCTCGTATGTCAGCTTCACTAATTGATTCTCGCTGTGTGGCATCTCAAGTTGATCCTCCAGGCGTGAGAGTGTTTGGTCACTGAACAAAGTGGATTACTGTACCTTGGGCCATTGCCATTTCAAAATATGGGGAGGGAGGAGGAGAGAGAGAGGAAGATTTCCACAGCTAAAAGATTTGTTTCAGTAAACAGTTTTGTTTCTGCTTTTGGGATTGTTTGCTTGTTTGTTTTAAATGTGTGATGTGTTCTATTTGAGAGCAAAAAGAATTGAATATCTTAATACTTGAAATATTTGGTGACTGCAAACTAGCAAGTAATCTGTCACTCAGAATTTGCTAAATATCCTCTCAGTAATGTACTTCAAAAAAAAAAAATTGCTGGGCTGCACTGCTCTACAGTAAAGGGAAGTTTCTATGTCCTGTGCACTTACCTCTTGTTTGGCACTGAAAGACTGAAACATTAAATAACTACATACATCATACTGAAAAACTCCACAGTGAGGCTCTGAAAAAATAATTTTTGAAATATTTCCCTTACTAGTTAAAAAAGTCATAAATTCAGCCCCTAACCACTAACAAATCACTCACATTTCAATTCTCAGGTGCTGTGCCATGGTCACAATTGCTGCGCATGAACTGTTCCCACACAGGCAAAGGGAAGCCAGGATGACCTTGCCTCCCAGTGGTTACATCTAAGCAGCCTTATGCTGGAGATCACAATTCAGTGTGGTTTCCAGCTTAGCTCTGTCTGTTGCTGATGGTCTCAGTTTTTATAAGATTAACCAAAGCATGGTTTGCTCCTTAATTTCCTATTGACATGTGGGAGAATGAATCCTCCTCTTTCCCGAATTCCTCGTGTTGCACATGATCTGGCTGCACAGGTTGGGCTGGCCACATCACAGGTGCATTGCAGGCGGCTAAGGGGCAAATCATTGGAGACGACCACCCAGTTTCCTGGAGCGCTGGACCACAGTAGCTGCAAATGCTGGCACCAGCTACCTGAGTGCTAGCAAGGCTGTTTTGTGGAAACTCACAAAGGTTCAGAAGGAGACCTGTTCTTCATCAAATCCACTGCTGCTGAGGCAGAGACCTTCCTGCAATGTATTCGCCTTATCCCTTACAACTAAATCCACATGCGTATGGAAAAACATGAAGTTCTGTGTTTTAGCCAAATCTCCCCTTTAGAGAGTTGGAGCAGCTGTAATTTGGAGGGATCTGGAGGAGAAGTGCCTGGCTGTCCAGTGCTGTGAGACCCCTGTAATGCATCTTCCATCAGAGCTACCCGCTAACACTGTAGACGTGTCGTGGTTTTGCT
>WBMZ01001539.1:0-264673 GCA_013400975.1 Atrichornis clamosus
CCCCGGCCCCGGCCCCGCCCGCCGCGGGGCTCCCACCGCCCGGACCCGGCACAGGGGAGGTCGAGGAGGCGCTCTCGGGACGTCTGTCCTCTAGGGGACTCGCCCAAGGTCATCCGCTGCCGGCAAGGCGCAGGGCCGCCCGGTGTATCCCCGCTGCCCTCGGGGGTCCCTGCTCCTCTCCGGCCCCTGGGCGGGCGGGCAGTGCCGGCTCTGCGCTCAGCGGCTGCCGCCCCCGTCCCTGTCCGGCGCGGCTTCACCTGCACCCCCAGCCCTGCCGGGAGCCGCGCTCGGCGGGCGCCGGGAGCCAGGGGGTCCCGCTGGGTAGCCCCATCCGGGTACCCTCCCGCCCGGTACCCCGGTGGCCGCTCTCGGAGCACGGGGCAGGCTCCGAGGTAGCAGCCCAATTGCAACCTGCCTGTGAGCGCAGTTGGGCGGCAGAGCCGTAGATCTGATAGTCTGTGACACTCGGCTGAGAAAAGGTACACCTGTCCAAAGAGCTGCTCGCTTTGGCTTTGGTAGGGAAGAAATACATTTGATGCCTTCTGCGCTTGTGAATTGATGTCCAGGTTCTCATTCTGCCTATTTTAATAGGATGTTGTGATGAGGCACCTGTTTGATCATCTGTTCAGTTTGTTTCCTTCACTAGCAGTGGCGCCCAGGCCCATGGCTGATAAGGTATCTCATTTCAGGGAGAAAGAGAGTGATCACTGTAACATCTTTTCTCCTTTTTTATTTTTTTAATTTAAATAATGTCTACTTTTAGCTATTTCCTCCTATGGAAGAGCTTTGAAATGCTGCTGCTTTTGTTTGTCTTGTAGTCTGCTGTTCTCTCACTTTGTTGATGCCTCCCACTTGGGCTGCAGGTCACAACTGCTAAACCCAAGTACAGGTAAGAAGGTCCCTGTGAGGACCGGCAGCTTAGCGCCTATCACCGGGTCCATAAAACACTCATGCCCCAGGTTATTTGCTGCTGTAATTTAGTGTGAAGGTGAACAAACAAGTAAGCAAACAACACCAACCAGCAACTCCACGCTAATCACAGGGACCAGAGTCACAACCACAAAGCAGTAGGGCATGGGTTGTGCTGTGAAAAATTAGAAGAAAAATAAATACAAAAACTACTTGTAAAATTTAGCAGCTGAAATTAAAAGTTCTGCAATAGAAATGTGTAACAAAAATCAACTTTGTCTAAAATCTACAATAGAGCTAATGATTTAATACTCACCACCTGGTTGCACTGGTCATGGAAGGTGATCTTGGTACATTAAAAAGCTATTTAGAAGTCACAAGTTCAGAGCCTCGCTGTGCTACTCACTAAACAAACACAGCAAGGAGATGTCCTGTTCCAAAAAGCCCATAATCTGCATCAAGAAGACAAATTTAGAGTGGGAGGAAAGTGTATTATGCTGCAGATGGCACTGAGAAAGAAACCGATTTGCCCAAGGTCATGCAGGAAGTCTGTGGCAGAGCCAAGAACTAAACACAACTCTCCTGAAACCCAGACTAAAAATAGTGCTTGATAATTGCACATGAACTCCAGAAAACACACATGACACAGATAATCATCTTTTGACCAGTATTTTCGAGTTATTGGGCTCCATTTCATTATAATTTTCAACTGCACTGATAACTCAATGGTCACTTTCTAAATTTAGACCACATTATTTGAAAGTCCTCTACCCAGAAATTCATACTGTGGAACAAAAGGCACTAACAGATAGCTTCTGGGCCAACACAGATGCTTTCTGAATGTGTCTGCTTCTGCTACCCCGTTCCTAAAGTGGAACCAGAGGGTGTCCAAATCTTAGTCCTGGGAGTGGGAGGTGGTCCTGCTCCTCATAGTGTTTTCCTGAGGCTGTGTTATCCTTACCTACATTTTGCATGGTAGCAGTAACCTGGATTTAATCCCATATTCTACCATCCCCTGTTTAGCCCCATTGAAATGTGCCCTGGAATACAGCTTTCACTTGCTGTTATGACAAACCTGTCTCATGTATCAGAAGGTGCCTTCCATGTGTCCTCTTCCTACTGCAGCTCCTTCTGACTGGTTTTCTTAGCCAATGCAGAGGCGTTTCTTGTGACGCAAAACCCACACAAACAGAAAACAACAGTAACATCATGTGGCACCCTTCAGGCACCCTTACTTGTCACTTTAGGAAAGTTATTTACACATATATTTAGTGGATTTTACAATGTAAAAATGCTAATGAGTATTAGGAGAAGCAGTTTTCCTAATTAATCAATCCTACCAGCATGGTAATGATTTCTGTTGTTCTTCTGGAGCTTCCTCCAGCAGGGAGTGAGCTCTGTTGATTAACAAGACCATTTTGCATGTATATAACATTTTTGTTCATCTATAACAATCTCATTATCGTTTCATGGGGGTTTTTTTTCTCAAGGAGGTGAGCAATTCTGAAATTATGCTTGAGGAATAACTAGGGCAGAAAGAATCGTATTGTCTCCCATGTCACCATTTTATAGCTGTGTATCTGTCAGGTTCAGTAAAATTTACACTATTGTGAAGGATGATTCAGAGCAGGTTGAGTAAGATACCCCAAATCAGGCAGCAAGACAGGGATGGACAGGAGCAAAGCTCCTACATTCACACCTCAGAATAACTTGCTGTTTTACAGCAGGCCTTTCAAGGTGAAGAGCTTCAAATGACTGTTTAACATCTCTGTTGGTGGCATGGACAGTGGAATTGAGGGCACCCTCAGTGAGTTTGCTGACAGTACCAAGCTGTGTGGTACAGTTGACGTGCTGGAGGGAAGGGATGCCATCCAGAAGGACCTGGACAGGCCCAAGAGGTGGACCTGTGCAAACTTCATGAAGTGCAACAAGGCCGAGTGCAAGGTCCTGCACATGGCGCAGAGCAATCCCAAGCACAAATACAGGCTGGGCAGAGAATGGGTTGAGCCGCACAGAGGAGAAGAACTTGGGAGTATTGGTTGACCAGAAGGTCAAGATAACCCAGCAATATCCCAACTGCAGCAAAAGCAGCATGGCCAGCAGGTTGAGGGAGGTCATTCTCCCCCTCTGCTCCATTCTTGTGAGACCCCACAGGTAGTAGCTTCATCGAGCTCTGGAACCCCCAAAATAAAGTGACATGGGCCTGTTGGAGTGAGTCCAGAGAAGGAACACCAAGGTGATCAGAGGCCTGGAGTGCTCATCCTATGAAGACGGGTGAGAGAGTTGGGATTGTTCAGACTGGAGAAGAGAAGGCCTGGGGGAAAACTTAGGGCACCCTTTCAGTATTTAAAGGGGGCTGCAGGAGAGCTGAAGAGGGACTTTTTGCAAGGGGATGTAGGGATATCCTTTGTAAGGATAGGCATGGTGTAATGGCTTTAACCTGAAAGAGGGCAGATTTAGGTTAGATATAAGGAAGACATTCTTTACTATGAGGAAACTGAGTCACTGACACAGGTTGCCCAGAGAAGTTGTGGATGTCCCTGAAAGTGTTCAAGGCCATGTTGGATGGGACTTTGAGCAACCTATTCTGGTGGAAGGTGCCCATGGCGGTGGCATTGGAACTAGATGATCTTTAAAGGTCCTTTCCAATCCAAAACATTCTATGATATTGAAAAGATGATGATGTGATTAGTCTCGAGAAGAGGAGGCTCAGTGAGGACCTCATCACTCTCTACGACTACCTGAGAGAAGGTTGTGGTGAAGAGGGACCCGATCTTCTTTACTGTGAGAGGACTAGAAAACGGCCTTAAGCTGAGACAGAGGACATTCAGATTAGATATAGAAAAAAAAAATACTGTTAGGGTGGTCAGGCATTGGAGTAGGTTGACCAGGGAAAGGGTAGAGTCAGCATCCCTGGAGGTGTCTAAGAGACATCTGGATCTGGCACTGGATGATGGTTTAGTGGTATAGGAGTTACAGTTGCGTTGTTGGGTTGACATTTGGTCTTGATGATCCTAAACGTCCCTTCTAACTCTGACAATTCTATGGTTCTATGTCTGATTGATAATGTCATCATGCTTTACGGATAGAGACCAGGAAACAGCTTTTAGATTCTCACATCCTGGGTAGCAGGAATTTCTCTTCATTTTCCTGCCAAGATGATCAGATTCAAGAAGATGTGAGTAAACCACTGCGACAACAGAGTATTTCACATTCTCTTAACTCCATAAATTGCATTGAAATTTTCATAAATAATTTAGCTAGTATAAATAAATATAAATCCAAGCAGAAAGGAAAGGTTTTCCCAAAGATTCAAGGTTCAGGAGACAGGAAGACAAGTTTTAGACCAGATGTTAACTTATCCAGTAGTGAGCTATTGAAGCTGAATCTCAGCATAATATCATAAATTATGAAACATTGACATTTCACTTTGAATTAATGCAATGGGCTATTTATATGCTGTTTTAGAGACAGTTGCTTGGGCAAATTAATACACTTTTTCCATCACCAGGCCAAATGTTAGCAACATTGCTATTTTTCAAAGTATCAAACTATTTGCATATTGGAAATGTTTTAATACAATCTGTCCCCTGAGGCTGCTGTGTGAGTTACTTTGAAAAGGTAATCAGTCATCATTCACTGGCTCCTTAATCCAAAATCTAACTTGATTCAATATATTACCAGTGATTTTCAGTGTGAGAGGTTGCTCATTTTCAGGCAATTTCTGTTTGAGAGCCACAGGCCACCAACGTGAGAAAAGGCATTCAATGGCCTACAATTGCCTTTCTTACTGGATTGCTACCAGTAAAAGCTCTGGATAGCAGATAGCAGTGAAAGAAGTATGCCTGAGCACGTAGCAAAATTATTCCATATACTTGCCTGAAATTTGAACTTTGAATGTGACTACATAGCCAGACACCATTATTGCTCCTATGTACTGACAATGCTTTTGTCTCTATTTTCTCTTTTAAAGGGTGAAAAAGTACAACACTCTGAAGTTACTTTTTGTGAGACTGTTTTTTACAGATCAATGTTTTAGTTGTCATTTCTGTAAAGTATTGGTTAAGAAGGTGCTTAAATACTGGATGGTTAGACTTACAAACAGCAATTAAGTACTTCACTAAACTGAGGCTTAAAATAATTAAAATAATTACTCGAAATGTCATCCAAATGGTACAAAAATCACTAGTCATCTTTTGCAAATTCCATGGGTTTCATGTCCACCATTATGAACAAAATACAAGGATATCTCCTGCTCAGAGCCTTTTCTTTATCTTACAGAGTAAGTCCCCTGATTCAGAAGTGCCTGAAGACTGATGTGAACAAATCACAGTCCAATATCCCATAGGTGAGTTTCTCTCTCACTATCGGACTCCCCACAGAGAGGCAGCCTCCTGGTCATACCAAGGGTTTCACTACAAATTTCTTGCAGCTTTTTTTTCTCTCCTCACTTTTCATGACAATGGGTAGCACTAGCACAGTGTTAAGAAAGTTAACAAGTAGTGACAGTGCTCAAAGACCTCTCTAGAAACTTGATGTGGCAGCACAAGACAGCTTGATGGTGACGACACCAAAAATTTGCTTCAAGGCTGTTCTTCACATTTCCTCAAAAAGCAATTCCTGCACAAATGTTATTCAAGGGCACTGCGTGGCAGGAGGGTCAGCAACAGAGTGTTTGCAGGAATAATTAAGGGGATAGGTACAGCACATAGCTTATCACTTGCTTGCGGTGCAGTTCAACCAGAAGGATCTTCTGTTAATGCAGGAAAAACTGCGTCAGGGTTTTGCCAGATATCTCCATCTCTTTTAGGGACTGCAATGGAATCACACATCAAAAGATCCATTTTGACAGTGCATATTGAAGTATTGCCTTGTATTATGCCGGATTATGCCTTGCAGCACAAAGCTATTAGCATTTCTAGCAGCTGAATGTCAGAGGTTTGACTTAAACCCAGTGAGATCATCCCACGTAGAAGGGAAACTTTCAATCTGGTGTGTCTGACTTTTTCCATTTGAAGGATACAGTAATCACGGAATCATAGACTATCCCGAGTTGGAAAGAACCCACAAAAATCATTGAGTCCATCGTCTGACCCTGCACAGGACACCCCAGGAATCACTCCATGTGCCTGAGAGTGTTGTCCAAACCCTTCTTGAGTACTGTCAGGCTTGGTCCTGTGACCACTTCCCTGGAGAGCCTATTTGTGAAGGACTGGGTCAGCTCTGACTGTTTAACTTACATAAAAAGTTAAGCAAAGTTTCTCTTTGCTCTATTTTGCTCATCCCAGCCATAACCCAGCCTCATTCCAGCCCAGCTGCGCTTAGCTCTGTCTCAAAGAGGAGTGTATCAAATCCATAGCCTTCCTTCTTTCCAGGGAACAGACCTGCCAGTCAAACAGGGTTGCAATGTCATCAGTGAGCTGAAGGCAAATCACAGGAGGTGGTGCTGGAATGCTTACCCTCCATCAAGGTAATAGTGCATTTGATGGCTTGATCTAACATATAAAATCCTGCTCACAGAAAATTGAGAGCAGGTTTTGTGGCTTTTTAAAAATTTTATTTCATTGAAACAGATCTGAGAGAGGAAGGAAGTGCTGTGTGGAGCCAGAAGTTTCCATTCGTCTCAGTTCTGCCAGTGAGTTTCTAGGTAGCTCTTGACCTTTACCTTAACCTCCTTGAGTTTGATTTCCCATTTTGAAAAATTAAAGGCAGAGTCACTAGAGATCATAAGATAAGAAAAGATGATATTTTTGCGAGTTTACCAGTCAAATTGTAGTTTGATTCCCTGTTTTACCATCTGTATCTTGTGATATTTTAGAGAAATCCTGGGTTGTCTCTGTGCCTCAGTTTTCTGTCTGTGATACAAACCCAGAAATACTTTTGGCTTGTCTTCTGTTTTTAAACAAATAAACATATATATTGTTTTGTATTTTACGGTGATTTACCTCCTAGAGTTCTGACTTTGACTAAGGTCCTTTAATTTTATTTACAGGTATAATAAATAGTTCTGAGATTTCTCCTTGGAGCACTCTGAGGTCAGTGGAAATGTGGACCAGCAGAAATATGTTATGTTAGTTAATGAAAGAGAAAGAATTAAGTGAAAGCAACTTGATTTTATAAAAACTGTGAAATTTTCTGCAACGAGACAATAGAAATCTGTAAGGATCAGGATACCATGCAGCATGAGGGAAGGATTGATCTTACCTACAATAGCTTTGTGTAGCTTCTACTGTTCATGTACAAAGAACTGACTCCAGTAAACATTCAAACATGTGCTTAACTTGATAGACATGGGTGGCTTTTTGACTTCAATTTTAATACTCATTTAAGCTTAGGCATGGCTGTTTGTGGGGTAGGGATTTAGTATGGGATTCCCTGGTCCTTTACACACATGATTTCATTAGGTGTTGTCTGTTTCTGTTGCACTGCCTTAGGGCATGAGCCAAGCCCAGCTGAAGTCAGGGGGAGTCTCTACAGATTTTGACGGCAGTTGGACAGGACCCTTTATAGGAAACAAAAACAGATTTTGTGGAACATAAAAGCAAAAAAAAAAATCCTCCTAAATTTGTGGGGATAAAATAGTCATTTCCTGTTTTAGGACTAGAGACTTTATAAATCAAGCTTCTAACCAGAGCAAAATTTTACCAGCTGTACTCCAAGCCACTGAAGGTAAAGTATAACACAGACTTAGCAAACCCTTAGTTTTAACTGAGCAGAAGGAATTGCTTGGCTGTGCATAACAGTTCAGCAGGAGGTAATGATCATGTTTATTTGGGTTTACAGGTTCTTTTGCTGTTGTATGCTTTCATGGTACCTGGTTTAAAAAATAAAATCTAAAAAGTGTATATTTACAAATGTCAGCTTATCTGTGGTTGCATGCCATAGCTGTCATATCACATCAGGTGAGATGGCTTTCAGTTGCCATGCCAAGCAATCCTAGCTTAACTTGTATCACAGCTCCTGTTTCTGCTGTTGGCATCAGCTCATAATAGAGTTACAGGATTAAAAACTTGTCATTTCTAAAAGCCTTCTTGGTAATGAGCAGAGTATGAGATGTGGATTTGAGTCCTGTTTGATTGCATTGTTACTCTCCCTCTTTTGGTGGCTGCATTAATGACAGGTTGCCGGGTGCATTTTGTAATTCCAGTGCTGGCTTTGCATGCTGCCCTCTGCCCTATACTTCCAGCTGAGTCATTCCTGAACTGCAATCCCTGGTGCTTGCACTCAGTGAGATAACAAACAGAAATGATGGAAGCAAGGAGAAAAGAAATGATAAATAAAAAGAGGGGAAAAACCCCAGATATCCGCTGGTCAAATAAGCACATCCAATATGCCAGTGTTGGATGACTTCCGTAAAGACAGATAAGAGTAGTCAACTGTCTAATAGGACACAAAGGGGAAATTAGAGACCATAAAAGATAAAATAACATTGGAAATGAAAGGACGAAATGTGATAAAAGCCAATCAAGACAAATTCAACATTATCATCTTAGGGTGTCGTGTTTTGAGTGCTGGTACCTTCTGAATGCTGCTGCCTCACAGTTCTTCAAAATACCAACCAGACCTGAGAAGTCAGACGATCCAGCTTTGAAAGGATGCTGGTTTTTACTGATACCGTTTTCCTGGTTTTCTGTAGATAGTTGAAAGGTTGCTACTCATTATAAACCCAGAAGGTTTGTTACTCTCTGGGGGTTAAGGGGTGATCCAAAGGAGGTACAAGGACTGTTTAATAGTGCCTGGTTACAGGTGATGCAAGTTTTGGAGGGCAGTTTGCAACAACTAGAAAGGGACCTGGTTAATTGTCGGCTGTTCAATACCCGCTGAAAATCGGGAAGTTCTATCACTTCCTTCCATCTGGGAAACTGAATCATAGTTGCAGCTCTTACCCTGGGGCCACAAGGGCAGAAATGGATTCTCTGGCTTCCATTAAGATGCAAATTGAGATCTTTTCCACTTTAGAGAAGTGATGGTATCTCTTTGTAGAATGAGTTCTTTGGTATCTAGTAAGTCTCTTTCAAACTTTTTCTTCTTTCTTGCAACATATTTTTATAACTCTTACAGGAATTTAATATCTTATAGATCCCTATCCTTCTAAACAGAGATTCAGAAGTTTTGTGAGCAGACTGCCTGACCGAGGCAGTCAGGCACAGTGTGACTGAACAAAGCTTTTTGTTAGCAAACCAGTATGGAAGCACAGAAAGCAGAAGGGAGCATTTCATTGAGACGTGAAATGGTGAAACCCTTGGTGAGTGACATTTGTGATTTACACCTACTGCAAATAGGGCCCTGACTGATGTCACTTTGCTTAGAGTCAGTGGTGAAATGGCTGTGATCTTCAGTGAAACCAGTCTGGCCAAACCTGTATTAAATGCAACGCTACAAGTGGCTCCGCATGACAAACCACACAAAACAGATGCTCTTCTCTTTGCCCCCATCCAAATATGCCTCACCCAGCCACCCCTAAAAGACAACACAAATCAAGGTTCTTATCCCACCCAAAAGAGATCCCATCCTCTTCCATTGCCAGCCTCTTTCAGATAGAAATATGTTTCAACCTGAGTAGGTTGTTAGATGAAATTCTGGCTTTTTCTGTCTGATGGAAGAGGTAGCAAGCCACGGGAAGGGCATATCCTGAAAGCAGCACGAGTTTCTCTGTTATGTTTCGGAGGCTACCTTGCAAAGTAACTCAGTAATCTCAATTAAAGTGTGTGTTTTAATGCAAAGAGCAATCATCTTTCTAGTAGCAAAATTTCAAGCCTTTTTCAAGTCTTTGTTCCACTCTGCTGTTGCTCCATATATTCCACAAGGCTTCTGGAGCTATTAGAGTGTGTGACATTCACACAATAAGGTTGTCAAGCTACTTTTATTTCACACATGTCAATTAGCTGCTGGGATTAACTACACACTACAGAGAGAAGCAGCAAGGACAAAGCTAACAGCAATCTTAGGACAAGAGGAAGGGAGAGGAGAGGAGCGGAGAGGAGAGGAGAATTAAGAGATGCACTTAGTAGCAAGCTGGAGAAAATGAGAAAGAAGAGAGCTTGAGGAACACATGTTGGGCTGCCTGGGGAATTATGCTTCTGTGAGAGACATGTTAAAAGGCTAAAACAAAGTAAAACATGACAGGGGTATTTGAGGCGCTAGAGACCTGACCTTCAAGAGGAGAGCCCAGGAGGTGGTTAGGAAAGCTGGAGGCTATTTGCAGGGTTGTGTACATCCTAAATACTAGTAAAATAGCTGAGACAAAAGCTGAGACCGTGACCCTCTGGACTGCAGGATTCATCATACTGTTAGGGTCCTCTTCATCATCTGAAATGCAGGAACTTACTGTCATTTCATCTGCTACTTGAAGGGCTTGAACATAGCAAGGAAATCTCCTGAACTAAACTAACAAAATTTGAAAAAAAAAAAAATCTATATGTTTGTTTTAGCTAGCATAAATTTCATGTGAGAATTCCTGGATTGGTCTTCATTGGAGATCAATCATTTGATAAAGTGAAGTGCCACACTTCAGTTAGGCACGGTGACAAGAACAGGGGAGCTGCTAGACTGGACCCAACCAGACACATCAGGATTAACAGCCTGGCTCTGAGGGTGACTGTCTCCTGATGTTTTGCAGACAGAGGCAAGAAACAGCCTAATAGATGATGAGAGAATAACTTGCGAACAGAAAGTTTCTTCTGGTTAACTCCAGAGAGCCATTGATTGGCTTCTGTCCTGAGGCATTACAGTTTATATCCCTAATATATTTTTATATTGCCTAATAAAACTGTTAGCTGTTGCCATTACATGGGTAATGGACATTTATATAAAACTCTTTATGAGCTGTAGATGGAGATCATCCTTTTCACCACACATGTGAAGCAACCTCTGGAGTAAAATGCAGTAGGTGTTTAACAACATGGCTCTATAGATAATCTGCCGTTATATCAAAGAGGAAGAATGACTCCTCATCAAGTTGAGCATGCCTAGGAAATTTAGAAAACCAGATTTTCCTTCTCCTAGAAGAAGTTAGACCAAAACAGGGCCTTTCTGTGCTTCCTGGTAATCAATAACTCCAAGAAGTTTGGGGTTATGTTGTGTATTGCCTATAGAAAGTTAGAAGAACATATCATTTCTAGTGTAGTATGGAGGAGTTCCTTTCCAAGTGTCATCTGTTGCAGCTTGAAAGGGACAGAACATTCCAGCATCCACTGAATTAATCCAAAAATGTTTCTGCAGTGAGATTTACTGTAAAAAAGTAAATACCTGCTTGAACACTTTTGCCTTTTTAATCATTTGTTATTTTGTACTCATCACTTGAAATAATTTTCTGTGTTTTTCTTTTACTTTGGCTTTTGTAGATCACAATAAAGTATCCCTCTAGGAATGAAGAAAAGTCATCATTGAAACTAAAAGTGATAAGTGATTGCTACTGTCTTTCACAGAACCATGGTTCAAAAGACAGAGTGAAGTATAGCTACAGAAGCTATGAAGTCCTTGGTCTTGGTAAGGGAAGGACTATCTGAAAGAGATTCAAAGAGCTAAAATATAAAAAAAAAATCAATTCAGACAATATTTTCAAAGACTCAACATACCATTGCAATAATGTGAGACAAGAACAATTTCTAGCTTGCTTGGTTTACACAGTGTATAACATTCAATGCAAAAATTTGTTTCAAAAATAGTTTTTCCTGTCATTGCTTTTGTACACTTAATAGTATACAGCACTCATGTAAGATTTCTATCTTAAAAATATGAGAAAAATATTTAGCCCAAGGATAAATATTCCCTTCCAGTATCATTTGGAAAACTGAGAACAGAGCTTAGGTGGGTTGCTGAGGGCTTCCTGTACCTGAGTCTGCATTAGAACAGCAGAGTCCTCGTCTCACAGGTTTTCCTTCTAAAACAGCAGAGGGGAGTTATGCCTATACCATTAATTTCCCTGTCTTTCTTAAATACATGCCATCATTATAACATATCTTACCCATTTGAGTTAATCGGATATAAAACATTAACTTTTGCAAAGGTATTAGAGCTTCACCAAAGAGCACTCAGAGATATTGCAGAGTAACATCAAAATTAACATGGAAGCAATTTAGTCCTTCACTTCAAATGCCTTCAGCAAAGGATTAAGGTTTTCCCATCACCACTCAAGCACTTCCTTACACAGTCCCTGCTTATCATTCTCCCCTCACTTACTGTGCTAGTTACCTTTTTAACATAAAAGTGATGTTGGGAGTCTTTGGTTCCTGATAGTTTCATCATTCAATTAAAAAAAACAAGTGACAGTGTTTTTATCAAAGTGTGGCTTATGCTTTTCTCTAGATATTACCTATAGTGTCCAGATGACTTAATATCTGTGAACTGTCCCCCCACCGAGGGCAAAGACTGAAAATAAATACTCATTTGAGAAGGATTATTGAGTGGGAAAGGCAGTGTTCATTAACATGTCCCATTCAAGCCTAGTGAGGAAGCCTTGCATATCAGTGCTGTGGATTGGCAATGAAATAGGATAAAAAAGACATTTTCCCATTGGTAGAAGTGATAGTGCTGAGAAATGTGGCTTGTAGCAAATGATCTCATGTCCTGTTGCAGTGCAACAGGTGAAAGGAAGTCTTCTACTGACAGTTTGCAAGAGAGAGTGTAGGTGGAGGCAAACAGCCAGTGTAACATTGATGCGTTTCAGCCAGAGCAATCAGCAGTCAATACAGACTTGGTGTGTGCACCCATCACCATGCCCCTTTAGATACTAGAACACAAGTTTTTAAAATTTTTGCAGGTGATGTCGCTGTTGAACCACTGGCAGAGCGAAAGACCCAGACGAGTTCGGGTGAGGCAGAAAATCTGAATTTATGATTTAATTCTAAAACTTAAACAGACTTTCCAAAGGTCGTCTGGATTGGGTCAATTCATAACCTCCCCCTAGGCCGATAGGCCAGGTAGAATGTCCATCTTTCCCGAGACAGTTTTCAATAACATCCAAGCTTTTATCTCTATTTACAAAACATAGAAAGAAGAAGAGAAAAGTTCCCGTGGGAAAGGTCTGTGTTACCACAAGGTGACATTTCCTGTGACATGTTGATCCAGTTTGCTTGGACCATTTTTATTAATCCCCTGCGAGGTCTTTGTTGGGCTTATTTAGGTTTGTTTTGGTTTGTTTTGATTTGGTTTTGTTGTGATTTGTTTTGAGTTTTTTTAGCAGCACTGGTTGTGTGGTGAATTTGTGGTGTGGGAGAAAGTTCCACTTGCCTGGAGTCTCTTGCTTGTGTGACAAAGGGAAAATGAACAATCTGAAGCAATCATCAGGTGCCAGTGTGACCTGGCTGGAAGCTAAGGGCACTCTGGCTTTAAAGAGACTCAGAGTGCATACTAAAGTCTGGTCTTGGACAGGTAACAAGAGTCTTTTTTTGTTTCTTCTGTGAGACCTTTAAGTTGGGTTAGCATAGGTGGTGAGAGAGTACAGACTTGGAGCACTGAGATGGCAAATGTACCAGGGAAGCTAGAAGAGTGGATTGGGACAAGTAACAGGGAAGTTGCAGTCAGGAATATGGTCCTGCATGGCACAGGAGAGGAGATGGAGGGATGTCATGGCAGGCAGAGAGTGGGAGAGGAACTGGATTGTGGAAGGCTGGAGCCATCTCAAGTACAAAGAATATGTACCAGAGAGGAAATGAGAGTTATTCAGTGCTTGGAGAGGCATGCTGATTCAGAGGAGCCCCATCACCTCACTGTGTGAACTGGACATCATCTACACCTGCAGGTATTTATTGAAATTTGCGTGCCCTAATTTTGATCTGAGTTTGGTCCCTCACATCTCTGACTGCAGAGCAGGGGCACAAGTTTGTTAAATTGAGAGGGAGGGTCTTCTCACTTTCAAAAGGACATTCACTTGTTGGATGGTCAAAGCTGGTGGCTCAGTGATGAGGCAGATACACATTTCCAAACCTCACATTGTCTTGGCTGCACAGGGAGTGACAGAAGTGGCTTCATGATGTGGTTATTGCAGTTCTCTGTGGTTGGAAATATATCCTTGGTGTCTGGGAAGGGGCCTAGAGTTTGGGGTTTGCCTACAGGAGAAGCTCAAGAAGTAGGGAAGCAGATTTGGAGAGAGAGCTTGCATCAGTGCTAGGTGTGTTTGTGCTGTTTCATCTCCCACAGTTCTGCCCATAAAAAAAAAAGAAAAAAATTTGTTTATAACAGATTGAGTTCTCTTTCAAGAAGAGCCAGTCCATGGTGGTGTTTTCCAGTGTTGAGGCTGGTAGGCAGCCCTTTCTTATAATGGACTTATGCTTATGAGGCACTTGCAGAGTGCCAGTGAACAAATCTAGGAATGCCTCTAAGGGGCAAGGTGACCTTCATGTAGTTTGGGCTGCTACCAAGGGAATATCTGATCTTTGTTTTGGTCTGTGCTTGCAGATTGTTGAAGCAAGAGTGAGGGGAAATGTATCTGGATATTTCTCATTCCTCCCTCCGCAGGTGCTGTTCCAAGCTGCACAATGTCTCTCACAAAGTCAGATGATCTTTGACATCAGGTCATGGTAGTCACATTTCCCCACAGCATCATCAGCCTCTGGCACTGGGCCTCAGTGAAGGGCATGTGGCATCATCCCCCCTCAACACTGGCTGGTGAGATCAGCTAGAGGAGTAGTGCTCTGTCAGGCTGGGCTGTCTCCAGACTATTAACCTTTTTTCTTTTTAAACCTTATAAAACAGGGAGGCTGCCACCAAGCTGTCTGTTGGCCTTTGATCCATGCTAACATCTAATCCATGACTGGGAGAAGGTAATTGGCTTGGGATGAGTAGTGTCAGGACTCTCTGACAAGTTAGCAGTGTAGAGGACTGATTTCCAGTACTTGGGAACATTCCTGGCGCTATTTGTAAGCAGAAGTGTATATAAGCTTACAAGCATATGTGTAAGCATACTCTCTAACTACTGTTTTCCCACAAACCCTGTCATTTTTCAATGATCCTTCATTTATTCAATCCAGATAGAAGCTGGTTCCTTTGATTTACATTTTTTACACTCTTTCACTCTCCTGCATATTTTAAGTCTGCAGAGAGTGTTTGTGATCTTGCAGTCTGATTGCCCACGTAACACTGCATTTCCCCACCAGTCGACAAAAGTGATAGTTAAATGGTTAAGGCGTTCCCTTTATAAGCAAACAACCTGTTCTTTTGGCGCTTTTTGGTGCACTTGGAAATGTTCACTGATAGATTTAAATTAGCAGGATACCACTTTGAATGCAACTACACCAGCTTTTAGTCTGCTTTCATTTTGAAACAGGGCTTCTGTGCTCATATTCTCTATCTGTCACTCTCTTCCACTGGGTTTTTTTGGCTTGTGCAATTTCAATTGCATTTAGCAGTGGTCCCAAGAACATTATTTTTTGACAAGATCTAATATAACAAAGGATGGATTGACGACAGAGATTCTGTTAATATCCCTGGGGTAAGGGCCACAACATGGACTAAAGTGTTATTGAGGCACTGAGAGTACATCTGCAAGGTAGAGATCCATAGGAGCCCAGGCTTCCTCAGTTTCACTGCCTGCTGATGTTGCATGTTTTGTCCATATTTACCAACTGGACCGTAATATAGATCTCCTGGATTTTCT
Source organism: Atrichornis clamosus (assembly GCA_013400975.1). Taxonomy (NCBI): domain Eukaryota; kingdom Metazoa; phylum Chordata; class Aves; order Passeriformes; family Menuridae; genus Atrichornis; species Atrichornis clamosus. The sequence continues at coordinate 15,506 of WBMZ01001539.1, forward strand.
CCCAATTTATTTGCAAATTCATTCCCAATGGGAGTCCTGACTGAGTGAGATTCCTGCTTTTTCCACTCCTATGCAAATCTGAAGAAACTCCTGGATCTGATTCCAACAGACCTTTTCCTTTGAAAAATTACTATGATATTAATATAAAAGTAACATCACTAGGCCAGAAAAGCTCAAAACTTTGCTTTTCATGCAAATGAGTAAGAATTTTTCAGCAATTTTCAGCTTGAATGTCTATTCTGTTTGTGGATCACAGCAGAAGGAAAAGAGGGAAGTCATAAAAATATTTTTGGACTTGAATTATAAATGGAAAAGATGTTCCAGAAATCACCTCTGCATGGCTCACTGTCTCTGCTGCTGGCACACTGTGCCTCAGGACTTGCTGCTGGGTTTTTGAACAAAAGCTGTAAACTGGAAAAATAAACCAGTTTGCAGCTCCAATTTTGTGAAGTCTATGCACTGAACTGGATCCTAGCAAGATGGAACAGCCTTCTTCCTTAGCAAGTGGCAGAATATGAAGCAGCTGGTAGCAAAAAAAAAAAAGGCAGGAAAAAATTTGGAAAAAAGAAGAAGAATTTAGAAAAACCTCATGCAAACACTAGTGAATCACCCCCCCAGGCTTTCTGCTTGCCCAGTATGCTTTCTGAGTGCCAAGACCGAGAGAAATCACACCACTTTATTAAGGTAAGCTGCTTTCCAAAGGCAAACCTGGCATCTGTAGGCTCTGTCTGAGAGAGCATGTTGCAGCCTTAACACACCATGAAGATGCCCAGATGATGGCAGGTGTTTGGGTTTTTTTATGAGTAGGACTGCCAGAGTGATAGCAGAGTTTACGGTCCTTCCCAGCCCTACACTTGATGACAAGAGGCCTTCTGTTAGATTAACCCTACTGAGGTCACCCTGCTGTTAGATTGTCAAGAGAGCCCCAGTACACAGGAAAATCTTGTCGCATAGATTTGTTTTCTTCCTGTGTATATGTGTGACAGACACTCTGAAAATTCACCCAACTTCAAGATCTACCCACAGGGTTCATAGTTGACACACAGAGTAGCACTTGTGGACTTTCTAGAGCTGTTTCACATGTTTTGGGGCTGAAAAGAAGATAAGGATTCGTCTGGCAGCAGGAAAGAGGGTGGACTGCCTGGTGATGGTGTTGCTTTGAAGGGTGCAGGCAATGTTGCTGTAAACATTGGGGGAATGGGGAGAGGGAAAGTCTGTTTACAAGCTGGATCTGGGAGCATACACTTGCAGTCAGACAAATGAACAGGAGACAGGCTGAACTCAAGCCAGGTCAGAAAAGAATCATAGAATGGTTTGGGTAGGAAGAGTCTTAAAGATCATCTAGTTCCAACTCCCCTGCCATGGGAGGCACTTTCCACTAGACCAGGTTGTTCAGAGCCCCGTGAAACCTGGCCTTGAACACTTCCAGGGATGGGGCATCTACAGGTTCTCTGGGCAACCTGTGCAAGTGCCTCACCACCTTCATGATAAAGAGTTTATTCCTAATATGTTACCTAAACCTACTCTCAGTTTAAAACCATTCCCCCTCGTCCTTGCACTACGTGCTCTTGTAAATCGTCTCTTGCAGGCTCCCTTCAGGTTCTGAGAGGTCACAATTAGGTTACTCTTTTCCAGTCTGAACAAGTCCAATTCTCTCAGCCTTTCCACCTAGAACCTATGTTGACTTTTTTGCCTTGTACCTTCGGGGAAGTATCTTGAGTGGGAAATGACCAAAATTTGTCATCTGATCAGTGCTGGGATAAGGATTTCTTGGGGAAAACTAATTTTCACAGGTGCTGTCTCTGAGGGCACTTGACTGTTTGCAAGTGCCAAAAGCATAAAGGATGATAATTTCAAAAGGCATTCAGTGGGTTGAGTGAGATGGGTATGGTTAATCCTTGGTAAACTTAGTGAGTGGGCTATATCACCACTCTTTGCAGTCTGTCATATTTGATGACTTGCTCCAGCTGCTTTGTGTAAACAGTGGTACGAAGTCTGGTTAAGCATCAACTCTGAAAGATGCTCCTTTTATGAGAAACATCACGGCTGGTTATAAAGGATGCACGTGTACTGTGTTGGAGAAAGGTTTATGCTGCTTGTTTGCAATAGTAATTGCAGTAGAGTTCAAAATCACAATATTCTCCACACAAAATAAATGCTGAGAAAGTAAGGTTCAGATTCTGGGACATGCATTATCAACAAATGCTACTCCAGGCACCAGAAACAGGTCCTGATAACGATTGCCAATACAGTAAGCTGAGTATGGGGTGTAAGAAATAGCTTTCCGTTTGATATCACTGCAGTTTGCTGGTAAATAGATCCTCACTTGCTGGAAATCAGTAGCTAATTATCCTGAAAAACCATGATTCTTTAAGAGTATAAATATCTTTAAACAGTAATTAAAAATAATTATAACTCAAAAGCTATCATGTATTTGAGAAAAAAGAGTCTACCTAGCTGGATGGGTACATGCTGCAAATTGAGGAAAAAATTGTGGTTTAGATTTTGTGATAGTTTTTCTAGTACCAATTTTGTTCATGGCTGTGGATTGCCTCTTAAATGCCTGCCTCTTGATCATATTTAAGTGACCCATGCCAGCTGAAAAGGTCTTAGAGTATCCCTGTACTTTGCAGCATGGTGGAAAACGGAGTCTGTTTTCTGGCATTCATGCTGGTATTTTGAGTTGCAGTCCCTTCAGGGGGTTTTAACTATTTCAGTGCTTTTGAGGAAAGTTTTTTGAAAAAGCATGTTTTTTCTGCTTCTGTCAGCTTTACTGAATTGTTTTTTAAGAGCTAGGCAGGTTTGAAATTAAAGCAACAAGCAATGAGTTAGCAAGATTAACTGCTTAATTATGAATTTGGTAGCAGAAGGACGAAACTCATAGAAGTTAGCCTTTGATTGCACTTAAATGCATATTTGTCCTTAGTTCTTTCAGTGCCTCAATGAGACACTGAAATAGAAAGCTGCAACATCATTGAATTGTGCCCACTACTGTCCGGGTTTGGTTTAGGAGACATAAAGCTTCAATTTCCTGCTTCCTTGATTAAAGACAGTTTCTTCTTTGATTTTGTTATGTCTTTCTCCTTACTTCTCTTGGTTATTTTAAACAGGACTATAATATTAAAATTTGTGCCAAATACGATTATGATGACACAGTCTCTAGGACTGTGTTTCCCTGCTGTATGCAGTTTTCTTGTAATTGAATTAGAAAATACAGATATAGCAAGCTGGACCTCCTTTCTGCTCTCAAGGTGTTTCTCCAAATTTACTTCTTGGCTATATTGCACATTGCCTAAATTTTTGCCATACTTTGTAAACCCCACAAGAGTTTCACATTACAAAGAATTTGGCCTCAAACATTTCCCTCCCTTTACACCAGGCATTTTTTATGTCTCCAGGCTGTAGTGTGCTGCCTTTCCTCCTGCCGACAGAGCTCTTGTGGGATCGTCCCATCCACTGCTTCAGGAAACCAGGTTCCTTTGCTTGTGCAACACCTGGCATTGTGAAACCACTTCCTTACATGTTATAAAAGGTAACCCTTTTTTCAGCTGTTTCTAGTTGCTTTTTGTGAAACTCACTTGAGAGAAAGATGGACTAGATTAAACAATATGTATGTAGATATCGAGCTAATTTGAAATGCATGTCAGTACGTAAATTACAAATGCAGGTTCATAAACTCTAAGAATGTCTCACAGTTTCCTCAAGACTTGCATGCAAAGCTGATTTATTTTAGGGATGGAGTGACCAACACTCAATATCAGTCTGACATGCCTCACGTAGGCCCATACGTAAAAGGTAAGGAGGATTCAAGTCCTGCAGAGAACTAGGAAGAATTTTGTCTTATTCTTGAAAAAGTTTTGAAAATGGCCACTGTCCTGCTATTTCTCACAAATTGTTACAGTGGTTGTAAATGGCACTTGAGATCCCTTTCTAGCCCTATTTCCTACAATTTCTATTATCCCCTAAAAGTAATTTCTCAATTTGACCTTGGCTTTTCTTTGAAAAGACCCATACTGTATTAATAATATAGGTGACAAATAAAGCATTTTGCGTAATTTTTCTAAGTTACCTCCTCTCTCTGACAATCACTTTTTGTCAGGTTTGGGGTTCTGCCATCACAGCCATGTTCTTCCAATGAGAGAAAAAAAATTGGCTCCAACTTCATTGATAGATGCCCTGAAATTACCCCTGAAGCCCAGACTGTAGGTGTATGATGCCTTCTCTGCTTTTGTGTCTGCTTCAGTTTAGTCTGTGAGGTTCACTGTTATGGGCCAAGTGTGGCCCTAACCTCCTGTCTGTCTGTCTGTCTGTCTGTCTCTCTGCAAGAACCACTGGATAGTTCGTCCAGGCTGTTGGGCACTGAGCGGGCAAACATTAAATTGATTCAGCAAAATGCAATGAAAATGTCCACTGCCAGGTTAGCCAGCTTGGATCCAGGCAGTTCTGGCAGCAGGCAAAGAAAGACAAAGTTTTTCCAAAAGATTGGGAAAATATATGGACTTGAACATGGCCGTGAAAGTAATCACACCTGGGTAGCAGGGCCTAAAAGCAACAAGAAGACCTGAGAAATAGAAGACAGTTGGTCCAAAAAGGCTGAGAAAGACTGGAAGCAGCAGACAAAGGTCCAGTGGTAGAACTGTGTGGATGACAGATACATTAAAACAAAGCTCAGCTGGCTGATTTTACCATTTCAGCTTTTTGAAAAAGATTTGACAAGGAAGACTGACTTTGTGTTTACCCCAAACTTGTCCCTGAGCCTTGCAGTTCATTGCAGCAGAGAAGCTTAAAAGTAGAGCATCTGATGGAAGGGAAAGTCCCTAAAATGAAACTACCTTGTGCATCTGCAGGAGATAATGGTGTGTTGGTTAATCTTGTGCCTTGTGAATGTGTGCTCCAGGATGATCCCAAGGCCTGTGGAACTGGCAAAGAAAAATAATTCATATTTTGTGTTGCTCTCTTTTACATTGGAAAGGTGCATGACTTGAGTGACACAATGCAACATGGAAGATGAATTCCTATAGAAGTTATACCCTCACACACATACAGAAATGTCAAAAAGAACAGGATACTTTTCAACACAATGTTGGCCCTTAGTAAGGACCTAGTTATGAGCAGCTAAATACAGGAAGCTGAAGGCAAAGTGGGACCATTAAATCACTGAACTTCCTGCACATAACAGGGTATTTAATTTCATTCAGTTACCCTGAATGAAGCCCAAAACATGTGTTTGTCTGAGGCACAGATTCTGGAAATATGTATACAAAGGCACCAAATGATGAAGAGTTTGCCACTTCCTTTGGTAGTTTGTTCAGGATATTAAGCACTTTCAGTGTTTTGAAAATGTGTGCCTAATTGTATTTTCCTTTTGTGTTTTTATTCTTTGACTTCCATGGGTTCATATTTTGCTTATTTCTAGTAGAGTGAAATATAGCTCACTCCCTTATGGAGCAATGAAGCTTTTAAGGCATTTCTTCTAATTACTCTTTTTGATTAATGGATTGAACTCTGCTATTCTTTTACCACTAGACATTTTCTCTGTCCCTCTGATAATTTTTTGTGACCTTTCTAATTCACAGGAAAATTTTGATAGCTGAGCAGCAGACTAGAGTCCAGAGTGGTAGATGCTGCCTTACTAAGGCAATGCACTAAAAGAAAAAAAGCCAAAAAAACCTGCAAATATCTCCTTACTTACCCTGTGCTTACATACATGAAGACTGTTAGATGTTTTTATCAAACATTGCTGCAGAGAACAAATGATGACTCATAGCACAGGGTATAGAGTGGCTCTCTAGAGAGGCCACATCCCCTTGCATAGTGCTTGGTTGGGGTCTCATCTAGAGCACATGCATTTTTTGGTTATGCTTCTAACTAGGCTGCAGAGAAACTGACTTTAAAAAAAAGGCTCAATGCCTCCATTTCATAGAGGAAGGAAATATTTCAAAAACTGTGGGTCTAGCAAACTTGATTTAAAGCCAGGGTAGATCACCTGTAGCTGATCAACAGTAGCTTTAAAGATAGATTTGAAGAGTACCAAACTGACCTGCAAGGAAAGTCAAAGTGGTTAAAAAAATGGTGTTTTCCAAAGTTTGTTCGTTTGTTTTGGGTTTGTTTTGTTGGGTTTTTTTTAATTAAAAGCACAGTATCCTAGCAATCTAAATATATACTTTGGTCCCACCAGTTCAGCTTCATACTGCCTCTAGGCAACCCATCACAAGTAGTAATCTTTTCAGCTTTTCTGAGCGTTCTAAGTTAACTTTTCTCTACGTGCCATGTAATATCGCACCATCATAGCTGGTAATGCAAAGCAGCAGGATGCCATCCCTATCGCTGCTTTTCAGGACATGAAGGAGCCCCATTTGTCTGTCCTTTTGCTGTGTTAATAAGGCGTATACCTCTGACAGTGGTAGGGGCTGGGGATGTTTAATGGCAAGCCTCACAAATAAAGGAACAAATTAATGTGTTCTAATAAAAAAAATAAAGTGAGGAATATAATGATTGGAGAGCACTGTTTCTTTGTCTAATCTTTTGAGGCTGCTACAGCATTATGCCACCTGGTGGATCCTCTTCCTATGTAGGAGGAAGGAGATTGGCCTCATTGAAACCCAGAAGGTACACCAGGGCCACCTACCAGGGGCCTGGCGGAGGTCACTGGCCACACAGCTGCACAGTGGAGTGGCCCTGTCCATGCTTGGTATGCTGGAAGCAGCACAGATGCCGATGGCAGCTTTGGGCCCAAGTGCTTAGTGCTGCTTAGTGTGGAGCAGAGCTGGCTGAATTGCTGTGTTGGTATATCTGAGCTCCTTCTGCATCTGGAAAGGGCTCAGATGGCATTTCTACCCAAGCCAGCACTGTCCCATGGCAAAACATGGGAGTGGATGGGTGGGCCTGGTTCATGAGCAGCATATGTACTGGAAATCCACACCAGCTGCTCCTTTGGAAGGTCTCCTGGGCACGCTGGAAACCGATGCAAAAGTGCTCGGCACAAACTGTGCAGAGCTTTGTAGGCTTTCTGCTGTGCTCTGGTGGGCCATGAAACAGTTAACAGTGTTAGCATATGAGCATCTGAGTTAGCATCTTGGATGTGAGGAGTGCAGCAGTTTATATTTCTTGGAGCAATTGTTTCGGGCTGCTCTGCTGTTCCAAGCCCATGCTATTGCTCTAGTGAAGCTCAGCTTGGATTTTCTTCACAGTTGTGACAGCCAGAGATGACTAAAAATACAGAGTGCTGAGATTCCTCAGAACAATTGTGAATTCTGTCTTGTCTTTCTTCCCAACTATTCCTTCTGCTTGCCTGGGAGAAAAGTTCAGTTTGGGGGGGAGAGGGAAGGAGTTAATTTATTTTCCTTTGTTTTTTTAAAGGTTGCTTTTACATTAAGGCACTACAAAAAGGAAATAAATGTTCTGATAGATGCACCATCTATAAATATACAGTAAGCATGAAACACAGACAGTTTTGGAGATTTAATCCATGTTTCTAAAGACATGCAAAACCCTTGAATTAACGTGTTGTGTTGGTATGTAGTACAATATATAATTACTCTTCAATAAATCTGAAACTTAACATTAAAATTATATAAGTCAGATATATTTTAAACTTAGGAGGGAAGAGAGATAAAGAGATATCTTTTTCTGAGCAATTCTTGCTTCCAGAGATGTAATGCCTTCTCAGTCATAGGAGAATCTTTAGATTTTTTTTCTTTTGATTCTAAACACACCTTTGTTTTGCCTTTTTTTTTTTTTTTTGCCTTTTTTTCTGGGAACCGTATTGCCATAAGCTACAAGCTTTGATTCGCTGTTGAGAGTGACATATGGTTCCTCCCTTTAAGGAATTTCATAAGCATATCACTTGATATTTCATGTTTAGTAGGAATTCAAAAAATAAAAGAGATGCCAGGATGTAAGTTGGTAACAGAGGATCTCTTACTGGATCATTCCTGCCAGTTTATTATCAGTGTTGTGTTGTAAATAGTTCCCAAGGCAAAAACAGAAGAAGAGCAATAGAGGCACAAAGTAACTGAAAGGGACTGCCCAGACATTTAGAGGGAGGATGGATAAAGTGAATTCCCACAGGGTTTAGTCCAAGCACACTGAAGTTCATGCTCTGTCATGATTCCTTAATGTTAATATTCTTACTGCTTTTGTGGTAATTGTTACTTTATACATTTCTAAGCCATAAAAAGAGATGCACTTTAAAAAATGGCCACCCCCAAGCAAAAAAATGTACACTTGTTTGCATTTAATAATCACTGAAACTTGAAATTCTAAATTGGATTAATTGTGTCTATTATAAATTGATGGGGGAATAGCTATGCATTAGCCCTGAATTCTGATTACCTGAGAGGTTCCACTTGTGGTATAATTAAAAGCAACTTCATAGTAGTGGTAGGTGTATGATTGAATAATGCATGCATCCCCTGCTGATGAAATTCAAGGTAAAGTGTTCATGAAGAAGTAGAGCTTTTTTTTTTCTTATTATTCCTGCACTTAAAATGCTGAAGGATTATTGCAATTGCAGCCCGTGCTTACACTATTAGCAGAGACATGCCAAAGCTCTTGATGCAAACACCATCAGCCTTAAGTGGGGTTGGCAAAAGAATCCCAATTTTGCAGCTCAGCCCTTGTTCTGAAGAGCATTGTGTTCCTGGGTGCCTGTGGTGGCTGGTTTAATTAGAACATAGATCAGAGCCTGAAAGAGACACGTTTTCCAATAATATGAGGGACACCACTTTGTTGACAGCTCATTGCTTAATACATATGCCCACTAGATGGCTGTAATTGGTGTGGTCACTTATTAATTATAAAATATTTTACACGTTCCTGGCTTTGAAGCCTTGTTTACTACCGTCCTATCTCCTTGTGCTTTTTCAATGTATAAAGATACCTTCTCAGGGCATAACCCCCCATCAGCTTGCAGCCATGTACCAGATTGAAGCTGAATATTCCTAGGCTCCAGGACTGGACAACCCCCGTGGGTGCTGCAGTCTGACCACTTGTAAGAGGGTGCGTGGGGTTTCACAGCACTGTACCCACAGGCAGAGGTACTTTAAGCTCTCCATCCCTCTGATGAAGGCAACAGCACAGCCACGTCTGTTCCACTTCAGGTGGCCAAACAGTCTCTGTCCTCAGTGAAATTGCTCCTGATTCCTGAGATGAAGGGATTCAGGAGGAACAGCCTGAAGTGATGGGAGAGGTGAAAACCATGAGGAAGGGGAGAGCTGCGTGGTGACTGCACCCCTCACATGAGGCTGTCCATTCCTCAGTGCCTTGCTCTGAGCAGTGGTTCTGGCTTTTCCTTTTCCGCTGTTCTGTCCGTAGATGTTTAATTTTGAAATTATGCACTTGTCATGCTTGTCACCACAAAGGCAAGATATTCAGCTAATCTCTTAATTCACCATATATCATTATGGTGAAGAGCTCATCATTAGTGTGAAGGCACATCTAACCACATTTTACTGATATCAAAGCAGGAGAGGGAGGGGTAAATGCCTAGCAGTTTTGAAGCCACACTCGTGAATTACAGATAGAGGGGCACAGAGAAATTATCTTCACCTTGCTGACTTCCAGTCTCAGTGTCAGAATCCGTCCTGAGCAGTGACACTGCAGGTTTTGTGCTGGTTTAGTAATTCCAAAACTGTACTGTGGTGACCCAAGGGAAATGGCCCACTGACAACTTGGGCAATGGTTCTGAGCAGGATTTAACACAGCTCCTTCAGCCAAAAGCTGAGTATAATGTCATATACCTGCAAGGGTTCTGCAATTCTGTTAGTCTGGAAAGTTTGAGAACCACCACGAGTGTTTATAAGTATATATTTACACTAGTCATGCATAGATAACAAATGATCACAGAAGCCTGCTTAGGTATTTGTGAATTCAATGGGAAGAAAACTTTTCTCTACACCCAGCATGTTGTTGGTGCCTAGTCTTTTGAAGTGCTGATGACCTTTCTTTTCTGCGTCCTCCCTGGCATTTTATGGCACTGTGGTCTTGTCAGCACAGTCATGCTGACAGCACTAAGATCACTCCTGAAGTACAACACCAAACTCCTGCATGTCCAATACCCAATCTCACTGCAGTCTAACCTAGGTTGCCACCCTGGATTTTAGTGCAGGTAAGGTGACACCTTGGAAGGCTGCTATCAATACGTGAACCCTGAGTGGCCCTGCTCAAGACAAGACACTTGTACTTCAGAGGAGGTTGTCAGCCATGCCTGCATGGTCATTGCACCTTCAAGTAACTTTGGCAAAGGGGTGTCAGAAAATGTCATATTTTCTCACTTACTTTTCTCAGAAATCCTGCATGCTCTCTGCAGGCTGAAATCTCAGCTGACCTGATGATTTCAGCTCTGTTAGCTCACCTTGGGTTCAAACATCCTGCTTTCTGTACAGATACAAGATCTTCATAATCCCTGACAAATACATTTGTTTTTCTGTATTCAAAGTGTATTTTTCAAAAGTACATTTTCCAGTTACCTAAAACTTTCAAGTGATCTGTGCCCTAAAATTACCTTTTAACTACTTATCTCTTATGGTATTGGCCGTATATTTTAGGTACACAAATGAAACAGAAAACAAAACAGAAAACCCTAATTTGACATATTTCCAGAGGCTAGTTATATCATGGCAAAAGCATTCACTTTGTTTTAATAGGCTGAAGTACTTACTCCTTTTTTTTCTTCTCTTTTTTTTTGGCTGGAAATGTGTAGTATGCCTATGACAGATACTGTGACAGAAAGAGCCAGCCAGAACATTTTCTTCAAACTGACTGGTTCATAACCCAGTGGTACATTTTCCAGTGTTTTTGTCTGAGCAGTGAAAGTGGAAATTTGCAAACAAGACTCTCTGTATATGCAGCATATGAGGATAGAAAACAGTAGAATAAGTCAGCAGCAATTTGTTTGTGAGAGACAACATGCCATCAAAAAAATCCGTACCGTCTGTGTGCCTGCAAAATGTTGCTTTGTCTTTAGGCTTCTTTTACCACAATAGTAATATGTAATGAAACAAAAATGTGGTCCCAGTTTTCTAGTATGGCAGAAGAAAGTGTCCCCATTACAAAGAATATCAGGAAGGAATTAAAAAAAAGATGAAATCTTTTTCTGGATATGGTAAAAAAGAAGTGCCTGATAAATTGCCTTGCCCACCATAGCACAAGGAACCATATAGAAGAAACCCTTGGAATCAGACATCTCATGTGCTAACTCCAATGTTGGTCTCAGTTCTCTGCCCTGGAAACGTTGCACAGCACCTATGCATCATTAAATTTATCTTAGTTCACTTGCCTTATAGGAGGAAGTTCAATATCATCACTTTAGTGGTATTTCTTTAGAAACGTAGTGAAATATACGCTCTTCATTGATGAAGGTGCTCCACGCAAAAGATCTCATGCATTCCAAAGCCAGAACACTGTCATCTTTCCTTAAAAATCGTCGTATTTCCCACCCAGCCTGGGCCCACTAGATTTTGACCCAACACACAATCTGTTTCATAGCGGTTTCCATGTTTTCTTGTTGTCCTCATGAGCAAATCATCCTCTTTTGGTAGCTGGGGGTTTGCCCATGGACATGTTACTGTGTGATGTCCAGAGGTTCTGTTGGTTAAAGTGGGCAGTCCTCTGCAACATTCCCCGCTAGGCAGTTTCTTTCGGCAGTGAGGAAGCCTCACTGGAAAAGGTGCTCCTTATCCATGGAGTCAGTACTCCTTGCAGCACATGCTGTGGCCAGCACAAGTGAGGTTGCAGCTGCAATCACTGTTCCAGAGCAGCCAGTCCTTTGATTTGGGGGTCAGTCCTTGAAAACTGACATACACCCGCCGGTTTCAGATATGCCAGTATCTACACAAAGGTCTAGGCTAATGGTGAGGGGGACACATGCAAATGGCTTGTTCCTTCCCAAACACATCTGATCTCTTCAGAATACATGTGTCTTGGGCTGCTTAATACTTTTTCTCCCACCTCAGTGCTGCACATTCTGGACATTCAGAATCTAGGATTCACAGACACCTTCCAAATGCATGAGATAAATGCAGGAGACTCTCAAATCATTGAAAATCCAATTCTTCCTCCCACCTGCTACTGTATTCTTGGCTTCCCTTTTTATTTGTCTTCATATTTTTCAAGCGCCAAAATTTCTTCTTTAGCCATAAAAAAATAGAATCATTCTTGAAAAATGAAAATGAAACTGACGCATAGACATCAGACCCAAGGAGCTGCAACTTCAAGTAAACCAGTAAATTTCTCAAACCTCAATAAAACAGCAAAAGTTGGCAGCCCTGGAGCACTAACCATGCAACCTTATTTATTTTCTGTTATTTCCTTTTTATGCATGTGTCCAGAAAGCAGCACAGCATGCAATAGGCAGTGAAAAATCCTTGACTCTTCAGAACCCTCAGTGTGACCCATAATAATCCCATTTTTTAATATGCAGCTGTAAAGAGAGCCATGCCACTGACTGGATCAACAGCCCAGCAATTGGGGTGCCTGAGTTAGAAAGAGCCATGTTCTAACATGTTCTCCTGCTGCCATCAGCAATGAGGTAGGGCAGTTTCTTAAGATGTTTTGGATTATTCCAAACCACATATGTGTAGGGCCAAATAACATTGCAGTCATTTTGGCCAGCAAAATACAGATGTACCTCACCTTTACTCTGTCTCTATGATGCTTTTACAATGTATTTTCTCTCATATTTCAAAGCATATGCTTTTTTCCTAGCATGGGCAGAGTTGAAGACAGTTTTGTCTTCTCAGTTCTTCCTTGAACTTGTGCATAAGCATGCATTTCCTCTGGGAGAGAAGAAATATTACAAGCTACTTTTATGCTCTCTCTGCTTTGGAGACATGAGGATTTTTAAAGTTTCACATGTTGAAAGGTGATGTATCGATGGTAGAAAATGTCACATCCCTTGACATTTGAATAAGCTAATGGTCGCTTCCCTAGGGCTGTCTAGCATTGGAAAAACCCCAGGAATTCTGACATTCAACTTGTTAGAAGTGGAATTACAGATGGTTGCTGAACTCGTTTCAGTGAGTATGAAAATTGAGGGCGGGGAGTAAGTAGGAGAATAGCACAGCAGCTCTTTATTGCCTGCTAATAAAGTAGAAGCCAGTTCCAGTCTTACAGGATGTAGAATGGAAGAATCCTCCTGCCCTTTCACCTAAAACATATTAAGATAAAACAATTGTAGAGGTAAAGAGAGAGGGTAAAGGATATATCTATATTAAAGAAAAAAAAAAAGGCAATCTTTGGTAAGCAGGGACAGCTGGAATGTGCTGTACCATATCTAAATAATCCAATCAGTCTTTCTTCTGGGGAAAAGAATACCAATTTATTTGAGCCATAGCCAAGTTCTAAGAGAAGAGTTTGAAGTAGTTAAAAATACAATTTCTAATTGTTTATAGAAATGTTTCTGTAGTTTTGCTTTCTGAGGTACCCAAAGGGTATTGACAAAACCGTGTAAACTGCTGTTTCTCATTGCAAGTCGGACTGTACTTGGGGGCTGTTCTTGGGGGATTAATTTTATTTCCTTCAGTTTCCACAAGTCTTCCAGGTAAGTCCTTGACCTCCAACCTCTAATGCATGCCTTTGTAATGAAAAGAAAAAAAAGATATTTGCTCTATAATAGCTTGTTATAAAATGTTAATATCATTTTGAAAAGCTTGGAGAAATTGTACCAGGTAAAACATCTACTTCAAGATGTCTCCCAAAAGCTGTGCAATTCTGACAGTAGTCAGATAATCTTGGCAGCAATATTAGCTCTACTGCATCTTAGGCAATAGGCACTGACTTCCCTTAGATGAAAATCATAGTGAAAAATCTGTTTCTGATCATGTTACTGGGTTTTGTTGGGTTGAGAATATGGCATCAGCCTGCAGCATGCAGAGCATCTTGGCACTGATCCAGCAGAGCACGTGAAAACCATGTTTCTATAAATATATGCTTAACCCCCATTTCCAATGGAGATGAAAGGCCCTCCTTATCTCTCAGCACTGAAACTTAAGGGAACAGTCCTACTGCTGTTGAGGACACTGGCAAAATGCTACATATTTAATGGTGAGAATGTGGTTCAGGGTCTAACCTTGCTGTGTACCAAGTGGCCCCAAATGTCACCAACATAATGGAGTAAAACTATCAATTAAAAGGTTTGTAGTATTTAGTTCTATGCAGGATTTACTGGAAGGGGCTTATGCTTTCCCATTTAAGCTGGAGATACTGTGACTATTTATACTGTGAGGATTCATCTTAGATGAGGATGGAGATCACAACTGATTGTGTTCCTGAACAAATCCTCCTAGTTTCTGGTGCACTGGAGCAAGTTAATACTGTCGGAGTATTCCCAGATGTGAGCTGCCCACCTTTGTTTTGCACTGTCAAGTCTAAGATCATTAGTTTAAATTCCAATTAAAAAAAAAAAGGAAGTTGGTCCTTCCTTCAAGCAATTTTTTTTTTTTTTTAATCCAAGGCTAAATGTGAATTGTGTTCATGGGCTGTGTAATTGAAATCTCTTGACTGAAGAACTCATATCGTAGAAATGATCATTTTGTGGTGAAATGAATGGTGAATGCCCAGGAGACCTTCTGTCTCTTCCTGCTTCAGCAACAGATGTCAAGAATTGTTTGAGATATGTTACTTAATATCTCTCACCAGCCTGTAATATCCTATATCCAGGGTGGTGGTCAAAGTCTTTGAAGAGGAGTGGTTCTTTAACTTGTTTGTGGCAAGTGCTGTAACGATGCAAAGTGCTATTGCTTTACTGAATTTATTTTGATATGTTGCTCCAAAGTAATCCTGTGCAGAAGGAAATTATGTCATGAACTGGAAAGAGGATACGGGCATTTCCTTTTTTTAGTCATTAAATATCTGCAATGTCAAGTTCAAGTTACAAATCTTCAATTTAATTTCTGTTTCCATCTTAACATACAGATGAAGGCTGGACATTCATCAAAGTTACAATCAGATGTATAAGTGCCATTGAAAGCTGTAGAAAATTATTAGGTACGAAATAGATTTATAAATATGTTGAAACTCATCAAAGAGTTCACTGACTTCCTTATCTTTAAGGTTATCCTCCAAGTATCTGGGACATGTTAAAAACGAGCCCAGTCTCAGCTATAGAAGATGTGCTGTTGCACAGTGAGTACCAAAGGGGAAAGACTGTAGAACTTCCTTTGATTTCCTCGAGGGAGGAATATAAAAATAGTGGTGAATTGCAAGGTGTGTCTTGGCTGTGCCTGGCACTTCAGGATTTTCCGGTTCTATGCAAGCAGATTCCTGGTGAGACATAATCTGAACATGAGGAACTTCAATCTCATTCCCTCTCCTTGTGTTCCTTCTTTCATCCTGGACCCCCCTTCTAAGTCTCTTTTCTGTGTTAGGTGTCAGGAACTTATTTCAGTTTCTTTCACTCATACAAGCCTGAGGTCTCTTTTTCTGGGTGTTATCAAAAACCCTGCACTGGGGGCTGGGTGTATTTATTCCCATGAATTCCTTCTTTTCGTCTCTCTTCTTACAGTTTTGTAAGCAATACCTTGTTAGGCAGAAGGATACCAGTTCCAGCTCTGTGGGAATTTGTCCTTTGGAAACATTTTTAGTCTTGTGATGAATTTATGGAACCCAACTGGAGCCATGCTTTGACCTCAGCAAAAACATTTTCTCAGCCATGCATAAGAAGACATTATTGCAGTTAAAACATACTTTAGCATATCATACACAATTGCGAAAACTGGTATGGAAAGGAACCAGAGTTATCTTTCAAAGATCACAAAATCCACTCTTAGTTTAAAAACCACCAGTGGCAGAGACCCCGTTACAGCCAAAGCTGAGATGTAGGAACACATAATTTTCCTTGCTAATAAAAACACAGCCCCTGTGTTTGAAGTCTTCTACCTAAACATTTCAGCCAGAGGTGTTCATTCGGACTGTGGCGCTGAGAGGGTGTTATCAGTGTTTTGTGCACATACCTGTAAGTGAGGAACAACTCCCTGATCTTGTGATCACGCAACTGGGACTACAGACAGTCCAGGTTTCCTTTAAATAGAGTCCCCTTCTACGAACTAGATAATTTCCAGATCTAAAAGAATTACCAGCCTGATCATTTAACAAATCATAGTAATTTTCTGGTTCAGTCAGATTTTTGAGCTGTTTTTAGATAATGTTTAATTCTTTAACTGTAACATACTGAATCTAAACACTCAGAAGCATTTTATGATTCAGTAGGGGAAAAGATTTTTGTTTCTTTCTTTGTTTGTTTGTTTTAAATAAAATCAACAGTTTTGATGCCATTTGCAAAGGATTGTGTCTGGAACTGATTGAAAATTTGCAGTTCAAAAATCTTAGCAGGAAATCAAGTTTTAGTGAAGCAGATATTTTTATGAGTGTTATCTGCTATCCATAAAAATCACGCATGTGTTGTGGAAGAACACTGAACCATTGAAAAAAATCCTGAAACACTGTGGATCTAATTGCTTTTTCAGTTCCAACATCTCCTGTTCTCCTGTGTGTGCCATGGTCGTGCACTTGACTTCTTTCTCTGATACCCAGGAGGATCATTTTACTCTTACTGAGACAATCTTTCTTCTCTTTAAAAAAATATAATGGTAATCAGAAGTCAGAGAGTTTTTTGAGCAGTTCAGCTGCTAAAGAAATATGGGAAGTGAGCGAGGTGGACAGACCCATGCAAAGTGTGTCCAGGGTTTGATTTCCAGAGCCCGGCTGGGCACCCACATACAAAATACAGTCAGTGGAGTGAGACCAAATCTCTCCAGTGCTTCTGTTTTCCCACTGTGTTTTAAGTGGCACCTGGTGGCTGTTGATATTCCTCACACACTGAAGCTACTGACAGCCAGTGAATTCCTTGCCTGGAGTGTAGTTATGTGGGGACTGTACTCACAGGCATCAGTGGAGACTACCCAGATGAGTAACAAGGGGAAAGCACTGGAGGGTGGCATGAGAGGGACAGCTGAGGTTTTGATTCATCCTGGTCCTTAAGCACCCATCTGGCAATGACTATGTGACAAGGAGACCATTCGTGTGTTTGAATACAGTACTCAACCCAAAGTTTAACCCAAAGCTGATCAAGAGAAATAGCAGTGGTATATTGCATATATTGCATATACAATTTTCTATAAATTATGTATAGGTTTTCTGTTTCTCATTTGAATATGAACTTCCCTTTATCCCATAATTGTTCATGCTTCCTCCAATCCCACATATGGTTTGCAGTAAAATTTAGGGTTTCTCTTTTTAGGGCACCTTTCTCCCTCTAGCAAGGCTCTGTGTGCATATGGCTTTGGACTGAACAATGCATCTGTTACTCTAATGCTTCATTTCAATTCATTACTTCCCTTGTCATGTTCTGCATTATGCAGCTCCAGTTTTATGTCATCCCTTATATCTCTTTCCACACACCTAGAAAACAGAACTTCAGCTTTTTTCTCCCTCTCATTTAAATATGACATGATAAATAAATAAATACATAAATACATAAATTAAAGTGCTTGGGAATAAAACTTTGCCTCTGAAATGTTTTCTTACTTAAGCTTTTTTCCAGCATGAGTAGAAAAGGTCCACTTGTGACTCCTTTTTGTGTGTTTATTGCTTTGTGCTGCCAGATTTTGACAGAACCAGAACCAGCAAGTTCTCCTGCAATATTCATTAGACATTAACCTCACAAGGAGAACCTTTTTGAGTATGTGCTTGAAGCTGAAAGGCTCCAATGACTATTGCAAACCTTTTGTTTGTTTTTAACTGGGGCACTGACATAGTTGAGAAGTTCCAGCATTTAGCTGGGTTGGGAAACATTTTCTCTTGTTTACTTTGGAGGAGTAATAGATTTCTTTCCTAGTGCTAAGGACATAGTTGCTATGTCTCTGCTGCATTTGTAGAGATTAGGAGATTTAATGGTTTTATTTTCAGAATGCTAGTCCAAATATCCATCCCAATGAGAACCAATTGTTGCAAATGAAGACCTAGTACACAACCACAATTAACTTGATAAGCAGCTTATGTTTATGCCCTTTGCAAAAGGAAGTTGTAGTATATGCATACCTACATTTTTTAAATGTTTCTTTGAATTG
The DNA here is from genome assembly GCA_013400975.1 of Atrichornis clamosus. Lineage (NCBI taxonomy): Eukaryota > Metazoa > Chordata > Aves > Passeriformes > Menuridae > Atrichornis > Atrichornis clamosus. The sequence goes on from WBMZ01001539.1 coordinate 33,571, forward strand.
GAGGTTTGGTTCTTTTCCTGTATGAACAGACTTATCTTGTTCAATCAGTGATATTTGCATGTAGTTAATATACCCTGCTGCTAAAGGAGGTTAAAGATAAAAGGTACTACATCTGTTTTGGTGTTAAAAATTCTCAGGTTTTGTGTGGGTTCTTAGGTTTTGTTTTTGGGGTGGGGTATTTTGTTTATTTTGGTTTTAATACCCAGGAACAGGACAAAGAGAAAAAATAGCACAAAGTTTCCACACATTTTATGAATAACACAGTTGAAGAAGAAATTATTAACTGTCAGACATGCAATAAAAGAAAGACTTTCTTATGGTATTCAATATTCTTCATCTCGAGTGACCAGTGATTTCCACATGCTAACAGATGTAATTAAATTGCACATGTAGCCTCTTTTTCCACCACTGAAATGCATCGCTCTCTGAGGGGAAGCTTCTTAAATATTTGACGATGGTGTTTAACACCATCAGAGAAGGATATTTTAAATACAAAGTACAACTGGTTAAGTAGGAATATAATCCAACATTAAGATGGAAACTGTATTCTTATGTAAGGTGTTCAGGGATCTTCAGTTACAATTGTCAGAGCTATCATTTTATTTCATATCTGCAGAATGGATGTATCTTATCTTGCTTTCTCCTCTCCTGGTGATCTCGAGTTTACCTTAGAAATGCAAAGACCAAATCACACAAAACTTCTCAAGTGATGAAACAAAAGCACAAAGGTTGCCCTGCTTGACAGCCCATCTATTTCACAGCGCCATTTACACCTGTGTAAAGACAAGTGCCTAACCTGGCTGTTCTGATTTAAAGCCCTTTTGCATTAAGGCACTTTGTTGTGACATAGACAAGGCACAAGGCCGAGGAGAATACAACTTTTCTTTCCCCAAATCACACAGATCTCTGGAGAAAATAATTTAAATAACCCAAATCTCTAGCCGCCAAGATCAGGTGCAAGAGCACAATTCCTTCCTTCTGGTGGATCCAGAGGCCTAAATGCCCATGAGGGATCAGGTAAGTGGCGATTTCACCTGATGTGACCTGGAAGCTGATATAAATAAATAAGAAAGAACAGACTCTTTTCCCAGTTTGAAAGTCTCCTTCAAAATCCCACAAAAGGTCTGGGAATATGTAGCATAAGTGCAAATCAGAGACTTAATGTGATTTCCTGGTCTTCTCTTCAGGTATAAGTGCAAAGGAGTAAAGGAGAAACTTAAGCTGCTGAAAAATTCAAGGAGTCCCTGAGCACTCAGACGTTTCCCTTTTGTGGGAAGGGAAAGAAGCCATAAGCCTCTCAGAGCTGTGGTGAGAAATAATGGCTTGGTCCTTGTCTGCTCATATATGAAAGGTGCCGCACAGAAGATCAGTGGAAGAAACCTGGAGCTGAGAGAAGGTGTTACTTTCCATTTGTCATAGGTAATGAGGAGACAGATGGGAAAGAGAAGGTGTTTCCTGTGGATTGATTAAAACTTATTTTTGCAGAGGTAGAGAGATTTCCTTCTCCGTTTCCCTCATTCCCCCAATATCTGTGACTGTGATTCACAGGGCTGTGGGTGATTTAGGGATGCAGTGTCATGGCTGATCTTTGTCTCAAGAGCATCTTAAACTTGTCTCTCAGATCAGAGAAGCTGCTGTGCTGTGTGCATGTATGTGTATGCATATGTGCGGTGTGAAATCCAAATTTAAATCAAGTTCACTTCATTCCATCTGTGGTCTTAACTTATTTGGATGCTCTTCAAAACCTACAAAAATGAAAGTCTTGAACAAAGTTTGAAATAGCAGAGAGATTGGCTCTTTTTCAACCTGCAGGACACCCCCTTCCAGGAGAATTGTCCCCAGAGTTTCAGCCCTGTGGGTCACCATAGTCCCCAAATCAGAGGAGTGCAATATGGCCAACCCCTCTAGCTCTCTGGGTGGGCTTTTGCAGCCAGCTACTTCCTGTGAAGAGTAGAAGGACGGACACACCATGCTGTTTGAAAGCTGCTACATCTGCTGCCAGCATGCCCTCTGCTCGGTGCTCCCCGAGGAAGCTCTCCGAGTCACACTTCCACACCCAGACATATGCAGGGCTGTACTTGGGAGAAATTCAGAGCAGCAATATTTACACACAGGGGTTTAATCTCAGTGAGAGGGAGCTGGTTTTTCTCTTCTTCATAGATGGCTGCAAACATGAATGTTATCCAAAGGTGCACCAAAATATCCACAGTGTGCCAACACGCATGTGGATCTCCAAATTGTGTGATCTTTCTTGTGAAAACCTTCTCCTGAGTCAAGCGGTTTGTCTCTCTAGCTGTGGAAGTAATGGGGTGCCAAAGATTGTCCTGTCTGCAAGAGCTCCTTTGCAGCTGGGTATCTCCTCTGGGAGGCTTTCTTCCCCAGCTTCCAGACAGGAGTTAGTGTCCATCATCCTGTTTTGAGATCCTGTGTTCTTTCTGTACAGGATGCCAGGAGTCACAGAGTGGGAAAGAGGCCCCAGGGTTGTATTTCTGCTCCGTGGGGAGAAATAAAGGGAGGAATAAGGAGGAGCATGGCAGTCCCTTAGCCCAGCTTTGGCAGGACTTCACATATATGCACTGCGTGGCTGTGGCTGCATGTGCCTGCAAGGATTCATTACTTGGCAGGCATGATTTAGCTCCCTTCCTCTGAAAATCTGACTCTATTTTTCAATCAAAAAAAAGAATAAGTTTTTTCCTTTGGGTATTGCGTTTTAGATGATGTTGCTACCAATGCCAGATGACAATATTCCCCCCTGCCACTGTGGAATTAAATGAAGGAGAAAATGTGGAGACAAAAGGAAAAATTGTTTTGATTTGGAAGCATTTGTTAATGATTCCCCCTTTGATTTCAGGCTGGAATGATTATCTTCCTTCACTGCTTTGTATGTATCTAGGTACAGAGAGACCACATCAGGCAGTCGGAGTGCCTGGGATGCCGTAATTTGACAAGACAAAATTGCAGACATGCCATTAGCATTTATGATTATCAAAGAGATGGTGGAAAAGAAATTGTCCTACTCTTATGATAGGAATATATCTATTTCAAAGCTTTCTTGAAGGCAGATATGAGGCAATCAGTTGTGAGGCTGGATTTTTAAGTTTTGCTACCACTCTGCCCTATTTTTATCTGTCGCTTGAGACATCTTGTCCCTGGAAAAATCAAAAGAATTTTAAGATGGAAAAAAAAATTCTCCATCACTTTTGAAATGGCCTCATATCTTAGTGTCAGTGGGGATGTTGTATCACTGGTAAATTCACCATTTAACATACACATGGTTGCTTTCTCCAGGGAGGTGGGAGAGAGCAAGTTATTTCATCTGATACTATGAAGTGATGATTTATGGCTTACTATCTTTTTTCTGACATTTATCTAGAGTTTTCAGTGTTCATAACCTTACAAAATGCCTATCGGGTTTGTCTTATTCTTCTGTGGGGACAGCAGAATTTTAAATAAAAGCACAATTAAATGTAAAGCTGAATTGTAGCCAGCAGGATGTTCACAGTAATCCAGTACATGGGGGTGCTGTGCTGTATTGATCTCCTGATATTTCACTGGGAGGTGACTTAAAGCTAAGCTTCTTTATAAAGTTGCAAGTTTTCCATTGAAACCTCCCTTCTATTATAATGGTGAGTTGTGCCAGGCTCTAAGTTGATGTAATTAGGTCTGATGTAACACAGAAGTTTGAGATTAAAAAAAAAAAATCTGTCTTGATTGTTATTTATCTTTGTTAATGACTGAGCTCTGATGTTTGTGACAATTCCCACTTGTTCATCACTTCTCAAAAAGAAAAGTAAACCAAGAAGCACAGTCCTCCTAGATTTAAAAAAATTACTGACTGCAGAGAGAAAAAGAGTGAGGAGTTCATCTGTGCAAATATGTGTAAGAGTAAGTGGTTTCACAAGCAATTTACTCTCTACCTCAAAACAGAGAAACTGCCAAGGAATAAATTGTCTGATGCAAACTTAGTTAACTTGCCTATGTAAAGGCACTAAACTCACCTGCACTCATTAGAATTTCCACATTTTCAATATTGATTCCAAAAATGTTGGCATACCCAGTAAAGGAAGAAAAGTACTTCACATCATTCATTGTAAATCACACCTAGGGCACAAACTGTTTGGTTTATCCCAATATAATAAACCAAAAAAAAGGTAGAACATCATCTTTTATTTTTCAGCCTGGGAGGTACAGTTTGGGGGATTAGCATGCATAAAAAGAGAGCCCTTTGTCTTTACAGAGATGCAGCATATAAACTGTGTTTTGCCATATATTTGTGGGAGAGATGTAAGGTGGGGAAGGGCTCCTCAGTTCAGATTTAGGCGCCTCCAGTGGAGTTGTCTGTGTGAGAAGCATTTAGTCTTGAATCCCTGCCTTTTAAAAGAAGAGGAGCAAGAACCTCTAGGCTGTGATTCATCTCTTTCTCAGTGGATGGCTAAAATAGATGATATGAAACATGTCTTAGAAGAGGCAATTTCTCCCCAGCTTCCACAGGGCTCTTGGTCTGTGACAACAGATCCATCCATGCATCCATCCATCCATCCAGTGCATCCTTCAGCACATGAATTTATGATTTCAACATAGGGTAAGTGTTAAGTCACATGTCAGAACTGTTCATGGACGTTTAGTCATGAGACCAATGGTTAGATGAGGGACCTGCCAGGTCTATCTCAGAGATGGAAATGAGAACAGCAGAGGACTGGGAGGGAGGCAAATTGCAGATATGCTTTTGGGAAGAAGTCTTAGTTTCAAAGGAAGCAGCTATCTTCTATCTTATTTCTGAGAGGTGCAGATCCAGTGAATCATGGTGAAGACAGAGGTGAATTTGGCTTCCTTTTAGAAAAGAAAAATATTTTATGAGTTTTCCCTGGATTAGATTTTAAATAAATAAATAAATAAAATTGATGACAGTACGTGACCTTGTTCTGTTCCTTGGTGCTGTTGGAATAGAAAATCATTTATGTTCTTTCCATGCTGAGAGTTCACTCAAGACTTTAAATTGCCATTGTCATCTAAGACTTAGAAATTAGGAGAATATCCATCTAAAGGTGCCAAAAAGCAGGAGGGAGATAAGATCCTAAATCTTTTTCTTTCAATAGCAGTTAAGGGAAAAGAGAGTTCAAAAAATGGGCCATAGCCATATCATAGAGTCTCTTTCAATTTCATCTGAGTATTAAAAAAAATGAAAAAAGTGATTCAGTGACGAGCTCAGAAACAGGGTTAGTACATTTCACTGTATGGGATCTAATCAGTCAAATGGCCAAGGTTACGGTGCTGTGATTAATCACCTCACCTGTTGCTGGGTGCTCCTGCCTCTGCCTAGTGCTGATACAGGTCAGCAGCCCCTAATGTTCAGTCACAATTCCCAAGATTCACTTAGGATTCTCAAACGTCCAGCTGTTTTGGGCAAGAAAGGCAGCATGAACATATGTCAGGGTTTATTTAGGAAAAAGTCATTGGTATGTAAACTTAGATGTACTCTGGCATGGGGAATTCACAGATTGGAAGCCTTTTGTAGACGTCAAGCCTGCCTATGTACACCTCTGACAACCTCTATTTCTCCTGCCCAGATTTGTGAATGGTCTTATCTCTCAGAGTGTCCTCTACAAGGTAAAGTTATCTCAACTTTGTGGTGTCAAACTCTCTAGAAGGGAGATGCCATGCATAAGGTCCATTAGTACCATTTAAGCTCAATATTTATTGAGGCTGATCCCATCACGTGCCCGGAGTTCAAGGCAGGTGTTTCTTATCCTGTGAATGCATAACAAATACATTAAATGATTGGACCGTTAAATGAACCATGTTGACCAAATTCTTACACATTGCTTTAAGAAGTGTCCCAGATACATGTCCATCACATAACCAAAACTGTTCTCTTCTGTCTCAAGACAGGACAGGGTCAGGCCTTGTGAGAGGATGTGCAGCAGTCCTTGTGCACATGGTCCAGTGTCCACAAGCACTGCTGTGTGCCTGGCTGGATGGATGGATGGATGTGCACTCTCCATATGTTGGACTCTTAGCAACATATGCCAACAGACTTTGGAGGAATGGACGAAGCTACAGCCACAGAGTTGAAGAGGCTCTGAAGAGCCCTCAGGAAACAGAATGATGAGGACCAGGCTGAAGCCTGCCTAAATAATTCATCTGGCTTGCAGCTCAATCCCAGGTACATAGGAGAAGCTGATTAGAAAGAAAGCAGCTGGCTTGGGCTTTGGGCAGAAGGTTTGTGGTGGTACTGCTGGAGACTGCAACACTGCTTGAGAGTGAAAATTCAAAATGTTGAAGCCCTGGAATGAAGTCAAGAGGTGTTTCTGAAATTACTTTGGCAACCGAGTCAGTTATTGATTGATACTTCAGATACCCGGGAAAAGACCTGTATCAGTAGTTGGGGGCAAGACATAAATCCAAGGACTAGCTACCTACAGACCTGGAAATATGTCATGAGTCTTTTCTTTTTCCTTCCTTTTCCCTATTTTAACTTGGAACAATTGATGATCATATTTGAAATCCTGGTAGAGACTTGGCTTTACTCATGTTCCTGAGACTTGACAAACTGCTTTACACAGACTGTGGAAACTGCAATATCTCAGTCCCCAAACAGGCTGCAAAATTTCCTGGAGTTAAGGCCAGCAGCAGCCAGTTCATCATCTAACCTGACCTCTGCTATACTTATCCCAAGCTAATAAGCTTCATCCAGTTTCCATTGCACAGTCCCAGTAATTTGGCTTAGAATAAACAGTTATTTCTGGTCTGGAGGTGAATGGCTGCTGAGTTAAGCTGTGTATGATCAAGATTTTCTCTTTTCTCAGTCACTATGCAATGCTGATATATTTTGCTTCATTCCAAAATGGAATGAAAACTATGTGCTTGTTAAAATAATATCCATAAATCTCCTTAAAAAAAAGAAAAACAACTATCCCAAGCTTCAAGCAAAGCATTTAATATAAAGAAAACTGAAAGGATTTGTTTTGATAATAAAATGTAAAGCATTCAATTTTTTTTAACTTTCTTCACTTGCCTAATGTCTAATAGAGAAGTTAACTATGGAAACAAAATCTTATTGGAGGTGAAAATGTTCTGTTCAATTTTTAAAGTGAAGTCACATGAAAATCAAGATGTAAAATGTAGATGTAGACAAAGATAACATTGAAGTCTTTTAAAGCTAGGTGCCTAAGATAATTAGCTGGCTTCCTGCTGAACTTGTAGCTTTTGGGAAAGAGAAGATGAGTCAGAGATCAGGAGAACCTGCTTTCCTATGCAATATAGGTAAAGCTGCAGTGGAAATTACGTAGATATGTTGGCCCAAACCTGGATGCTCCGATTACTCGCCTTAATGGTGTTTTTGGATAGTAACCCACTCACTGGAAAATCCCTCATCAGTCCATCTGCTGAGCTCTCACATGAGTAATTCTCAGAAGTACAGGAGCCTGTGGCCATTTGGCATAAAAATTATGTAGGTGGCAAATCTCCACAGGTTTTTATTGTGTGATGCTTTCCCTTTCCCAATTAATATGATTTCCTTATAGGTCAAAACGATGGATCACTTAGTGGTTAACAAGGACGGTGATCCAAATACATCCAACACATTGCCATTTGGTTTCTGACCTAGTCCCTGGTTCTTTTCTCAGCCTGTTGTCTCAGCCAAAATGGAGCCACTGCCCTACTGCAGGAGAGCTCAGGAGTCAGGGTCTGTATCCAAGACAAATGCCAGTGACAGGCTCTCATACCTTCCTTGACAAACTGCAGATTATTAAGGAGAAGTATGGTACAAGGAGACTGCATTGCCCAAACTGTTTTAATTAAAATGTTGCATGCTACGTAGCATCAGAGGACTGCAAGTGTTTCCAAGAAGGATGTACTTTTTAAAGAATTTATATGTACTTAGAAAAATGAGGCCATATCTTCATCCTTAGGTTTTACAAAGTAAATCTCAACACTATTAGCAACCAGACATGAAGTGTCATCAGAAGTCAGGGTTTTGTTTGAAGTTCATCTTTCCTCAGGGTTGAACTAAGTTATTCTTTAAAGGGGTACATCTCACACCAGGAAATCACTCTGAAAAGGCACCCCGGGAAGTTCTGCTGCTTTGTTTCTTGTTGGAATATTGGAATTTATGCAAATTGAACACTTTATTTCCCACAAATCTGCATTTAATATTCCAGCTGCCACTTAAGTCAGTTCTGACTGCAAAGGAAGTCAGTCTTGAATAGCATGTGAAGTTGCCTGATGTGGTGTATGTTTCATATGAAACCACTGTAGGCACTTCAATGATTTTTCAAATAATTAAATATAATATACGGGCTGGCCATGAGTGTTGATCAGTCCAAAAAGTCAGTGTTTTGCTGACAGCCAGAAGAAATGAACAAAGAAAGGGCATTTTCATAAAATGTGCCTGTGTTTTATTCCAGAGAACACCTGTGCACTAGGTTTACATTGAGATATTTTTAAAATCTATGAACAAAACCAACAAATGCTGTTGGAGAATTCTCCTTTGATACAGATGGCTCTGCTGCTCTGCTGTTGCTGTTTGGTTTAGAGTCTTACTCAGAACGCAGCTGTAGAGTGCAACTCAGAAACATAGTCCCATGAACACTGATCGGGGCAAATTTGGGTGGAGGAATCATGCCCTCCTTCCTGGTGTGTGTTTTTGCTCAGGAATCAGCCAGCACACAGTGTCTCCCTCTGTGTGGTGGTGCAGCTCTGTGGCCAGGGTGCTGCCGGGTGAGATCAGACCCGCGGAGCTGCCAGTCCCAGCTGTCCTCCCAGCCTCGGGGAGACCCAGGCACCAAGGGCATTTTGAGACTGGTGTTCACGGGGAGGGTGAAGCACCATCTAAGAAGTGCCTGCCTCTCTGCAGGGTCTATATGAGGAGAATAGGCTATGTGGTCAAAGGGTAAATTTGTGACTGGGCTGGTTAGAAGGGGGCTGGAATTCTGAGTACATGCCTGGCGACTGTACTCCCTGGGGCTCTTCACCTACACCATGATCCTCTAAATATTTTGGATTAGGAACCACTAAAAGAGTAGCTGGACGAATGCCACTGTGCTATTTGCTGATGGATACAGTTTGCTTTTTTAATTGAATTCCATTCAGTGAAACTTTATTCCTTTTGTTGTGATAAAGTATCATATTGCTGGACACATCCATATAGATAATTTTCAATTTGTTAATACGACATGAGGATTTCCTGTCTGAAGTAAGTGTAAATTAAATTGTTCTAAGTGAAGGAAATCCGTTCCTCTACATGAGCTTAGCAGAGAACATATTCACTTCTGATTTTCCATTTATGGTAGCTGGTGAGTTTTTTTAAAGCTTGTCATATATAGGTCACAGAATAATTTATGAGAGTGAGAATATAATTTTCCCATGTAGAAATGTAAAGCACTATGGCAGAGTTTTACCACATTAGTAGCACTCATTCAAGAACTCACATTTCTGAATTTTAATATGAGGACCCTGCCTACTATGAGAAGCATGGTCTCAGGTGGTGCATGATGATATATGAACCATTTATTGATCTTCCCTAATGGGATGAATTTTTCCTATCAGAATTAGTGAAGAGCAATCCAAATTTTTACTCAGTGTCTCATCTGTGCACCTAATTTTAATTTCATTATTACCAGCAGTTTAGAGTCTGACTTGGTTTGATATTAACAACAAGTATTTGTATAGTAGTCTCCCTAATTAAACCAAAATGTCAACTTTATGCCTCTATGTGATTTTATTTTCTAATTTAAAGTTCTATTCTACACGAAATGCTTTAATTTAAATAAATCTCGGGGGGGAAATATATTTATTTGATGAATTTCAAGTAAATTATTGTCTTTGAAATAACCAAGTCATGCAATAGAACTATATTGTCTCAAATGAAGGAAGGAAAGGAAGCTGGACTGTTGCAGAGCTGCAGACAAGGGGTGTCTCTAGCCCTGACCAAAGGGCAGTCTCCACATTGGCTGCTGCAGACTCCATAGCTCCACAGGCTGTGAGGCTGGGGAACTTAGGGCTTCCTTGCTTTGCTGCTGAGAAACTGCAGAGTTTAGATAGGGATCCCGCAGAGTTCTCTTTTTGCAGACAATTTTTAAATATTGGAACTTTTTTTCTGGATTTGTATAGAATTTCAACATCTCTGCATGCCCCCATGAAATATGGTGACCTTTCAACACAAAGCTCTGATAAACACATGCTTAACTGCTTTCTGAATCAGGACTACAGAGGAAGAGGCTGAAAGAGTTGGGACTGCTCAGCTTGGAGAAGAAAAATTGCAGAGGAATTTTATCTATAAGTATTTGATGGAGGAGATTAAAAAACAGAGTTGGATTTTTCTCAGTAGTGTCCAGTGAATGCACAAGAGGTGATGGGCCTCAACTGAAATGCAGGAAATTCTGTTTAAACATGAGAAGAAAGCTTTTTCACTGTGAGGGTGTCCAAACACTGGCACAAGTTGCCCATAGAGGTTATTTAGACCATTTTAGTTATTAAAAATACAGCTGGACACAGCCCTGAGCAGCCTGCTTTCACTGACTCTGCTTTGACCAGAGAGATGGACTAGGTGATCTCCAGAGGTGCCTTCCCACTTCCATGATTCTGTGATGCTGTGAAACTGCAGGGGATCCTAGTCCCTCCTCAACCATCCACAGCTGGGGATGCTGCAGGAAGGGGATTTTTTAATCTTGGAGCTGAGGTCCAGCCTTCACAGCCGTTCCAGCGTGATACAGATGATGCAGTGCCATAGCCTGCATGAGGCTTTTGAAGTGGAGACCTGTGCCTTAAACATTAGACCTCTTTTTCTGGGGGGGATATTCTGAAGTCTTCAATGGTTCTGCATTAAAAGAGAACAAATAGTTGAAATACTGGCCCCAGACAGGTCAATGGCAAAATTCCCAGCAACTTTAACGGATCCAAGAATTCACCAAAGTCTAGGTATTTGTAACAGCAATGCATTTATGTTATGTCTGAATCTTGTTTACAACCTTCTGGAGTACTTATCTTTGACAAACAATCTTTACAGAGCATCTGAGTGTCTAACTACCTTGAAGCAGAGCCATTTGCAAGTGTATATTGAGGACTGTATTTAAAAATGAAACAATGCCATTCACAGTGGGACTGTATTTATAGTTATAAGAAATATACCAGACATTAAAAAGTTACAAACTTTCCCATTTTTGCACAAGTGAGAGACTTACATAAGCAGCTTGAGAAATCTGAAAGACAACTCCAATACAATCCTGAAAACTGGATTAACAGTATTACTTTTATACGTGTAATATTAACAGCTGGTTAATATTACATTTTAATAAGCAAGGAGGGGGAGTACATATATTGAAACAGAGCTGAAAAGTTATCCCAGAAATACATAACCCAAGCATAACCCAATTGTACTGTACACTGAAAATTGTCAAACATTTACTGGATAAAGCTCCAGAGATGATTCTTATCTGAAAAATAACAAAATTAAACATGATTTCTTCTCCTTTAATTTTGTGACAGTTTATTACCAAAAATTTAGGAAATATTTAAGAATAAGTGGCATTAGAATAATAAAAACTCTGGAAATACAAGAAATGCATCAAAGGTGAAGCTCAGAAGCAGTGGCACTTTCGTCACAATGTTAATTTTTGCTTCAACACAGTGAGATCATCTGTGTCCTCGCAGAGCAGCCACAGTGGGCTGTGTCTGCAGCCTCAGTGCAGTCTGTTCCCTTGCCCCTACATATCCTCCAGCCTGGACAGAGCAGGCAAACCACTTCATCTCGCTTGTCAATGTGAGAAAGAGGCTGAATCACAAGCAATATCAGGTGCTTTCTGTTTTACTTTCAGACATGTAATATTTAGAAAATTTTTAATTAAATTAGTTGTTTGCACCATGTTCAGAGAATTAATCCTGTATTAGAAAATGTTTAACTTTTTTCTTTCTGCCTTCCCCATGTCCTTGAGAGGTGTTCATAATACTTACTTTGAGTTTCGGAGTGGTGGGGAGATATACTTTGATAGATATTTTCTTGAGCAAAATATTGAACATCCATAACAATTCTTCACAGTTATTAGATTTAGCCATTTCCAAAGAACAAAGCACAGGATTAATTTCTAGTTAATTTGTCTTCTCTTTTATAGCTTCTAGGATGTTTTTCCAATCCAAATTTTAAAAACAATCTACAATCCACCCATGTTCTCTAAGTAATATCTGTAATGTTGTTCCTTACAAAGAGGGACAATGCCAGTATTTGTTCTTTGGCTGTATTCCCAGCAAGTATAATTTAACAGGTGAGAAGTAAAGTATGTGAGTGAGATAACAGTGTGATATTCTAAATTTAGATTATATCGAGGACTTTTTAAAAAAATTGTCATTATTCTTTAAGTTTTTCCCCAGTAGGCACAGAAAGCCTCAGTGTTGTCTTTATTAAAAACTAAGAAGGTTCTGAAGTTTGACTGAAAAATAAAAGTTCTATCTTTTTGCAAGTTGTTATAAATCAAAGAACAATTTTGTTTCTTTCTTTGTTTCACAGCCTTCTTACGAAGGACAACTGCTTTGGAGCTACTGTTAAGAAAGATAGCCAGGAGCCAGGGTGTTACTGTAAATTTTACTTACAGATTGTACTTGATTATTTTCCCATTTTAGCTGACTGAAGAGTTCATTTCTGCTCTCCACCCTGGTGGAGGGTAGTGGAGACATTTAGTTTTCTGTCTTGACTCGGCTTGGACAGATCCAAGAACACTGCCCAGTAAGTTCTGGAAAATCTTGTCACCTAAATGCATTTTTGGGTTTTCTTCTTTTTTCCTTTCGGTGTTTTGATGAAGGCACTGGCTGTGTGCTGGGATTCTCTGTTGATTCTTGATTTTCTCAAGTCCCAGTAGTGGTACTTTGGAAAAGAAGAATTTGGAAGAGCTCAGGGTGTGTTGTGTTGTACTGATAAATGGGCAGTTGGTAGGTTTCTACAGAGGGGTGCACAGAGGTTATGCCAACAGAAGGAAATCTTGTTTGGATGCCTCTTACTTAAAGTGTCCCCAGAAGATGAGATAACTTTCCATTAAGACAAAAGGTTCCTTTTATTTGAAAGGGCACATTTTGAGGTCCAGCAGAAGACTCTATTGTAGCAAACCAATATGGCTGAAAGTTGACGTAGATGTGATGAATTTAGGATTCTGAAGCTGCATTCCTAAATAGACAACAAGGCCACTTATCATCAGGGCAAAACTTAATGTTAAGACACAAGGACTTACAGTCCTACATCTTGTAGATACTTTTGGAAGTCTTAGCTATTGACTCTACGACCAAGAGTAATTATATCTTGTAGATTCTTTTGGAAGTCCATTGACTCTACGGCCAAGAGTAATTATGTACCAACTGTGATTATCAGATTTTTCCATAATATTAATATAGTCTGTTCATAAAGAGATAATGATCACATTTTCCAAGACTGCAATAATCTATATGATCTTACATAAAATGCTGTCCAATCCTATATGTAAAATGCTAATTGCCATTGTGTTGGAGAGGAAGTCAAACCTCCAATATTCTACATCACTCTAACAGTTCTATTGCAGTGAAAGATGGGATGTAGCTCTTTGTGAAGTGTTTCTGTTCATTTCAAAATGCTTTTGGTTGCAGAACTAGGAAATAAAAAGAGTCTCTAAAGAATTTCTCCCTAAACTTGCTTAATGTGTCTACATTTTGTTAATTTATTTGGAAGTGAGTTTTTAAAGCCAAATATTATTACACCATAATGTACAATACTGAGCTTCTTTGATTAAAGATATGTTATTACTTGGAGCCTATTAAAAAAATTAAGCATCTCAACCTTGGATTTTTTATTGAAATATGTAATGATCCATGTATTCTCTGCTCTGAATAGCCCGTCAATCGATATGGATTTCAATACTCTTATATTTTAATAGCTCCCTTTCTTACCTTTTGTTAGCATTTGTCATTTTGATGGTCTCCACAGCTATCTTAAAACCTAAGTACCTTCTCAAAATTTTATGTTAAAAGTATAATAAAAATACTCAAACAACAGGAAGTCATAAAACTTATACTCATGTTTTCTTTCCATTTTAATGAGCCAGAGTTTGATATTTTTCTTTCACTACTATCTCTTTACTTCAGGAGTGATCCCGACGGTTTCAGTAAGAATGCTTGGAGAACAAAGTAGTATTCAGTGTCAATAAAATACAGAACATAGCCTCAGAATGCTTATATTTTCCTGTATTATGTATTCCTATCGTAAGCATTTTTAAAAATAGAAAAAAAAGAAAGGAAAAGGTATAGAAAAATTCTATGATTCTAAACTTCCCTCAATATTCATGGACAAGCTAATGGAAACGAGAGAAGTTGATCACTAAGACTGTTTTCAGTATTAGCTGTCTTTTACCTTTAAAAGAAAGAAAAGCAGTTTTAGTTTCAGCCTCTGAAGCCTTCTTTCAATGATAGCTGCCCATTCAGTTTAGAGTATCAATTACTATATAGTTATACAATTCATCACAATTACTGAAATTAGATATAAGTAGAATTATATGAATTATCATTTCAGAATCTTTCAACTGAGTTTTTTATATACAATACCTGGTTATATGTCAGGCTGAGAAGGAGGCTGGATCAGACACAAACTAATCTATGGATATCTTGGCAATGCTTCTTTATTGCTTTCAGTGCCAAAGAAATCAGTTTGGAGATTCTACCGTTTCATGAAAGCAACTTAATTGGAGAAAGAGAGAGGACCTGAAGCTTTGAAAATACATGGATAGACAGTACTCTGGATTTTGACCATGACGCTCAGTGCTGGGGATTATTTTTGTCAGTGGCTTAGAGAACTGTGTTGTAAGCAGCTTGATCAGTCTCTGCTCTGACTGTTGCAGCTTTCTGTAGGTGGTTACACTTTATTAACTGACAGGACATTGGTGTGTTTCCTTGAGAAGGAACAGACAATATTAGTCTGCCTGTTGTCGCCCGGAAAGAAAGCAGAGTGTAACCACCTCTCCTCTGCAGTGCTGGCAATGAAGGGCTGAGATCTAGGCTTTTTGGGAAGTGGCTGTGAGAATATAGTGAGCTGGTTTATTGACCTTGTTGCTTTTCTTGCTGAATGGTCTTGTCTTATTATAACATAATTCTGTCATTTTGTGGCTTAGTTTTGTACTCAATCATGCAAGTAAGTACCATGTAACCATTACATGTGTTAAATGACTCATCTATAACCTATGGTGCATGTCTGACCCACCGAGAGGGTTCATCTGGACTCTGCTCTGCTATTGACTTCCATGTAAATGTCTCCCAAAACTACGCAGGCCTGAAATTTTGTTCATGTCTATCCAAAGCTTTTGGGAAAAAAAATGTGCTGTTGTGCCTACTGAGATCAAGTGCTCACTCTACACACACGTCATCATATCACTCATCATGGCAGGAAATTTAGGCTAAGATACACACCTTGGCAAGGACTTTGGGCACTGCTGGCCTTCCACCAGGTGGATGAGGCCTCCTGGCTTCTTCACAGTTCATATATTTAGTATCAGAGCTCACCGCACATATGAGTTGGGAAAGTAAATATTCATATTTCTTACCATGGAGAAAGCCAAACTGTCAAAGGAAAGGTTAAACAGAACTTTACCTGAAATTGCAAACGTCAGTATGATAAGTAGCTCCAAAAGAAAGTAATATGAGAGATAAGGTGGTTTATCCATGAACGAAATATGCAATCTACTGACAGCAAGAAAGAGTGAGAAAAACAAACATTTAATATACAGGGGTTTCCAAATCCCTCCTTAGAAATCACTGGCAACTTGGCTCACCCAATAGGTGAAAAAGTAATGCTGTTCAGGAACTGAGTTTCAGAAAAGGTCCTGAGGCATGTGCAGGTGAGAGTTTCTGCATGAGCATGTTCATTGAAAGTAGAACACAGTATAAAGCTGTTTACCCTGGTGAGTTATTTGTGCACAGGTTTGTTTACCCAGTCTTGATATTGGAAGATGTCAGCTTATCTCTCACTCTTCACATCTCTGTTCTGCTGTTTTCGTGTCATTTTTTGACATGACAAATGTGAGTGGCTGTGGGGACTCAGGCTCCAGCTATCTATCTTGTGCAGCTTCCCCAAGTGGCCAAGCCTGCACTGGCTCCTGCCCTGGGGACGGACATGGAGTCTCTGCTCCTCAGCAGTGCTGGCAGCAGCATTGCTTCCAGGCTTGCTACCCCACTGGAATGGAAAAGTGGAGCTGACAGGGGTTTTTAGGCTGGAAAAATGCATAGGTTTCCTGTTCCTAAGCGTGCTGTGAAGAAAGAGGGAGGAATTAGTGGATATATTTTTTGACAGTCAGCTTTAAGGTGTAAAGAAACGTTAAAAAATATTTCATTGAAGGTCTCCAGTCTGACTTTCAGGCATGTGGTTTGAGGATGCTGACCTTTTGGGGGATGCCAATCTGCAACAAATCAAATACTGGGGTATACACCCACTAATGACACTGCTATAACCAGGTAAGGAGTGGTTAAATGACAGAGGAGTAAAAGTAGCTGCTGTCCACCTCTGTGAGGAGATGGATGTTCACCTGGTTCTGGACTGGAAAAGTAGCTGAAGGGCTGAACTTGGTCCCACTGTGGCTGCAGCTGATGGCATATGTCCTGCTGGAGTAGTGGTGAAGCCCGTCTGTAATGACCAAGAGTTTGAGAATGGTTCAGTTGTACCATTTCTATCATCTTCATATACTTCCTCTGTAGGAGTAAACAAACAAAATGGTTCTGTGTGTAAAAGTGGATCAGCTGCAGTTAGGAATTCCTTCTGCACCAATAGCTACAGTTAAAAGCAGATACTTTGCATTGGTAGGAATGTCTGAGAAGTGCCACCTTTTGGGTAAATATATAGCAGTTTATCATTATAGATATAAAAGATACATTGGGTAAGTAGGTGCTAAATAGAGTTATAAAACAGACAAAAACCTCATGCAAAGGGCTGGCAGCAATACCTCAAAACCCAATCAATCAGGAAGCTAAAGAGCCAGGCAAGTAGGCAGCACATCTCAAGGAGAAGCCAAACACCCATCTCCTCCGTGCAGTCTCCTGGGGTATGTTAGCTGCTCACTGTCCACATGCACCAAAATCCTCCACCTGACCCCTTCCCACGGGTATCTTTGCCCCACTGAGGGGGAAACAGGCTCCAACAGAAGGAACCCTGTGGAGTCTGGTGAGCCCCCAGAATATGGGACAAAGAGATTCCCTTGGTGGGACAGGCCCTAACATTGGAGACATGCTACTGTACCCCAGTTCTGATTCCCTGATTGGCCTGTTGGCCTCCCTGCCCCTTCCTCCCTTGCATGTCCTCCTTGCCAGAACCTTCTTCCCTTCCCCGGCCTTATTGTCCCTCCCCTGGAGATCCCCTATTGCTTCCCAGCCCCTAACCCTGCCTATCTACCGCCCCTGCACCCTCAGACCATTGGCCCTGATGCTCTGTCCGCCCCCGTATTTAACCTCGAGCTCCTTTCTCGTCTTTTCGCTGGAACCCTCCGTGGGTGGCAGCAATAAACCTTCCTTGCGTAGCCCCAAACGAAGACCCTTCTCTTCTCCTTTACCATCAACCTGCCCTTAGGAGATTTACAGCTATCCAGCTGTGTGTGTGGGTATGTGTGCTTCGGGGAAGTAGCCTTGCTGAGTGGCTCTCTCTCACAGTCGAAGACGCTTTCGGAAGGTTGCGGCACCTTACCACCTTCCCCCTGCCACAACAGAACACCATGTTTTCTCCCTGCTTCATTCAGCTCCAGAGTTGCCTTCCTGTGCATGATGCTGACAGTCCTTTCCTTAAGTCACTGGAGGGTTTTTAGCTGTCGGAGTGCGTGGTGCTCAGTGGAGCAGGGTACAGAGCTCTGTCTGGGAAGATCAAGCTCTCTTCCTCACTCCGCAAGTGATCTCTCCACCCAGTGCTCCCATTTCCCTCATACTTTTGTTTCTTGTCTTAGACTGATAACTCAGAGACAAAAGTGCTTCTACAAACACAGTTATTGTAGGCCTATCCTAAAGTGTCCGTGGAGCTGTGGAAACCTGGGCCTTCAGGAGCTATGAAAACACCTGAAATAACTATTTTTCCAGCTGCAACTGAAAAAAGCACAAGTTACAAATACATTTGCTAAGGTGACTGATCATATGACTGACAAAGAACTGACTGCTGAGCCAGCACACTCTCCTTGGGAGAGCTGCTATCTACTGGCAGTGAGCAAAATCAGCTGTCAGCTAACTATTAAAAAAAAAAAAAGGGGCAGGACACGAGTTTTGTACAGTGCAGCTTTACACCATGCTGGGGAAAGGAGGGAAGTTATAAATGGAGTGCTGAGGTCAAGAATATGTTTGGACTCAGTAGGAGATTTCCTTTTGGTAAGCCAGCCTTTTGAGCATGAGCTGCTTGTAACTAGGAATCACATTGCACTGGGTTCTCTGCCTCCTGTGCTGGAAAGCCAACACAATGCTGGTGGCTGGCTTCAAACACAGGTGATTTTCCATAGACCATAGGAAAAGAATATAAAACTGGAAAACGGGGAATATCTGTGAGAAGTTTCTTTTACTGGAATTAGTCATCAACTGATGTACTCCTCAGTTGCAGTTTGGCTACTGCCCCAAGGGTTTGAAAATTCTTTTCAGGTTGCACTCTTCATGATTTCATATGTCTTTATCTGATCCCTTCCACTACTGCAGCTGGTTTACCTCAAAATAATAGATAGTTCAGCATGGTTCGAGTTTGTTTTTTCCTATTTTAAATCCACCCCTTCCCAATTAAAAATGATAACCCAGAGCAAATTCATTATTAATTTGTGAGAAGAATCTTAAGAACTACACTTAGTTTAGATGCTCATTCAAAAAGCTTACAGTTCGTTTTATCCAGACACCTTACATACCTCATTCTTATATCTTGCCCATCCCATTTAGTTTTTGTGACCTTCATTCTATGATTAAACCACATTTGAAAAGCTATCACAGTGAATTCAAGTAGAATATGTGAAGACTTGTGTATGAAGACTTGTGAAGACTTAAGGTGCATCAATCAGAACAACTACAATGTTATTTTTTTTTTTTTTTTTTTTTTTGAGATTTGACCCATCATGACTTATCTGATTGCTATTTGTAGGGTATTTTATAATATGTGTCTGGTTTGGGTATTTTTTTTTTCATAGTTACTATGGATAGGTGGAATGAAATTAAGCAATCTAGAAACACTTGGGTAACACCACGGTCATAAACAGTGATATTGATCTATCTGAATACTTTGCAGGTTGCTCTTCTGTTACAGTGCCTGTCTACAGACATGGTTCATTCAAGGTTTCTATAAAGCTGGAAATTTCTTAAAGATGGTTAGCTAACATACTTTTCAGAGCAAAGAGAGTCCAAATAAAAATGTATTCACTTCATCAGAACAAGAGATGAAAACCTGGAAATCCAGAGAGTTGGCTTTAGCTGAATGTTATAAATATGCAAATTGTAAGACTTGGAAATAGAGGGAAGAAATAAAGGAAATAATCCTTATGGCTCTGACTCTGAAGGAGAAATCTTCTCTAAATTTGCTATTCTTTTTTTACTGCCAGCTCAGTGTTAAGGAGCTGATGACAAGTAGTGAAATGGATTGGTGGCAATAACAGTTAATAAATATGATAGTTGCAATAATGTCTAATTGCCCTTGGTGTGTGTTCAATGAACTCTTATTGTACAAATGAAATGGAAAGAAATATATCTTGTACAAGAAATATCAAAAAAGTAAATGTAGCAGAAGTCCTCATGCATGGCTCTGAAGCACAGGTTAATTTGGGAAAAAAAGCTAAAACATCCTTAGGGTGATGTGGGTTTTTTTTTGTTTGTTTGTTTGTTTGTTGTGGTGGTGGTGTTTTTGGTGCTGCTGTTTTTTGTTTTTCCCTTCGTGCAGTATTTCAGTTAGGAGATTCACACTTGAACCTAAAGGAGAGGGTTAAGAAACAAACTGGGATTTACAAGGCTGAGCTATGCCACAGACACTTCTCCACATGGTTGAACACTGCTGCAGGTCCTAAGAGGTCAGTGCCAGTGTTGCAGGAATGCCTCTGAAGCACATTGAAAATGTCCTGTCTCCATTTCATCATTCAAAACATTTGTGTTGTATTTCTCTTGCAGCCAAAAACTGTTTGTTTTCCCAAGATACACTGCTGTACTTCCCAGAACATGCTCTCTGTTTACTGGGAGTAAACAGTCCTGGGCAATGAGTCCTCAATGTGATGGGCAAATATGGGATCAAGTGAGACATACAATGAATGTGGATGCAGTAAAAGCTGTTCTTTTGCTCAGAGTGAATGTTAATGATGTTTCTCCATGGCTCATGAATAAATTCACTCAGAACATGAAGTTCTCAGGGGAGAAAGAACAACCTTTCCCATTAAAGAAATACGTCCATGTTGGTATTGAATCAGAAGTCCTCAGTAGCAACAACAGTGGCTGACAGTAAAATAATAAAACAAATATTAAAAATTGTGCTTTTTGTTTTGTTTTGTTTTTACAATCAGTTCAAAGTCCTAAATAAATCAATGCAGAAGTATCCTAGCTCTGTATGCTGCCAATATGTTGTCCAAGGCCAGGCCTCAGGATATTAGCCAGCTCAGACCTCTCCCTGTGTGAAGATTTGTTGACTTTCCTAGATCCAGTTCAGGGCTTTCCTGGCCACACCATATGTCCAGATTTTCTCTCTGTGGGTAGCAGGGGACTGAGACTTTCTAAACAGTATTGTGCCAATATGCAGCCCAACAGCAAAACTGGAACATGCTGGAAACCCACACCCAACTTCTACTTTCTCATGTCTCTGGCCACTATGACATTTTGTCTATGAAGGTCTCCCATAAAAACATCCTTGACCTGCTCAGCCCTTCCCTTATCTGGTCACTGGCAAGGGGCTCTCTCACAAAGATGCATCTGTGCATTCATAACTTGGAGAAAAATATATTTGATATGTGATTTGGATTTTGGTATGAAACAGCTGCAGTCTGGAGCTAGTGAAGTTGTTGATATCACAGAGCTTTGGTCAAAGATTAGACCAGGCAGCTCTGGAGAAGCCACAGCATTCAAGTTCGCCCCAGCACCTTTTTCAATTGCTCTGGAGTGGGAGAGATGAATATCTCATGAGCTCTCACAAAGATGAGTTTTGAGGAAATGCTTCTGAGTGCCATTTTATTTGCATGCTGACAGTGGACAAGGTTTCTGAACAGTCTAAAATTCAATGCATAATTTTGACACGGATGAGGGGGTTTGGGTATTTTTTAACCCTTCCTGGTCATGCTTGGGGGCAACACAATGCCACTGGTCCTGCTGTACTTTGTTTGCCATCTCACAGTGGCAGCCAGGAGGCTCTGCAGGCAGTGTGCAACATACGGAACTATTTTCCTGTCAGACTCCAGAAGAAGGTAAGAATCATAAAGATGTAACAGCTTGCTGTGATCTCTTAAAATGACGATAATTTCTAAATGCTGAATTTTTGTGTTTAGTCTGCTGCCCACTTGTTTTTCAGGTGTAAGGATTTTTGGTCATTTCTAAAAATACTGCCCCAAATCTGCCTTTAGAGAGCAGGCTGGAGAGCTGCAATCTAAAGCTTTAAAGTGCAAAATATTAACCCTAAGTCAAATCTCTGAGATTTCAATTTGTGTCCACTTTGATAAAAAATGTATTTATATAAACTCTATTGCATATAAATTCATTGTGATGGACACACAGCCTTGTTTTCTTCCTCTAAAAATAAACAGCTTAAGTAAGGAAGTATTGAGTAAGAATGAGCTTCTACAGCTATAATTTACAGGAAAAGCATGCTTCATGATGAATGGGAGATAAAAGCTGCCTTGAACATCTTACAGCCTAAGTAGACAGATTATATAGCTGGAGACAGGCTCAATCATTCAATAAAGGGCCAAAAGACTGCTTTTTATTGAGTGTATTTTTGTGTTACCAAACCATTCAAGTGTGGGTATTCTGTCTCCTTATCTGGGTTATAGAGTAAGGCAAGTTTTCCTAAACAGGCTATATCAATCCAGGCATTCCAGCTAAAATTTCTCAGCAGAAAGTTCTGCAAACTGCTGGAAATAATTCATTACTAGACACATGCTTTACCATTTCTAAAGGAAAGCAACAGATAGGAACAGGAACATTGCATAGCATTTTAGTGATGTTTTTATTGGCTAGAAAGAAAATATATGACTAATTCTTAGTTGAAGGAATTGCTCACAGTTATGTAGTTAAATTCTAATTTATTGCTAAAATTTATTTTCTGTTAGGTGACATTGACTGCGTTGACCAATGGCTCAGATTATTTTTTAAGGAACAATTTTATAGCTGAAAAGACCACATATTACAGAGCCATTTATAAAGTTTAAATGTCTTAAGCTAACAATATATGATTGCACAGCCAAAAGTGAAAACATTATGGCTTGCTAGGAGAACTCATAACTCTAATACATGGTTATGAAATTGGGCTCACGACAATGAAAACACAGCTTATGTCAGCACACTCTGTAATGAAGCAGCAATTGTAATAGAAATCTCTGTGCTTCATCTTGCCTAGGTGCTCAGCTTGTGCCTGTTCCCTGATTGTTCTGATTTCATGCAGCCACACTATGAAGCTTTTGTGTGAATATTTAATACTACAGTTTAAATTACACTGGTGCAATTGTGCGAGGCACTGTACAAATCACAGAGTGAGAGCCAGTCTTTCTGCAATGAGTTTAAATTTTAAATTGACAAGAAGACAGAAGGAGAGGAAAGACAAGCAGACAGAGGCACATCTACACTTTCCCTGAAAATATGTAGCAGAGAGAGAGACAGACAATATTTCTAAGCCTTATGTCCTACTCATTCTCTCTCTAGGAAGCTTATTCGTGTCTTTGGGTTGTGATAACAACATTAAGCACTCTTGATAATTTACATCTTTTCTCATTAACTAGATATTGGTTCCTTCACAGTGATTGTGTCCCTTCCTGTTGTAAGGAACATCTCATCACCAGCAGAAGCAATGAAACCATTTCATTCACAAAAGGAAACCCACAAAGGGCCCATTTTAAAGCCACAGGACTATCATCTCTTCTCCTGATTTGTGGGCTTTTGTTTATGGTCTAACCCATGTTAGCTCCATTTTTGCCTTATCTTGTGCTCAACTGCCAGTATACAGTGACACCTGCAATTTCACAGCAAGGCTATGAAGCCACTGAAAAATTTAATACTTTTTATATGGATGAGACCGATAATGATGCCAGTGGTTTCTATGTTGAAGTGATAATCTTTTCTTCACTTCTTTTTAATCAGCATCATTCATCTATGTCATCATGAGTGCTAGAACTATCTTCAAGAGCAAATTTATTTTGGGAACTAGGTACTGAAATTTGTAATTTGCTATTCCCAGACCATATTTTATTAATGGTTTTGATGTTGCCAGTTATTACTTCAATAACCTTCCATTCACGCAGTTAAAATGCAGATGATATATTTGTCTCATAATGGTTCTTCATCAATTAATTGGCAAGACTGGAGATGCTTTGAGCCAAATGATAGCCAAATGCTCTAATGAGCTATGAGAACAGAACACAAATGCAAGTGAGAAGTTTGTGATGCATATGAAGGAAATTCAACTGAAAGCCATATTTTTGAAATTAAAAAACACATCAGGATTAAACTTCACAGTGATATAGACAGCAGTTTATATGCTATTTAATTTCCTGCAGTGTATCCTAATGTATATTTAGACTGAGGGAAAACTTCACTGAGTATATGGAATGGAATGGAATGGAGTAGAATATTTTTGTTGGAAGGGACCTAAACTGGTCATCTAGTCCAAGTGCCTGACCAATGCAGGACAGACCAAAAATTAAAGCATATTATAATATTTTAACATGATTTTATTATTCTATGATAGAACAGTGTTCCTAGGGAGGTAGTTGATGCCCCCAGCCTGTTGGGATTTAAGTGGCACCTGGGCAATGTCGTTAATAACATATTTTAGAGGTACACATCCTTGCAGGAAAGTGTATATGCTTTTGAGAGCATGCATGGATGGATGTAGCTGTCTGTATCCATCTAAAGCTCTGTCCACTTGACGATATTAAGGCTCTTTCCTAAAGGACATGATCACTTAAAACTTAACACCAACAGCAAAGGGAGAGCTTAGTCCATGTGCAACAGTACATATGCAACGTGTGGGTAGATCTAATCCTTCCTCATAGAAGGCAGTGATACAAATGCTTTGTATTGTTATTTCTACATATTGCTATTAAATATGTATTTATACCTATATACGTGTTTCTATATATAAAAGGAAGTGCTTCAGAAAGGCTTTTCAAAGTTCACTCTAGGGCTGAAGACTCTTTCATTAGAGGAGCAAAGGGTTGTGTTTGACTTTTATGCAGCTGAAATGAAAAAATTTAAGGGTCCAACCCCATGATTCATTTCTGTTAGCCATGTAGCATCTAGAAGCATGTTATTTACATCATTTGGCCTGAATTTTCTCATTTCTTACCTATCCTCTACCCATTCTCGTTTCTCTACCCATTCTCTCTTTAGAAGAAATACTTCTAAAATGTGTAGGAAACAAACTTTTGCTTCTTTGTAAAAAAGTCCTAGCAGATAGTTCTAAAACGTTACCCACACATACACACAAAAGATTGGTGTTTAGACTGAAAACCCAATCATATGTGGCAAGGTAGAAGAACTACTACAGGAATTTTCATTTTAAAGAATCTGTAAAATTGTGATATCCAAAAGGTAAGTTCTGTTCTTTTCTAGGAGAAGATGCCTAAATTACTGGTCTATCCTTGCCTTTTGTATCTTGTTATAACCACTTCTGCATAGCAAGTGAATAGCATTATCATCTCCAGGAGAAAAAAAATTAAAGAAAAAAAAGAAAGCCCAACAACAACAGACACTTCTTAATCATCTTGCTTTAAGAGATACGCTAGCTGTGAGCTAACCGTGTGTGTGGAGAGAGATAATTAGAAGAAAAGCAGAGATTAAACAAGAAAATTTAATTTATGTGTAAAAAGGAAAACACTCTAAGATAAATGTTTAATCCAGGCTATTTAACTATTTCATTGTTCAGTTCAGTAGTTGAAATGGAACTGAATGAAGAGAAACAGAAGCACGTGGTCTCTTTGTCCTTTCCTAACAGGGTCCATTTGTCTCTTGTTTTGTTTTGGGATGACAAACTCTGACAGGTAAGGCTCATTTTCCTCACTTTCCCTGCTACGTTGGATGAGGTCTCTTGAATGCCATTCTAGAAGTGCATATGGGTATTTATAAAGATGCAGGGTAGTTACCCTTCATGATATTTCAACATATTATCAATATACTGGCCAGAAAGTAATTTTTTTTTGGGGCAATCAGATTCTGAAGTGAAAAACCAGCCTGAGAAGAGTTCTGGAGAGTGTGATATTGAGTGCTTTTGGAGACATTGAGAGCTGCAGTGGCCCCCAAACCCAGTAAGGCTTTGTACTCCTTGGCTATTGAACTTAATTCCTACTCTCGACCTCACAGATATTTTAATATTTTGTAAGAAGGGTGCTCCTGAAGTTTCAGGGAGACAGAAAAGCTGAAGCTACAGTGTGAAATTGATGCATAGCCATAGGGTGTGAACTGTGGAAGCTGTTCAGCTGGGCTGACACCATGCCAGTGACTGTTCAAAGACCATCCAAGAATTGGGGTGCTTCCCTTGAGACTACTGCCAGATGGACAATCAGTAATAGGACAGGTAAGGCCTGGCTGCAGAAGATATCATTGAGCAGAGAGAGATAGCTTTGGACTTCTAATTAACTAAATGGCTCTTTTAAAAATCAACTCAGTTGCCAAAGAATGAATATTAAAACAGAACAAGCTGAAAAGAGTCAAATTAATCCTGAGATATATCCCTACAGTACAGTGGCAACACAGTATCTTGGGTTTTATGTATATTACAACTTCTGTTACCTGACTGGAAGCTAATTCTTAATCTGCCATGCCAAAGCTGCTTTACACTCTTCCATAAAAATATAGTATTATTCAGTAGCCAAAAAATACATCCATAAAAGTCAAAACACACTGAGAGCATAAAAATACTTGCAAAATCCAGTGAAATTCAGGATGTTCAGGTTACTTGGGACCTTGTAGATTTGAGACCTGAGGCTCATATAACTCCTCTAGGGGTTCCAGCATTTTCCTTGACTCCCCTGCTTCTGTGTGACATTATTGACCAGGTCATGATTTACAGCAGTGTAATCAAATTGAGAAGCCAGACCCTAGCAAAGAGAAAACACAAAGGACTCTGACTAGCTCTGAATCTCAGCACATCTAATACTTTACTGTTACGGTTATTTGAATATTTATTGGGAAAAGGAACACGCTAATTAAAAACATGATTTTGGATTATAAGGGATGTGAATTTGAAGTCCACCTGGAACAAAAATATCATAGGTCTCCTATCTGGTGTTGTTAACCTATTAGTGAAGTAAAAAGCATTGAATGCAAGGGGATTTTAGTTTTGCCTTTTTTTTTTTTTTCTTATTTAATTGAAGAAATCTTCTTCTCAGGCCTCTTTAAATACATGCCACACAGAAACACTCAAAATTGGGTGGGAAAACAATATGACAAGGATGCACTGAACTGCATTTTTTTTTATTTCCTGCCAAGAGAAGGGTGACAGATTCAGCTGTAGATGCTGCAGGTGGTGGTTTGCTCTCAGGCAGAGGAATCTCACCAGGCTGTCAGTGAGATCTGGGCCAGTTCCTTCTAGTCATGGTAGAAGGTTTAGGGATTTCCTGGTTTCAGTGAATTAAAAATGGAAAAAGTGAATACAAGACTCAGCAGGGCTGTGAGATGGAGTGATGGGAGAGTGACAGGAGTGTGTTGCTACATGTGTTAACAATTACCATCATGTGTAATTTCAGGTAAAGGAAAAGGCGAACAAGCAAAGGCTGTTAAAAATCAATAGTGATCCCAGGTTCACTGATATTCCTCAGAGAGGAATTTTGCTAACCTGACATTTGTGATGCAGTCAACGCACTGGAGGGAAGGGGTGCCATCCAGAGAAACCTGGATGGGCTTGAGAGGTGCAAACCTCACAAAATTCAACAAAGCAAAGTGCAAGGTCCTGCCCCTTGGGTTGGGAATAATCCCAAGTACAAATACAGGCTAGGCAGAGAATTCACTGAGACTAGCCCTGGAGAGAAAGACTTGGGGTTCTTGGTCATTAAGAAGCTGAGCATGACGCAGCAATGTGTGCTGGCAGCCCATAAAGCCGACTGTGTCCTGGGCTGCACCAAAAGCAGCATGGCCAGCAGGGCGAGGGAGGGGGCTCTGCCCATCTGCTCTGTTCTTGTGAGTTCTGGTTAGACCCTGCCTGAAATACTGAATCCAGCTCTGAGGCCCCCAGCATAAGAAGGATGTGGACCTGTTGGAGAGAGTCCAGAAAAAGCCACAAACATGATGAGAGGGCTGGAGCACCTTTCCTGTCAAGATGGACTTGGTTGGTCTCAAGTTGAGACTCTGGAGAGTTAAGAGTTGTTTATCCTGAAGAAGAGAAGGCTCCAGGGAGACTTTAGAGTACCTTCCAGTACCTGAAAGAGGCTATAAGGAAGTTGGAAAGGGACTTTTCACAAGGGCCTGTTGAGATATGACAAGAAGGAATGCCTTTAAATGGTAAGAGGGTAACTTTAGATTAGGTATTAGGAAGAAATTCTTTACTATGAGGGTGGCGAGACACTGGAAAATGTTGCCCAGAGAAGTTGTGAATGCGGCATCCTGGAAGTGTTCAAGGCCAGGTTGGATGAGGCTTTGAGCAACCTGGTGTAGTGGTAGGTGTCATGTGCCCATGTCAGAGGGATTGGAACCTGATGATCTTTAAGGTCTGTCTTCCAACCCAAACAAGTTTATGGTTCTATGGTATTAAATCTGCTGCTATAACTGAAATCAGCTGCTAGTATACATGAATAAAATGTCAGTGCAGCTAAAGAAAAGAATGTGTACAGGCCATGGCAACCTAATGAAGTTCAGGAGATGTGGGTTTGTCACCCCAAACTTTCAATGCTCTCAGTACAGCTTAGATGGCAATGGACTGAACATAGGGAGCGATATTCCTTAGCAGCTTAACACAGAGTAAATGACTACTTTTGATCCAGATTATCACTAGAAACTCTACTCGCTATATTAACTCCATTTACTCTGTATAGATCTCAGTTAACAATGGAAGTATATTGGTCACGTGTCTCGATAAGACCTGTATCTCTATTGATAATATAGACTCTCTGTCTGCCTTCTGATTGGAAGTAAGTCTGTGATAGGGGTTTGATGTGTTTTTCTCTTCAAATTAGATATTCAAACCAAACATTGCTAATGTGCTGGCGCTGTGCCATGGAAGACCTGTCCATTAGGGTATGAGCCTTCTTTTAAGTAATTCAGCAGGTATGTGTGTATATGTGTGTGGATAAGGCAAAACTCAGTTTAGTTTATGCAGGTGCATTATGCAGGTGTTCTGAACCCTTCAGAGCATCACCATCTGCAGGTGGTGCTTTATGTGATGTCTGTCAGAAACAGCTCATTCACTGCCGTCTCAGCCTCAGGGCAAAATTGCATGATGAGTGGCTTGCGTTTTTGGGGGTTTTTTTAATATTAGGTAATCTGATTTTCTATGGTAAAGGAATGCCCAGGCAGCACAGGTATTTTCTCAGTGACTGAGCATCACAACACCAATGCCTGGTGCTACGGATCATGTGAGACAAAAGGGGCTGCAGTGGACCATATGCAATGACAAGGTCCAAAATCAAGTTTCAGAAGGAAAATGTGCCTTTTTTAAGGTAAGGGGAATATGGCTCCTGCTGTTATACCACATGGCTTTCCTCCTGCACTGGTAGTTTATGCCTCCAATACAACTGGCTCTAAATGGGCTCTGAAACCTGTGAGCTGCCAGCCTTGATGCAGAGTAGCAGAGGGAATCATGTAGGAGAAAATGTGGGACTCCAACTTGATGCAAGATTGATCAGTTTTGAGGGCACGTCTGTCTGGGGTGTGTCTGTGTCTTCTCACCTGTGTTTTGAGCCATCTGGACCCCATCCAGTTCTGATGTGAAATCCATGCTCTCACAGCTGATTAGAGAGCAGCTGAGCCAGACCTGGCTTGTGTCTGGCTAGCTTAGAGCTGTGAAAGAGAACCATCACCTTCCCATACATTTGAGTGCTCTTCTCCTCAACTCTCCTTGCTGAATGCAAACTTTGGTGATGTCTGTGAGTTCCTTTGCATAAATTTGTTCCAGGGATTCATGTCACCTTTCTTAAAGCTCGATTGGCTTCAGACCTAAAGATTACCTCAGGGTTGAACCCCCTGTGTCTAAACGTCTTTCTCTTTAGCGGTCTGGGTGTATAAGTCTGGGTCAATACAAATTCTGTGGCATTTGTGAGTTTGGGTAAACTGACCTCCTTTCAGGAAACCCTGGAGAAAATCCAGGTCAATGAGCTGCCTTCTCCGAAGTCAAACAGAGGCTGGTTCAGCAGCTATGGTCTAGACAGGTCTGCTTTAACCTCTGCAACAATTTCCAAGTCCAAGAATGTGTACTGCCTGCTGTCCATTAGGCCTATGATAATCCTTGTCCCTAAGCTTTTAATTGGTATTTGGAACAGGAGAAGAAGGAGAAGAACATTTTTATGGTTTTCTGTGTGCCCATGCAAGGATAAAGGCCATGCTGAGCTGTTACGTTAGTGCAAAAGGAAGGTCTCTGCTTAGGCATTTTGCTTGAGGGCCTTCAGGGGTAAATCTTTTTATTATGACCCTCCCATCTATCTCTTTGCCATCTGATAACACCAAGTCAATGCTCTGGATATGCCCCATTAGTACTATTCTTTGTTGAGCACTGACAATGGATTTGGTAGCCTACAAAAAGCAGCAGAAGGTGCCTTTACCTGGCACTGCCAAGGTCAATAATGTGGATGTGGAGCACTGGCCAGCTGTGCCCTGGGCTCAGCTCTCGCGTTTCTCACAGCAGTGGCTGTGACACCAGGAGCTGTGCCTTTCTGAAGCACTGAACTGCAGAGCACTGTAAGTGCTCTGAAGGAGTCAGTCCTTCAGCTGGGACTTTGTGGTTGTGGACTTGAACATCTGCCCAATGACTTTGAGGACTGCTTTTTTAAGACGGCTGCCAAACCCTATTGGAGGACCTAACTCCTAATTATTATTCCTGGAAAGAACAGTCCATCTGTCACCAAGATTTATTTGCGAATAAGTATTAAAACTTACTTCTGAGCTGATAGGAGAGTATCTGTCTGGTATATATTCTCGAAGGATGACAGCCTGACTAGATGTCAGTGTGGCCAAAAGGGAGCAAAAGGTGAGGGATAAAATTTTTTTTAATATATGCATATAAGTATATGTACACATATGTGCGACAATATATGTGTGTGTCTGTATTCACATATGTGTAAATATACAAATAAATGTGTATTTATTTATGTATATATTTATATATATATACATGCAAAATCAATGTTTTTGTCAGTCCTTCAAGCTTAAACGTGTGGAGAGTGAAAACGTTTCAAATCCTTTTTCCCTGGCCATTTTTTTTCCCCTAAATTCCTCTTCAACCAAACTACTGGGGTGACAGAACCGTCCAGCTTATTTCATGAAAATAGATATTTCTTCTAAAGAAACAATAAGATACACCTTGGGTTCAGATATGGACTCTGATTTGCCATAAAATATCCTCATTAATAGAACTTCGACTGCTACAACAATTTACAGTTGCATTTTTATTTTTATGCTCTTTGATTTTATTTTGAGCAGTAGTTAATTTTAGATCTGTCTCTTTATTCTTTTTGTATGCTTTCTATTGGTGAAAGATATATTTTTAAAAGACTTTACAGGATTAAGCTGTTTAAGTATCACAAAATGAATCTACCAACATCCTCATACTGAAATATGACCTTTTGCTGCTGAAAAATCTTAAAATAATTAGGTCAAAGTTTTATTGTTGGTATTTGTGCTACAGTAATTCATGGCTGATAATTTAATTGAATTTTCATATGTATGAAGCAGATGTTATAGGTTCTCTGCTACATCACTATGGTAGTGTTAGTCATGCAGATTTATAATAAAGCAATCCCTTATTGTTCCTTCCCACATTTATCTACATTTTGTGCTGCAGCTGATTTCACAATTGTCTCATTTAATTATGAACATTGACATCATTTACAGGATTTATGCATCTAATTAAGTGGGATCTAATAGAGAAGTTTCAGAAATAAAGCCAGGAGACTAATATATGTTTGCCAGTGGTTACATTGGTTTCTATTGTTCCTCTTCAGCAAGAGGACTGAGAGAAAAAGAAGGTATTTGTCTCCTGATAACAGAAGGAGTCTCAAAATAAAATATTTTCAGTCTTCGCAGTCTTATTATATATGAAGGAATATTTTAAAATGTTAAATTTATTGTTGATAGTAAATACCATGTAAAAGTAACAGAGCAGGATACAAAAAGAGAAGTGGTAGTGAGAACTAAGAAGCCATGGTATATAGGCAGTCAGTTACCAAGGTCAACAACAACTGGTAAACCACTTATTAAAGTGTATATTTATTCATTGAATATGACTTTATAAACTGTATGTGTATGACACTAAGTGTGAACCTTACAAGGTCTGAACCTTTTCATTTTCCAGGCAAAGATAAAATGTGAGAGATTTGTTGATTAATGATCCTCTAAACTCATGGAACGGCCCAGCAAGGTCAGGAATGAGAAAAAATCCAGTTCATTAGTCAGCAAGTTTTCCTCCTCATGGTTTAATTGGTCAAGCTTGTTTATTTATTGGTCAAGACAAGGGAAATGAACAGGAAAAAAGGCCATCTATGCTGTAGTCCAGTTCTGTAACAGGCAGATACACCCTTCAGGAGTTTCCATTTCTGCTCATGCCCAGCCATCAAGTGTTGGTCTGGGCATGATTCACTGAAAACCACAAGTAATACTACTTTAGACTGACCTCCATCACAGATGAGACAATAACTGGATTTTTTAATGTCAATAGATCTGTTTAAGTTTGATGGTCCTTCCTGTTTTAAAGCTTCCTGGTGAAGGGACAGTCTACTATGACCATAAATGCTTTGTCTGGTCATTTATTCAGGCCCAAGCTTATCCCCAGGAGCTCTTTCTCATTAAAGATGACAGTGGGCTAATTGGAGTGTCACTGTTGGGAGTAAACATGTTCTATCTCACGGTAGCACCTCGTATCTTAGCAAGTCTTAAGGAGGTAACAGACATTCAAAATGATTTGGACCTAGAGTAATTCACAGCTGATGAATAACAGTGGTTGGAAACAGCAGAATTCAGAGGGATATCAGTCATCTAGCCTATCCCTCTGCCTCAATTGTTATCCCTCTTTACCTATGATAACCCTCCTCTTCTCTCTCCTCAGTCAGAAAATTCACCAGTCTCTGTAGGCAATCTGTTTGCATGAATAATATTTGTGAAATTCTGTGCGTTTAGAATGATTCTGTATTGTATTTACGTAATATTATAATTTTTGTTGCTATTCCCAGAAAACATGAAAAACAATTGATTGCTTTCTTTTACATATTTGAAGGTTCATATGTCTCCTTTCAGTCTTCTGTATGCGGAACAGGATTAACTTTTTCTAGCAGGGAATGGAGAGGGGTATTCAATACCCGTGAACTGAATACCCATGTGTAGTAATTTTCAATTAGATGTCATCTGTCTCCCACCACTTTTCAGCGTAATTGCAATGATCAGTATTTCTCTCTATTCTGATCTTTTCAACAAAATATTGGTGTTTCTCTAGTTTTCATGAAAGACACAGATCCAGGAGTCATGGGATTTTTGAAACTTTCAACTTTTCTTAGACAAACTTTCCAGAGAATTATAGCAGGGTGAGGGGAGAGGGGGAAGTTTCTTCTGGGTCATTTTTTTCTTCTTCCTCCTCATTCCTACGAAAGATTTTTTTTTCTCTCTTTAAAATTACTGATCAGCAAAAGCTTTTTTTTTTTTTACTTATTTTATAAATTCATAAGAAAGAATATTTGCTATCATTTTGTTGTCTAGCAGACCACACAAGAGATGTGAGAGCTTCCCAGCACCTATGGTCATGAAGGAAATGGCTACTGTATTAGTTGACAAACTGCAGTGTTTTGAGAAATCCATTATCTCCAGGAGAACTGTGGTATCTTTCTCAGAACAGAGGAAAATCTGATGGCTAATGTATGGTATTTTTCATCTGCATGCTTTCAATTTGAATAAAAACCAGATGCGGAGGTACTAGCTTTCATTCCTCACAATATTGTCACTCCTATCAGCAGGCTGAGCTGATAATACATTGAAAAACTGTAGCTGGGTGGCCATTACATTTAATCCTCCAGCAGTTATTTTTGCCCTGTTGTTTCTCATGCTTACAGAGACTGTCTTGCAAATACCCCACAGTGCTCTATCCACTGCCACTGAGCACATACTTCTGCTGTAGTTCTTGCGTAATGACACGGAAGGCAGATCAGGCGAGCTGTAAAGTAAAAAATGGATCAGGTTGTGTGAGAACCACAAGGTGACTTTACGACAAGAACTCTATCAAAGAAGGAGAGGTGTGACTAGAATTAAGCAGAAGACAACTGTGACAACAAGGTGCCAAATGACAGGATGGAGTCGTCTGTCTGAAAATATCTTAATGTCTCCCACTTAAGCATACAGTAGTGCTTGAATAGGTAATGTATTAGAATGTTACTGTATTGCACTTCTTGTGTTTCTCTGTGCATTAGAGGAAAAGGCATGTTTCATCTTAATATGCTGAATGTGTTTTTCTTCTGTCCACAATCCACAGTTAAGTGATTTAATTTGCATGTCCGACTTCTATTTCTTCCATGGACCCAGAAATGTTACATCTGTAATGATCTGATGAAAAATTCTTTAGAAGTCAGTGGAAAGTGTTCTGCTGACATTAATGGCCTTTAAATCACACTTTCAATCAAAGTTTTAAAGTGATGAACTGAGTTGGTAGCCTCTATTTCTACAGATAAGTTTGTTGATGACATTGGGCTATATTTTTAAGAATTGAATATTCACTTTACCATGAAAAGCAGCTAATTGCTCTTCTATGTGCTAAGTCTGAAAATGAGCATACTCTTTCCTGAAAACACAGTGGACGTTTTTTCTCTTTTCTTAATGTGCTTCCATTGTGTTAAACCAAAAGGAAAATTAAATCATTCTATTGCTATAAGCAATTCATATCGTTATGATCTGTGTATCTGTCAACCTTGAATATTCTTGTAGGGGATAGTTAGAGTAGGGAATAAACTCATCTGAACTCAGCAGGAAATTAAGGATGTACTTGCAAAATAAAGCAAGCTACAAATAGAAATGCTTTCAAAGAGGGAAGCAAGAACTAATGGAGGAAGTATCTGGAAGCACAGAAAAAAGAGTTTACTGGTTCTAAGCTAAGGGACCATGTATAAAGTAAGATGAGAGGGCATAGCTGGGGTGTGGGGACTTTGCTTTCTCATGGGGATCTAACAATCACTGATGTGAGGGATGCATAATGGCTTCCTGCATGCTCTAGTGTGCTCTGGTTTTGGAAGTGTGTGAATTGCCAGCAACTGTCAATCTAACAGAGGCTTTTGCATTTCCCTTTTCTGACTTTTGTGAGTGCCTATGAATTTGAGGACTTCTGTTCTTTTGTATGTTTTGTCTTGTCTCTCTGGAAAGGGAATAGAGGGGAAAAAAGATACTTGAAATATACTTAAAAGAGACTGCTTGGATAGAGTAGCTGAGGATGGGTGCCCCTGATGCACATCACAGACTCTCGGGTGGTAGTGGTGCTGTGTAGCAGTGATAGCAAGAAAGCAGTTCAAAGCTTTTTGAGCTTCCTTCCTCCATCTGTATATATACTGATGGATATTCTCATTCTGCTGAGAGAACCGTATTTAGAGAGATGATTTTCACACCTGTAATTACCACTCATTGTTCCCACCTTGGAATAGAAGTGCAAACATGTGAGAACATAGACTGCATCTGTGATTTTTTCAGGGGTGTAGTGAACCCTTTGGAAACATTTCCAGGCATATTCATATTCTTCACACCATGCTTACAATGTGTACAACAGACAAAGGAATGCTTCAGAATAAAGTTGTATCCCTTATTTTTGTCTATTCGCGGTAGTATCTCCATGCAAAACTATTTTGTGTGTGATTGCAATTTAGTCTGAAAAGTAGTTTTTCTTCCTGAAACAGATCCCAATGTCCTGTTGCCCTTCCAACCTTCCTCCATCAAAAGCAGGCAGACAAGGTAAAAATCAAGCTACCAGAGAAAGCAAACCAGCCCTTGGAAATAGAGTGGAAGAACTTTTTAATTAGACACAAGCTTTTCCGCAATGCCCCACATCCTTTTGCAGTATTGAGTTCAATCATCTTGAATCCCTAAAAGCAAATGCAGGTGAGCAGCACATCCATAATTCTGTCATCTCTAAGTGGTGTGCTGTGCCTTTACCACACATGTGTGCTCCCTGTCTTGGAAATGAATAGAGTGGAAAACGCCTGATGTAGCACACTTTCCAGGCTCTGCAAAAGCTACACACCTGCTAATATTTATGGCTTTTCAATTTCATTTTGTAATCCTCTCACCTTTCATATACAATGCCATCTAACACCCCCTTTTCATTTTCCAAGGATAAAAACTCACAGAGTTCACTCATCTCACATTTAACGGATTATAATCTCCAAGACAAAAAGAGAAATTATGCTAAGCTCCTGGCACAATCTATTCAGCACACTGCTGAAATGAGGCACCACAGCCCCTGCTGAGGTGCATTTACAGCTCTTACTTTCTCCACATACACAGAGGATGCCTGAAGCACTTCACATCACAATCACAGCTCTCCTGATTGCTCCATTTTATCTTCAACCCTTCAGGACACTTATAGCTAATAAACTGGGCACAGCTACACTACTGGCAGGTGCTTCTTCCTTTCTATCATTTCAGTCAGGGTCAGCAGAATTAAAGTTATTTGGGTAAATAATGTATATGCATGGCTTATCTTTGTTATTTCCTGGTTTTCAGAGTTCTGAGATTTAGGAGTTGCAGAATACTGTTAATAGCTGCAAATACCTCAGAGCTTTGAAGGAGCATATGTCCTGATGACTCTTGAGTATTTTTGCAAGAAAAGGAAACTCCCCCCCAAGTATACATCCTGGGCATATTGGATTCCAACAGCTACAAGGGAAGGTGTTTGTGGGTGAGTAGTGGGTGACATCCCTGTCTGTGGTAGGGTAATTGGAACTAGATGATCTTTGAGGGCCCTATGAACCAAATTCTTCCTCTGATTCTATGCACTATGATTCTACAATTCTGTTTTTCTTCCCTGACTGAACTATAGTTGATGTCTGCCTGAGGAACAACATGATTCTTTTGTGAGGTTCTTGTCTTGCAGATATTGTGTGTAAAGAGGGAAATTATCTTCAAGCTCTTGACCTTCAAATACCAGTCCCAGGCACCATGTTCTCACATTACATACTCTAAGAGTCACTTCAAAATGCTGAACATATCTTTCAACAGATGAGCACAGCCTGGATTTCCTTTTATTTTATTGGACATTAAGGAGCCTCAGCAACTTCCAGAAGTGCCTGCAGCAGTGCTGACCACCGGTGGAATTTCTGTGTCAGAGATGAGCCCAGGAGGAGCATTGCTTTTTGTGGTGCTATGTACTGCTCCTGCACAAAGTTGTCCCTTGTCAATACCTGTGGTCTCAGCAAGCAGCCACCTCCTTTGCCATTAGGAAAGCACAGAGGAGATATTTGTTAGAGGGGTTGCAATCACAACTATCCCTTTAAGGAAGTGGGACATAACCTGTCCTTATTCAGTTTAATAGGTAACTTATTTTGTCACATTTTCACATAAGTTAGCTAAATATTTGAGGCCTCTCTTCTTCTACCACATGGAAATCCCATGAAGCTTGTCCAAATAAAAACCATCCTTCCTGCAAACCTTCTTTCTTTGGTGAAGAGTTGTTTTTTGATTAACAGATGTTCTTAACCTGTAATCAGAGCATTCTTAATAGAGCTCTACTGAGCAGTACCCAGGAGCTGAATATCTTTTGCATATGCTTTCAAATCCAGAATATACTGGTACTGGTTCTGCTGTGTCCAAGACTGATCTCCCCTTTCACTCAAGGCATACTCAAAGCCAGGAAGATGGGCCATGTCATATTTTCTTATGTGCCTCAGTATATTTTCTATGGAAATACAATATATCCTACTTAACATATACCAATCGTCCTCTGCATGTTTTGAAGTGAAGAACATTTACCTGACCTACATCTGGAAATGGAGTTGTACATCTTCAGACAAATTACGGATATTGTGCTACCTGACTTCTAGGAACCACTGTACTCTCGTAGATCACTTATGTGATGGCTGTCTGAAAACATGTACAATGACTTAATATTTTATTTAATGGAGATTTTCCTATGGATTTAGCTGCTGCAGGATTTTTTTTTTTTGTGGGAAAATGAATTCTGCCAATATAAGCAAAATGCTTTCAGTAGTGTTCATTTAGTCCATATGAAGCAGAACCATAAAGGCCTCAATTTCTAGCAGTAGCCAGCAAGACTCTGGCTTTTGCTACAGCTCTGCTGTACCACTTTTCCCAGTCCTTTTGTCTAATCTTTCATATTCATGTCCTGTGAGCTTGCAAAACACTGTAGTAGTAAATTTTGTGCATGTGATAATTCCCATGATTCCCATCTCACCCCTACACTTCTGCAATTACTCTTGTTCCTCCACTACAAAGAAAAAGTCCCACATTTTCATATTATTTTTGAAACATTTTGTGCACACAACACTGCTTATGTCTGCAGATTTAAGACCTGTTCCAGCTCGCTGTACTTGTTCTGCCCTTGATTTACTACGTGAAATAGTAAATGTGGAGCATTTATGTAACTCTTTGCCTGTGGAGGCTCCACAGTGCAGAACAAAGGCGGCAGGTAACGCTATCTCTGTTTTACAAGTGGTAAAATATGACATAAAGGCAGTTTCAGCTGATTCAGACAGTCCTAAAATTAGAGGAGGAACTCATTGGAGTTGCACTTCAGCAAAGTAGAGTTGAATTAAGCATTTATAAAGCACCAGCCCTGTGATGCCACCTCTCACTGACACCGGGCTGAAGAAGAGCAGTATTGAGACGGAGGGAGAAAAAGTGCCAGAACAAACACATCTTGCTGTGTGCAAGTGAGAACTGGGAGAGGAGTGCCTGGGAAGTAGCCCTGCAGGGAGCAATCTGGGGGTGCTGGTCAGCAGCAGCTCAGTGTGAGCCAACAGTGTGCCCTGGCAGCCAAGAGGGCAAATCACATCCTGGGGTGCATCAAACACAGCATCATCAGACAGTCAGAAGGAGTGATTATCCTGCTGTATTCAGACAGGTGTTTCCCATACCTTCCCCCTGCCCTTTGACACTCCTGGTATGTATATTGAGGCCTTATCTAGCCTCGAGCAGCGTAACTCCATGAAAACCAACAGAATGACACCACTTAGAGCCAGCTGACAGCCTCGATCATAAACACTCTGTGAAGAGAGAGAGAGAGAGTCAAGCTTGCTTTTTAAGATGCAGATGGGATATCGATTGAAGAGGAGTTGAAGACCACCAGGATAGTTTTTGTTTCCGGTGTCAGCATCAGTCTTTGTTATAGATTAAAATTACTGTGTCCATGCAATGGCTCCATTCCTCTCATCATTTGTTTTAGTCGCTGCTGACTTTTTGTTTTGCCTGCAGTCACTTTGCAGTGACAACAATGATTAATATGGATAATTCAGAAGGATATTCATGGAGAAAGTAAGATTTAATATCTGGGTAACAAACATATAAATTTTCTTTTAAAGGGAGAGGTCTGAAATCAAAATAAAATTTAGAAAATATTGTCAGTTCTGTAACCCATGCTGGACTTACATGTGACAAGCACACTGTAACCCAGTCATGGTAGGGAATCACTATATATCTTACAACAAATAATTAGAAGTGGGAGACAATATTCAAAATGTGCAGGGGCTTCATTTTGGTTAATCACAGGTTATTTTCAAGACTGAAGAATGTCAATAGCAAAGGGCCATTCTGCAATTCCATGTGCAGCTCCTGTAGAAACCACATTCAACTGGAAATGAGGCATAAACAGAGGATTTTCAAAAGAATTATTAACGGCCATGGACTAGAACCCAACACCCCTTTTCACATTTTAGATACCACCTAATGTGACAAAGGATAGCCACAACCTGCTTTTTATTTCAAGAAACAGATGCAAACCATGGATTTCAAAGACCTTGGTCTATTTTGTTTAAAAATTTATTATCTCACTGGCTGAGACTTCTGCAGTTAAGAATCAAATAATATACTACCTATGCCACACAAGACTAAGTTTTCAGCCACATTCAATTTCTGGTAGTGCAAACACGTCAGCCTCGTGTTTTGTTGGCAAATGGATATTTGTACTTTCTAAAGCCAATATTAAAGACTGTCACACAGAGTTTGGTCAAAATGTCCAAGTCTATAATCAGACTTCTACACAAATAGAATAAGATTAATTTTCAGGAACATTAGAACCCTGTCACATTGACCTTAGCAGTACTGGGGTAGTCCAGAACTGGGAGAATAAAGCTACTTTTATTTATCTGCTAGATATTAATTTAGCACCTTAACCTATTTGATTTATGTCTATCTCACCAGGTTGAGCATGGTGGTGACAGGTGCTGGGTGTGGAGGCAAACTGTTCTGGATTAGTTCACATTTACAGTGGGTAGCTGTTCAAGCCACCAAGAGAGGGTGTATACATGCCAACTATCTTTTGGGAATGGTTCCTGGGCAGTTTAAGATCCAGGACATACCTGGGATTTCAGTAAAAGAGATGAGGTGAAAAGCCCATGCACATACTGGGGAACAGCCTAATGGTTTATTAGCAAAGATGACCTCAATCCAATGCAGGAACATTCCTGGACATACTTGGATTTATTACCATAGGTGCAGTGCTTTCTGTCAAAATTTTGCTTACACTTCTAAGGCGAGTTAGGTGTAAGGTAATACATTGGGATAATCTTGTGTTTTTTACTCTTGAGAACCTTAGCTTGCCAGCAAGGTAATTTTTAGAAAATTAAATCCATCTGGCTACTTTAGGGTTCTCAGCTACCCATTGGTCTAACCAACTACCATGTGCGTGAAGGACCTTGCTTCAGTCCGTGTGATGCACAACAGGAAGAACTTGTTCAGGAATAAATCATGAAAATGGTGAGCAGGCTGCAGCTTAGCACAAAAGCTGCATGTAGCAAAAAAGCATAAAGATTTATGTTGAATCTGTTATGAGTGATATTTCCCATGCTATGAAAAAAACTATCAGGCTTCTCACTCCCTTGTCTCCTCCTCCTTTACAAACACAATTATGGGCTTCTGGTGTTGGTGTGGGGCCCTGCTACTTGTCATCTCACAATTTACTGAGTGCCTCATGGCCAGTTGTGGGCTGGCAGAGAAAATGGAGCTTTTGCAGGGAGAACTGTTGGCTCTGGGCTCCCAAGGTGGCATTGCAAGGGCAGTTTCTTACCTCGGCGATGTTTTTATTATTTTCACTTAAGGGTCAAATTGGGAAATCACTGTAAATTTTTAGCAAAGGGAGCAAGCTAATATTCAGGAGCATTTATTTTTAAAACCCATGTTCTCTATTCTCTCTTCTAAGGCTGAAGTCAAACCTCATGCCATAAACATCTACTCATCTTGCCCGGGGTGAGGGAGATACAAGTCAAGATTACATTTTTTCCTCCTTCTCTCCTGAAGTATAGCCCCAGAGCTGGAGTGGGAAAACGGTAGCTCGTTTCTTCTCAGTCCACAATGTAATGCTAACAACAAAGTTTGCATAACACCAGTAAGCAATGCTTGGTGCTGTCATTATACATGTGAGTTGAGACCCATTGCTACCTCAGATCTGAATTCCTCTGAGTGAAATCCTCCCTTTCTTTAAAGGTGTCTGAATTTTCAACATTTTATTATCAAGTCAGAAACATGCCTATACTGCCAGAGAACTGCTCAGTACCTGTGCATCCAATAGCTACACAAGAGATTAGGTGCCCCATCTGAGAAAGAACATGGTAAAACACGTTCCGCAATGCTCCAAAGAGGGCATGCACACTTATCTAAAGTGGATCAAGAGAACACACGCATCTATACCACATGTTCTTTTTAATTAACAAACACTTTACCAGCACAGTAACTTGTATTCACAAGATGAGTCTGAATGGAAATCTGACTTTAGACTTCTTGAAAACTGCTCTAATGAGAAATTAAAGCTACTGAATGATTTTATCAGAAAGGATTCTGAACACTTTCCTTGGATTGAGAAATCAATAAAATGAATGCCCTTTTGTGCTCAGAGTCACTGAATGTTACTGGCTTCTTTAAGGAATGTTTTTAGCTGGCTATTAAATGAGATTGGAACCAATCAGACAATCTCTCACTGATTATTTCTGGAGTACAGCATGAAAAGAACTAGATAATTTGATCCCACATTTCCTCTCCTGGTTCTTTCATTTTGTTTAGCTCTTGTGACTGACTAAACAACATTCAAATGTCAAGAAAAGGAAGGAAGGCAGGATATGTTCTGAAGGCCTTGGCCAAAACGAAAGTTCATTAAGTTTCTTTGCAAAACCAGCTAAATACCTTATAGAGAAATATCTTTGTATATTTTTGAAATGCAGCTCCTTGAAAAAAAAAGAAAACTATATTTCCTTGGGCACGGTCAGATAGGGCATAAAGAGAGGATTATCACAGGAATACTTAGGACCATAACTTCATGGACTCCACTATGTCTGTTCAATATTTTAAAAATCTTCCTATTCCAGAAGAGGAAAAAATATTTGTTAGTCTTTCCAAATATGACCCAAATAAGGAAACTGAAAAGAACATGCAGAGTTATTCTCTTTCTCTCAGAGAGGAATTTGTAAAGTGGCAATGCATGAGTACATCAGAAGCTCTATTAAATGTGACTCACCAAGGGTTAATCGACCAGACTCAAAAGAACACATTGTGCAGAAGAAGGCAGAATTTGGATCTCTGGATCTTGCCACAAGC
Source organism: Atrichornis clamosus (assembly GCA_013400975.1). Lineage (NCBI taxonomy): Eukaryota > Metazoa > Chordata > Aves > Passeriformes > Menuridae > Atrichornis > Atrichornis clamosus. The sequence continues at coordinate 75,613 of WBMZ01001539.1, forward strand.
TCCACCAGGGCTGAGATTTAGCTGGCCTCTAAAATGTTTGGGAGTGTTAGTGAAAGTCTATGAATTCTGAGCTGCAAATTTTTCCTGGCTCTGTAACACGCAGGAGGTATTTCTTCAGGCTAAACAGATGACTTACAGACCTCTTAGATGTACCATAAAAGCGAATATTAGGAAATAATACACTCCACGCTATGTTGGTTTTGTGTAACACATTGCATAATGTTTTCCATGCACAGTACACTTCCTTTGTTGTGTGAAATATTCACAAGCTTTCTCAGAGAGATATAATTTTTCTACTGTGGCATCAGCTGTGTAATCAATGTTTTATTGGCCAACAAGATTGAAATGCAGCTCGCTCAATATTATTATGTGATTGAGGCTAGTAATCCCTCCCCCACCTCCAAAATAAAGTATTAGATAACCTTTATTTAACATTCTAGTGGTAATTCATTTCAACAGAATACTTACAAGTGACAGTCACAGATGCAGTATTTTTACAGCCGTGGAGGCTGGGATGGTGGCACTGCACATATGTTTAATTCCGTATCATCCTGAAGATCAGCAATGTTTGCTTCCTAAAGGCAGGTGGGTTGAAGCTTGCAGTGGTAGAGATCTGGCAGCAGTGGCAAATTGTGTACAGTTTCCACTTCCTTCAAACAACAAGATCCTGGGAAAAACCTGCAAAAGCACTTTGTTTCAGTTTTACATGCCTGCTCTGAATAAATCTCTGTCATCATCAGCTTCCCTTAATCAGTGGAATAATTTAGGCACTTAAGAGCATGAACTAGATGCTTCATTTTAGGTGTCCCATTTTAGATGATCAGTTTAGGGTAAAATAATCCATTCTGTTTCAATGCTTATGTCTTTGCAAAAAATCATAAGGGGAAGCTAGGAATCTCACTAGCTGTTGAAGTCTACACTAAAGACATTTAATCAGCTGAAATCCAGCTTAATTAAAAGGCCAAAACAGTACCCAAAAGCTCTTTATAACTGTATAAATTATTGATAGAGAGTCAACAAATCATCTTCCAACAAAGACCAAGAAGTAAAACATTGACCTTCCAATGGATATGACTACTACATACTCCTACTTGTGCTTCCTGCTTTTTAGAGAGATTTTGTCACAAAAAAATGGTAGAAGAAAAATAAAGAAATGAAAAGTATATAGTGAAAACAATTTTTATATTGCTATTCTCAAATATACTGCAAGTTTTTTTCTACAAAACAGTGCAGAAATACAAAGCTTTGCAATTTGCTGTACACAAAAATAGCCAGATTGAGCAAATACTCACTGCAAATTCTTTCAGTGTAAAATAATTCACCAACAGAAACACCTTAAGGTTGTAAAACATCTTGTCATGCATCTTGAAACATGTTGACGTGAAAGCTTAAATGATGAAGCAATTTGGCAGGTATACATTAGGACAAGTACTGTATCCTGTGTAAATACTTCCCTGTTTTCAGTAGAATTTAAGTTTCTAATAATCCAAAATGCTTTTGAAAAGCCCACACAAGCCCTTTTAGGCAGTGTGAGTGTAAATGACTGTATTATTCCTGAGAAGGAATCTAAAGTTACACGTGATGAAATGTAATCAGGCCATGTAAAGTCAGAGAGTTACCACCCATCATCTGGGCTCCTAGCACTGATCGTGTGTACCTTTTTTGGCATGCAGTCAAGAGTTATTGAATCATTGTGGCATAAGAAATCATTGCCCAGCAGCTGGGTGGTAATAATTGACCCTTCATGCTTTTCCCCACCATTGGGGAAACACATTTTGCTTCCTCTAATATATTCTGTTTCATTATTGGAATAAGCCAGGAGACACAACTGCCCAGATGTGGAAGCTCAGGTGCATAGTGGCAATGTGTTCACCTGTCGTAACTCAGCCTTTTTAGATCATGTGTCCACACCTGCTGTGCTATATGCCCTAAGTCTGGTTCATGCAAAGCGGTTCTTTGGGTTCTAAAATATGGAAAAAAATTGAAAAAATTTCCCTTGTACATCAGTTAAACAGGATTTTTAATTACAGTCTAACCAACATAGACATTTCAATGACAACAGACACAAATAAATAAATAAATACATCTCTCCATCAGTTCAGTCCTTTGTCTAGTTCTTCTCAAGAATTGGTTTGTAAACCATAATTTTTCCTCGTTGTGAAAAGTTTCAGGAGAACTAAGTCACAGCAGAAGTTTTAAAAACTAGTAACGTTAAACAGCGATGAAGTCTGTATGCAATCTTTCTTCAGAGCATCAGTACAGATGAAAGAAGGATCAGAAAGCTCTTTTTTCCTGCTGTTACCCCCAGGAGCAGATATTGATATGGAAAATCAGGCTGTCCCTCTGTTTTTTACAGAAAGGCAGTCCTGAACTTGCTCTCTGAAATAAAAAACTGTAGAAGCCGTCTTCAATCTGTTTCCCGCCTTCTGTTGCAGTAAGCATCACCAGCAGATTCTTTCTGAAAATCTCAGGGACACCAGAGGTCAAGTAATTCCTTAAGACTATCCTTTGGGACACATCACTGAGAAAACAGAGAACAGTGCAAACGGAAGGACGTAGGAAATGGTTTCTATAAAATCCATATTAGAGTGCACAGCAAGATAGGACTCCATGAACAATTGTTTTCTTGATTTGGGTGTTAAATGGAAGATAGAGTTTTTTCTCCAACATGTAACTTTTTCTTTTTTTAACTCATCAAAATGAAAAAAAAATCAATAAAACATTGGAAATATTTATTTTGATCTGTAAATGAAGAACATTATTCTTATTTTGTAAATCCTTAGGAAAAATGACACTAATGGCTCTAGAGGACTTTGTTTAAAGTCTTTTTCCAAAATAAATGAAGAAAGTGAAATATGTCCCTTTTAATCAGTAGTTCAATATCAAAGGAGATTTTTCAGGACTGGGAGACTGGAGTTCAACTCGCTACTCTGCCTAGTGGGAGGAAGACACATTTCTTATGGATATTTCCCCTAGATAATTTGCCATTAGGCATTTTGGGTGGGTTGTTCTCAAGTTGTATTTTCATAATTGGTAGGGTCATGTCCCCTCTCTGATTAAAGCTACAGGATTGCTATCATCGCACCTTTTACTTGGATAGATTACTGCTAATACTTGTGAAGCCAGGAATATGGCCTGGCTGCAAGCTACATCCATGTGGAAGGAAAATATTATTGCTTCTGCCTGGATCTGATCCTGTTTCCAGGTTTGCTGCTCAGCTGCTGGCAGGCTAGTACTGGTGTGAAGGAGTGGGGCTGCACTGCTGGAGATGGCAATGGAGCATGCAGCCTGTGACCCACAGCTCAGATTTTAGAAACAGAGTTCTCTGATTTCAGCTTAGCTCTAATGAAAAGAGTAGGTGTCAAGCTCTAAGGGAATATAAGCCAAAGTCATGCAAAATAAGAAAAGTAAGAACACAGGCAGAAGGAAAATTAAGTCCTCAGGAGAAGACTACTGGCTTGTGATGGCACAAAACTCCAAGAAATGAGAGCAATTCATCAGGGTCGAGTTTCAGTCATTTCCAACGAGGAGGTTGACACTTCCCCATCTGACTGATGGCTGCCTGGACAACAGACACTCATGGGGTGCCTCTGTCATGGGCAGCAAGCATGCTCTTGCTCAGCCTAGTAGCCTGTTATCCCTCACTGCCTGCCGTGTGCTTTAACTGGTAAATAATTGTTGTGAGCTCACAGAATGTTTATATTCCTGCTTGCAGTGTCTCTGCACCAGGCAGGCTATAGGGCTACCCACCCCCCCGGCTTGTCCTGACTCTAAATATGACACTGCAATGGGCACAAGAGAGCCTGGCAGCTACTCACCATGTCATCCAGTTTAAGGGGTCAATTAATGCAACCAAGGAGATGTTTCCATCCCCTCCAGCAGAGCTGGGAATCAAGCCTGGGTCAAAGCCCTAGTCACTGCAGTCCTGGGTGAAATGGGGTGACCATCAAACCATGCAAACAGTTAATTCTCTGTGCTCTGCTGCAGCCCAGCAAGAGCTATCCAGTGTGATGTGTCCTCTCCTGCTGAAAATTAGCACATGGCCCACCAGCAGCAGAGACAGACATCATATTGCTTGTAATTGACATGCGTGGAGCTGTGCCAGTCCAGCTGAGAATCTGGCTTATGGACAACTTGCATTGAATTTATTGGCAGCTTGCTTTATGCACATAAGCTTCGTCTTCGGTGCAGAGAGGGGGTTTTCTGCAGGATTTACAGCTATCTTCCTGTAAAACACTAGTAGAGACTGGATGCTGGTAGTTTTTGCTACAAATAACTAGCCAAAATCAATTGCTGGTGGGGATTGTAGGGCTCAGTTCGTTTAGGTTTACTGAGGCTACAGTACGTGCCTTGTCATTGGATTTTACAGCAAGAGTCATCTCTGCATAGAAAAAACCATCACTGAAGACAAGCCATAACTGACACCAAAATTCATTTAACATCATGTTTCCTCCATGGAAAGAGCACATGCTGGGATGAAGACAAGAAGTTCACTGATAGATATTGTTTGGTTTAGTAAAAAAACACATTATATCTCTTTTGCACATTATAACGGTGAGCTAAATTGATCCTTAAAATGTACTGGTCCGTACAAATGGGAGAGCTGCTGTATTCATATGTGCATAATAGGCTCATCCCTGCTGGGGAGCCAGCAATAGCCCATAGGTAGTTGAGAATGGACATGCCTAATTGCTTCACCTCGGTAATCAGTGACGAAATGTGGGGCGAGGAGCAGGGGTAACAGTACGGGGGTGGCTATTAGGCAGGCTACTGCATTATTCAGCTATTTCTTCTCACAGAGCTTCGTTTTCAAACTAGTGATCTTCACTGTAACTCCCATCCTCTCTTTCATATGTCTCATTAGACCCACTGGACTCATTTACACCTGTTCAGATGAGTTAGCTTTCAAAGGCGATAAATGAAGGGGGAAATGAAAAAATTGCCTACTCCTCAGGGGTGTTTCTGTGCTAACCCATCCATTACTGCTTGACTAACGTCCAGAAGCGTGAGATTTTATACTCTTTATGCATTTTATTCTTTTCTATGTAACTAGCTGATATTATCCCTCTGTCTAATTAAGATTCCCACTCCTTAATTCTGAAATAGAAGAGAATTGCTCCTGTATTTCCTCATATAAAACTATTTTATGAGCTGACAAAATGATCTTTGTTCACAACCTGTAAAACTCTGCACTTCCTGGGAATGAAAAATGTTAGCGAACTTTTCTGGCATATTCTGACATATGAGCATAGAAAGGAATATATTGGCATTTAGAGGCTTTTCTGTATTTGGAAATTCAAATGAGGGGACTGAAATCAGTCAGTTGTTTAGTAGTTTCAGGGCAGATAAATGAGTCTGCTACCTAATTTTTTTTCCTAAGGGGAGTTATTCAGATCAAGAAATAATCAGCAAAATTGGCAATCAGCAAATGAGCCAAGTAGCATGGTCATTGAGTTAAACTCCTGAAGATGCATTGCTCCAAGACTGAAAGCTTACTTTATGAATCCATTGAAAAAAACCAATTCACCTTCATTCATGTGTTCTTTTACACTGACATTATTTTCAGCCCCTCCTGTGGTTTGAAAATGCAAAGAAAAACTGCAGGAAAACGTTTTAAACCCTTTCAAAATCAGCTCTATTTTTACTCATATGTTCTCAAAGAAGTCTGTTTGTCCACACAATGTTTTCTAAAGGTTTTACAGAAATGTATAGAATTTCAAAGTTTCCTGTTACAAATTTTACACTTTAAGAATTTTTCATGGACAAAGTCTTTTGCTTATCTATGTTTGAAGTTTCTTCATTTAAATATTATAATAAATAGAGAATTTTGCTATTATGAAGAACCAGATGGAAAGCAGTAGAAACTTTGAGGAAGAAAACTGGTAATTTTTATTTCTATAATTTTAGGATTCCAGTACCAGTCTTTTGTCCCAGCTCCTCTCACACTGCTATACTGTAAAGATCATTAGTGCCTCCCAAAGCGTTTTCCTTTATGAGTGGATTTAGTGTACAGATATGCAGATGCTCAGGGTCCTGCCCTTTCATTTGGTTCCTATTTTTCACTTGTGCAGGCTTATAATCATGCTGTCCCAGAATATATCTTTGATCTATGTAGGCTCTGACTAATGTTAAAATGTAGATATTAAGCATATTTTTTTGTGTGTCGAGGTTCGCTGGAATCTCCCTTTGCAGATTTTTGATAGCAGCTCCTGTATAATTTAAAGAGCATACAGGGTATGCTAATGAGGCATTGAAAGTATTAACAGCATTTGCAAAATTAAGAATTGGAAGTGAGTCTCAAAAAGAGCCCTTTGAATTTAACTTACATTTGCAAGCACAAATGTACATACTTTCTGTCAGTGTCTTTGCAAAATTACATCCTCTGATGTTTACAATGTGATGAGGTTTTATACAGCTTATAGGAATTTATCAAAAAAACTGTGGTTGTTTTTTTACAACATTTTGTCTCAGGATATGTTTTCTTGAGAGGACAGGGAATATTTGAAGATAGATTTCCATCACTCCATCTTCTGCTTTCAGAACATAAAAGGGCCTGAAGTATTTTCTAAGAGTAAGACTGATGGATAGCCTTCATCTTTAGTCACCACAAACAAATAATTCTCCCACAAAAGAAAAGAAAGCAAAAAGAGATGTATTTAATGAGCTCCTGGTGCCAGCCAGTGCAGGGCACGCTCTGCTCCCTCCTCTCCCATGCTGGCCATCATTATCAGGATAAGACCCCTGGCCCCATGGTGACCATCCATGTAGCACTTTGCCCACAGTAGCTTTTCCAGTCCAGGCAGGGAAGGGAGCTGGGAGCACACCTAGGGGCTCAACCCCTGTCCAGGAGAAGCCAGGGGCTGTTAGATGCTTATTTTCCCACTATCTAGCACCAGCAATATTAGTATTTCAGTGTGTAAACACACCATGTGCATGTCCCCATCTAGTGTAAGAGGAGTTTTCATACAGTTGTGTTAATGTCTAATGAGATCTATTGCAGTAACAGCTTTTTGCACTGGGGCAGCCCTTCTGAAGCGAGGTAATGGCTTTATCCATGTGCTTTGTGTCTGAGGCCTTATTATGCCAGATACTGATCATCATTTGAACAAAGCTGGAGGTTCTCCTGGTTTTCAGTGTGTTTATTCTTGATCTTTTTCAAATGACCATCTATCTTCTATATCACACAGTTTTCTATAGCATCCATCACTGCTCAATCTATACACTTCCCTGCTAAATCAATTCTAGGTTGTGAAGTCCCCGCAGGACTCTGCGGCTGTTTCTGCTCAAGTCCACAGCCGGTTTGGGGAATACTTTGTTTTAAATCATCATCATTCTCAAAACCTTTTAAATTGTGCCAAAGTATGACTGTCTTTTTAGTATGGACAAAAAAGGGCTTAGGACTGTGTGTTTGGAGGGATACAAGATAATTTAAGATATGTGGTTTTGGTCGAAATGCCAAGATCTTTTTTTGAAATCAATTTATAGGGAAATAATTCTCTCTGAGCAATGTATATTGAACCTTCACTGCCTTGTGTGGAATTCTTCACTGTTTTAAAAGGTAATAAAAGAAATTAAAGAAGAAAAGAGATATGCTGTGGCTGAAGTATCTGTTTATCATTGTTGTAAGATTCTGGCAAAACAGGTTCTGAACTACAATACTTGCTGATTTGTACCGATGCTGTTAGTTACAAACCCTGGTGAGTTGTAAGAGAATAAATATATAAGCACAAATGGCAGAAAGACATTGCTTCCCCACACTGCTAATGCTCTTGCAGTCACCCAGTGATACCCAGTGCTGAGGGTGTTAGTGGAAAGCAATAACGTATCTGGTGCCTGTTTCTGACCTTGCCAGGCTGTGTGGAGTACGGCATGTTACCTCACTCCACTTAACCACTCCACTAGCATGAAACCTCTGCACAGGGCTTAGTTTCAGTGCACATCTCACCTACACTACCTTATTGTTGTGACTTTAGTTTTACTTCACTTCCACTCTGATTTCTGTTTCACTGTCAGCCTCTGCTCAAATTGGCTCTGAATTTTGCACTTGTGGAGGAGAAAACTGCTGTCTCTGCACAGAGTGCCTCTTGTAATCGATAGAGAGCCTGCACAGGGAGTGGCATGCTGCCAGTCGCCAAGCTTTAGCTTGAACTTGAAAGAATTTGGAGTCAGACCTGTCATCCTGTTTGTTCCTTCCAAAAAGGTGCAAAAGAAATGAAACTCGGAACCTGGGCAGTTTTGGGTGTGTGGCCTTGCAGACACTAAGAACACCAAGAATCACAGAGAAGTGACCTGAAACTCAAGCAAAGTTTTAGAACCAGGTTTGTTGAGTGCTTTGAGATCTCTGGCTAAGGGAAAAAGTAAACACTGCTTGTATCAATATCTAATTGATGTAAAGTAGATTTAACTGGACTCTTTGGTGGGATAGTTTAAGGTCTGCATGACTAATAATATTCAAATCCATTTTTCATTCTAACTTTTCAGATAATTGCTTCCCATTGATGAGCAGAAACTTCCACTTCCTTAATTTCTAACACAGTATTTTGTCCTCCCTGCCCAAGCTATCTGTCTCTGGTAATCTCTCCTCCCAAATGTGATGATGAAATGGTTAGTAGCTGTGTCAGGAGAACTCCTAGCCCTGCACACACAGCATTACTGGAAGAGACTGGGTGCTGTCCTGTGAATTTATTCAGGGCTGTCCAAGAGCTCACAGCATTGAGAGCCTCTATCAGTAACAGATAGTGCAACAGACGCCTGGAGGCTGAGTGGGATAGTGCCAGACGATGCACAGAGGCTATGGTCCAGCACATGAAACAAGATTGTTCTCCCCATTAATTTCCTTTCCTATCTCATCTCCCCACCTGCTCTCTCATTTTCCTCCTGAATGTGGCCACCCGTCCATTCAGCTGTTTCTGTATGGGAAGGGGCTTCCCATTCTACTGCCCTGCCTTGTGTGTAGCCTAACAGGACCCCGCTTTTTGCCTCTAGGCTGTTCGTGTCTCCTGCAGTAGGGATGAGGGGTGTTAATTCAGGAGAGGGATGAAGGGCAAAGCCTGGGGTTATGGGCCATGAGCTTGCTGCATATTGAGTGGTCTGCCATAACTGTCCACAATGATCTGTTCTTTCTCCAAGACAAATGTTTCTGTCATAAGAAATGACAGTCACCTGTCATTCTCTTCCATTGGTAGTTCAAGTAACTGGTATATGATATCAGATAAAATCATAGGATTGTAGAATCATGGAAAGGTTTGTGTTAGAAGGGACTTAAATATCATCTAGTTCCAATGCCCCTGCCATGGGGAGGGACATCTTCTACTAGACCAGGTTGCTCAAAACCCCATCCAACCTGATCTTTAACCCTTCTGGGGTTGTGATATCCAGAGCTTCTCTAGACAACTTGTTCCAGTGCCTCATGACCCTCACAGTAAAGAATTTCTTCCTAATGTCTGATTTAAACCTACCTGCTTTCAGTTTGAAGCCATTCCCCCTTGTTTAACCCATTACTCCTTGATATCATGTCCATAAGCACACCACAGATCAACCTACACTCTTCCTAACAAGTTGACAGCCAAAGTTATACAAATGAACCTGTCCATACATCCCTGATCAAAAAGAAATGTTGCTACACAGCTGTCTGAGTTTCAGTTAATCTTTGGGACATTCCCAGTAAAGTATTTTCCTCCTGCTGATAGTCAATTTTGCATTCTCGTTAGTGACTGAATAATATGTTTGAATTGTACAGAAACAAATATTTACAGCTTGCAGGGACAGAGAAAAGAAAGCATTAAGGAATAAGAATCTGCTATTGAGGCTTGCTCTAATTATGTGCTCCAGATTCATACAGGGTTGTCACATTCCAGTGTTGTTGGTGAATGAACCTGTATTCAGAATGGGAAACACCATGGAACCATTATATATTTAGTTCGGGCTTTTTGGCTATTAAAAAAAAAAGGAGACAATTTTCCATGACTTTTTATGATCTACAGTTACCCACAGGATATGAAACATCTGCTTTTCTGTGGTAAGTAAAGAATAACTCCAGCTGAGCATCCAATCACAAAATTAATCTGCATTTTATGGTTTAGCTAAGAGAAACCAACAACTTTTGCTATTTTAGATGATATAAGGGTATGTTCTAAAGAAATTTTGGAAAACAGTTTTAAGCAATTAAATAAAACCAAACTGGGGACTAAATAGTATGTCTGGTTTTTTCAAAATCAAGTTAGGTTTTTTATTGTTTTTCTGGTAGAACCTTCCTTTTTTTTATTAAAATAAAAACCAATTTTGATGATATCTAGGGGGAAAAAAGAGACAAAATAAACCTGAAGGATGGAAAGGATGGAAAGGATGGAAGGGACTGAAACTGAAAGGATGGAAAAGGACAAAATGCTTAATCATTCATTTCAGGTTCCTGTTCATCTAAAAAGATATCTGTGACAAAGCCAGGGAGCTATGTTCCAATAGGAAAGAACATGGAAATGAAACTGACTTTAGACAGAATCAAATTGACAAAATTTGCATTTAATGAATGATAAAAGGGAAAAAAAAAGAAAGCTAAATGAAAAAAGAAACATGAACAAAAAAAAAAGTAGAGGCAAACTAGGTATGGATTTTGTTTATCCGGGGATTATGCCTTTATATAGGTTATTTTAATTGTATACTTACTATACTTACTATTTTCTTCCAATTATTCACACTACATTATACTTGTAAGTCCAGTTTCGTTCTAAAGCAAGGTTGTTTTTTGTCTTGTTTGTAAGTGTATATTGATTATTTTACTCTGCTTGCAGTGGAGCTTGAAATGAATATTTTTCATAGTTTCCTTGCTTCTGCACCAGCATTATCAATAATCCTGGCAGAATATTAGTAAGAGAAGGTGAAATGGGGCCCAAGCACCTTGATTTGCTTGAAAAAACTGTAGTGACATAAATAAGCTTGGTACTGATTTATGCTAATGAGATTAGCACCAAGCCCTGTGAAAGCAGAGTGTAAACACTACATTTGGCTTGTCTGACTGTAAGTTCCAGGGCCTGTTCTTGCTGATGTCCAAAGCAAAGGGCTCGGTAATACCAACACATGTTGACTTGGTCGTGTCTTTTGTAATATCACTCCTTGCTTTTGTGAGATTGTCAGTGTCTTTATACTGGACTCTAATGGAAGCTCTGTGTCTCCACAATCTTCAGTCGATTGGAACATAGGTATTCCTGCAGGGAGGTGCTTCAGATTGATGGGATGTAGTCCTTGTCACTTCCATTTAGCAGTCTAAAGTTAGGCTGGTTTCCTACATATACACTACAGATGAGAGAAGAAATGTCACTCCTGGAAAGTTATCCAGGCCAAGACAGGAACTTGCATAAGTGACTTCCTCATTCCTCGTACCCCACCTGTTTCTCTCCTTGGAACAGAGCAACCCAGTCTCTTGGAGACCAGCTCACAAGTTGCATAGCTCCCTTCCTCCCTAGATATACGGTCGTCTCCATTTCAAGGGATGCATGGTGTACTGCATGATGGAAGAGGTTATTTCTGGCACCCATATTTGTACCGAAGCTCTCACATGTACTCTCCTGCCCATCCCACCCTCCAGACCACCTGAGGAACACTTTCCTCTGATGCCTTTTGCTTTCCCAGACAGGGTTTCACCCGAGCTGTGCGAGCTGTGCATGCAGCGGGGAGCCATAGCTGTGTGGTTGATAGGGGTGGGAGCTGTCAGTCTGAGGCATGCTATACATGTCGGGTCACAACTTCTCCATTTCAGGAAATCCCAAAGTTTCAATATTGCAGGGTTAAAACTGCTTATGAAAACTCATTACATTTTTATTTGACCTGAAGAAATGTCAAAATAGATTTGAGATTTTGTATTCAGGACAGTGACAAGAGGAACAAGGAGGATGGTTATGTGCATAATTTTTTCTCAGCATAACACTGCTGGGATTGTAATTGAAATACAACAGTCTATTACAAACGCTGTGTTGCAAAGACAACACAGGAAAGTTAGGGAGAGTTCAGAGGAAAAGTAACAAAGTTTTGTGAAAGAAAACTTCTCCAGGTTTTCCAGAGAAGTTCAAGAGCAAGAGGCCTCTGCATAGAAGGAATGAAGTCTGAAGGGAGACAAACTAGCTAGCCATAAACACAAAAAATGATCATGCGAGGCATGGTGCTTTGCCCTCACATAGCACCTTTATATTGTTGTTTCTCCTTATGTCTGGGGCCAGCCTTGCACAGAGTGTCAGCCAGCACAGGCCTAATGAGTCCTTTGTGTGTGATCTGCACAGATATGAAGAAAGCCTGGCAACAGCCAAAGTGCTCACAACTTTCCTCCCATGGATCTCTGTGTGTTTACAAACAAGTAACCAGGGAATAAAGTAATAAAGAGATTAAATGTCATTATTTGCAATTGATTTTTTTAACAGTGGCTCAAAACTTCCATGGTGGCTTTCACTCTACAGCTCACACTGATGGAAAAAAACCAAAGCAAAACACCATGAAAAGACCTAATTTCTTTCAGCACTGTCCAAATGAACAATTATACAATTAAAAATAAAAAATAAGAACCAATTTTATTCCTAGAAATACTCATATTCATTTCACTCTGCTTGTGGTTTACACTGGAGATAACCTGGGAGACGACAGCTGTTTCTGGCCTAAGCAGATTACCCCCACCTCTTGCACTGAACAGTAGCATAACCACCACAGTACCAGCTATAGCCACTGCTCTTCCTGTAGATACCAGCCCTGATGGTCCCATAGAGGAACATGCCTGCTGCTCTGTGGATACAGACCACTGGTGCTTTCCTTGCTCAGAAATTGACAGCGCAAAGTCCACACTGTCTCCCTGAATATCATAATTGGTTGCTTTATATATTAGGAAATTAAAACAATTCTGTCTCAAAGATGACCTCTGAGAGGTTGGAGCACTTCAGGCAAGGAAAAAGCTAAAGAGTCTTATTTTTCTCTCTGTGGGTTATCTCAACCTGTAAGAGAAGAAAGGTCCTTTATTTTTCTTCCTAATTATATTTCATAGATGTCCCAGAACAAGGCATTTCTGCAAAGCCCCTTGAAAGTGCATGGGGTGATGTGAAATATGGTGTGCTTTCCCAGAAGAGCTATTGGAGTGCCCTTTCTTGGCAATACAAAGTACACACTTGAGCACTCAAGGGGCAAGTGCTTCCCTTCAAATGCTTCCCAGTTGAAAAGGAGGCACTGAAAGAAAAATTGCTTTCCATGAGCTTTGACGTGCTGTGTAAGGCAGAGAATGATCCCACTGAGACTTACTGGACTCAGGGTACATCTGCATTGCCCTCAGAGCAGCTCACAACACTATATCCTGGAACAGGATAACATCTAAACCCCTGCGGAAGAAAGCTCGGGGCTGCCTGCAGCTTGGCGGTCGCCGTCTGGGTGGTTTAGAGGGAGTGTCACTGCATTCTCTGCATGCATCTTGCCTTTGCTTCTGGGGGGCAAGTTCAGCTCCCTATAGCATTAAAGCAGAGTTTGTGACCTTGGGAAGAAGACCTCTCCCTGGACAGTCACTGATGGAAATGGAGAGATCCAACCCAACCCCATGGCATCTATGTGATGCTCAGAGGTGGATGCCTCTACCAGCCAACCTGTCTGAGCGTCTAAAATCATTAGACTTAGATGTCCAGTTTGTGGACATCTCACAAATAAAGTGAGAGGAAATGAATCTGAAAGGAATCCTCAGCATCTCTCCAGAGCAGGGGAAACTGCACTCATAGGCTTTCTTCCTCTGTTTTGCCTGCTTTGAGCCAGAAGTATTTAGGCCAAAATAACTGCCTTTTTTTTTTTTTTTTTCCTTCTTCTTTCCTGTGCTCTGAAAATCTGATCTTCATAGTCTTCTGAGACTTTCCAGTGGGGACCACATCTATTTTCTCTATTTGTACAGAAGGTCATGGTCCTTTACTCTGTCTTCTGGGCACAACCAGGCTCAGCAGGATCATCATGTAGAAACAGAACTTTCATTAAAACTTTTACCATCTTCAGTTTACTATATGCAACTTCAGCTTCATGTTAGAAGAAAAAAATATGTACTTATTTTAAGTAGATTCTTAAAAAGGTAAGGTTGATCCTATTTTTCACCTGTACTCTTGGGATTATCAGAAGCAGCTAATTTCTTCCATCATCTGAAGCTAAATTTGATGCAAATCTGAATTTAGGGACACACGCCAGACTGTCGAGCTTAGATGTTCAAAACTGGACAATACACAGTGGAAGGTAGACACCTTTATAAATAGGAACCAATCTTCTTGTATCCTGAACCCTTTAGTTTTCAGCTGTAGGTACAAAGATACCAAGAAATTTTATTTTATTTTGTTTAAATCCTTAGTTTTAGGCTTATGTGTGTCAGTTCAGGTACTGAAGTTAGTAGGAAACACATCTCTTCACAGCCACCTTAGCTTTCCTTTTGTAAAGCAAGGGCCAGTCCCCATACCTGTAAAGTCAAAAGCAGGACTTGTATTGATTTCCAAACAGTTAGTGGCCATAAGGCCTTCTCCAGATGATCTAAAGAAGGTTCATTTACTTGGATGTCATGCTTAATTTGCCACCATTATTAAGTAGCTACACTGTCAAGAATTGCACAATTGGACATTTGGCCCCCAAATCGCTACTTCATTTTCATTATTAACACTCATTTTGTCAGAACAGAAGTGAAATTAAGCAGTAATTAGGGGACCAAAGACACAAGTGGGCAATTCTTTGGTCCTACGTCATGCAGACCAATGACTACAGACCTTGAATAAAAATGCCAAAGGAAGAATGAGCACTTCACTGGTTTTGTGCTGCTATTTCAGGCCTTGAGAAATGTATTCAAAGATAACTGTATTGCTAATATTCTTCTTTGTCTATCAATGCTGACAACAACCCAGCTTAAAAAGGGTGGTGGTTTTCAGTTTTGCATTTTTTATGTGGAGGCTGAATCTTTTGATAAATGGCAGGTATCTTAATTTGCTTGCTAACCTGGAACTTCCAGTGAAACATATAGTGTATTAATTTTTTTCTGGAAAGTGAACACTTAATATATGAAAAACTGTGAGACTTAGAAGATTTGATGGTGTCCAATACTGGTTATTGAAAATAAATATCCTTTACGTTTAAAATATATGTTTTATCCGTAGAAGCTTTCATACCAACTAGTCTAAAATGTACAAAATAAATCACGCTGTGCTTGAAGATAACCAAGATTTTGTTGATAAAGTATAATAGAATATTCTCTTGGCAACAGAAGAAAATGAGCAAAAAACCTTTCTGATGAACGAGCCAAGAGAAAGACTCAATTTTTTTCCCCACCCTACTATTTTGCAGCCCCAGGTTAAATCCATCACAAGGAGTGCTCCCAGAAAACAGACTGATGGGTAAACCCCATTAATAGAAGATTAAAATGACTTCAAACTGCCCTTGTTCAAGGAGGAAACATATGGGGAATCCCAAGTGGAAGAAGAAAGCACTTGATATTCCATGGATGCAGCTGGAAATGCTTCCTTTTGACTTCATGAGCATGCATTCAAATAGGCATGACCTTGGATATTTTTTTCCATTGCAGTACACAATTAACACTGGTCAGAATGAGAGTTTACTAGTCATTTTTAATTGTGCAGAAGTTGTGATCTTTATAGTGAAAATGGTATGTCATTGAATTACTATAAATTTCATAGTAATTAAATGCTTTATAACCTTAAACAATTAGGGTTGTGTAGTAACCTGTTGCCATTTCCTACTTTTATTTTAATATTTAACCACAGATGCTCTGTCAGCAGAGAATTGAACTCTCCTATGATGACTGGGATGGGGGGGGAGGAGGAAGTGAGTGGGTGGGTAAGAAACATTGATAACAAAGGTTTTATTTCATCCTGCAGGTGACATTGAAGACATATTGCCATCTGGCATGATAAACATTATAATATATCAGTGCTTGTTTGCCAGATGTTGCTAGACACAAATAGACGGTGACTCTGTTGCATAGGGATGATTTAGCAAAATGCATCTTGCTAAATTGGAGTATCTGAGTTGTCACGTTTTATCTTGCTTCCACTGGGTAGGGTGTGTAAAGCAAGAGGGAAATCAGGGTTGTTGAAAATTAAGCAAATTGTACAGTAAAGCCAATATTCTACTGTAGACCAACAGAAATCAGGCCACTGTGTGTAACATCTAGTTCAAATTGATAGTCCTTGAAATAGGCCAACACGTGATATTGTACTGTGCCAACACTTCACACACTCATGCAAGTGTTTTTCAAACATAGATTGCAAGACGAATAAATGTACCCATACTTCTTAGTTTTTCAGAGCAGAGCTTTTTAATTTCCATTTTGATCAGTGTGTGCATGTGTCTCAGTGTGTGTCTAGGTCCTCGCTGTCTGGGGGTTTTTTTCCTACTCCCTAGCTGAGACCCAGAAAGTCATAAACATCAGTATGCCTTTCACACAGAAAATCAGACATTTTCTGTCCCGAGTTGCTTATACATTGAATAAAGCCAAGGTGGTAGGGCCCCCTGGACCCTGAGAAAATTGAAAGTGAACATCAGTAGGCATTGCACAGACCAGAAGGAAATTTGAGTGGTAAGAATTCTGCATTACCCTTACGATAGTCTGTTACTTTCATCGGTATTTTAGCCATGCCAGGAGTCAAGACAAGCTGGAAAAAAACTCCAAACACAGCAACCAACCAACTAAACCCTGGAAAATGTCTTTCCTCGTTTCAGTCTTTTTGCATCAATCCCATAGGCACCCTATGGAACACCTGTGAATGCAAGAATGAAACAGGAATAAAAGATTTCTTTATTCTGTGTTCTTCTGTATATTTTCATTTCTACCAGAAACATCTTGTCTGTTCAGAATATTAGATGGGGGATTAAAGCTTGGAGAGTCAGGAAGCGGCAAGGAAGCTTCCACCCTGATAAAGCATCTATCTAGATCTAGGCTGCTGCTTTGACGTCTTGGTTGTACTTTTGATATGGACCAGACTGATGGATGATATCAAGGAAGAAGAAGAAAAGAATAAATAAAGCATTGCTATAGAGATGTCCTCAAGGCAGGGCTTATGTCACATTATTTCATCTCTTGACAAAAAATGAAATATCTAGCTGGGTTAGACCAGTGGCCCATGTAGGGCAGGCTTCTGATTCTGACAGTGCAGAAAGTGAGAATGTGCAAGGAGAAAGCTTGAGCCCATCTGTCACCTGCAGTATGCTTTCTCTTTCCCAGTGTGTCCCCAATGTGCTCAGCTGCAGTCAGCAGCATATCTTGTGGATTTGTTTTTGAATCTTGTCTAATCTGTTTTTGAATCTGTTGGTCCTGTTTGTTTCCATAACTTCCCTTGGGACAATTTCAGTGGCTGTGAAGAGCTACATCCTTTCAACTGTTTAGACCAACCTCCGACCAGCTTCAGTGCTGTGAAGATAGTGCTGGAGTGTTCCATTATGGGATTTGTTAAACAATAATTCTGCATCCTGATATCTACCAACTTTGTAATTTTTTAATTTCAATCAGATTTTCATTGGGTCTTCTCTCCAAACTAAAAAACAGAGATATTTGTAATCTTTCCAGATACTACAGCTTCATTCTTCTAATATTTTTTCCCGTTATCTTCTCTATCTGTGCAATGTCCTTCTGGAGGTGAGGAGATAAGAACCATGCACAATAATCAAGACGTGGGTGTGCCAAGTTTTTGTACAGTGGCAACATAAAGTTTTGTGTTTTGTTCTCAGAGCCCTTTCCGATGATGCTTATTGCTTTTTGGTCCCATAGCTGATCTTTTTTCTCTGCTCTGCCAAATGACCATTGAGCCCTACCTTCTGGTTCCCATTCTTGAAACAGTTTCCCATCCATAAAAGGGCTTTTCCTCCAATCTCTTATCACTGCTTCTTGGATGGTCTTTCCAAAAAGAACCTTCCCAAGATCTTCCTAGGGAACCAAACCTGTGATGTTCATTGGATGAGACAGGGCCATTGAACGAAGGCAGAAATTTCCTTCACGTGTGCTATGCTGACCCTTTCCCAACAGGCTGTCTTGGTTCTGTGACCTTTCACTGTTTTACAGACTCTCTGGTCATGCTAAGGCTCAAGGACAGACTTGACAGTCGGTGCTTACAAGACCCTGCCTGACCCTTTTCTCTTGTCAAATCACCTTGGCACCCCACCATTCCTGTAGTACAGGGAATTCTAGCTGTGGTGTATTTGACATGTACCAGCTGTGGCTCTGCAAGATCAGTTTCTTCTCTTCTACCAGGTAAATGCCAACCAGTCCTGGTGATGTTTTATTTGCCCGTAGAGTTTAAAACACCCCATGTATCTATCTTTATCCTGTCAAACCTCTCTGACTTACCTACTACAGAAAAAGTTAGATGTGGGTATTTCCTCTGTGTGGTAAAGGCTGATGGAAAGAATTCATTGAGCTTTTCTGCTGTGGAACAATGTTCCCTGAGTCCTTTTTTCATACTTTGGTCATCAAGCAGTTCTACTGACTAACTCACCTGGATCCTGCTCTCGAAGTATTTAATAAATGTGTGACTATCAGTAAAAAAGTGCCATCCTGTGCATTCTTCGCAGTCCTTCCAACCTTTCAAATGACCCGTTTTCCTTTTGGCCTGTTTTTCTTATTTGAGCAAGGTTTCAATTTTTTAACTGTTGACCTTTTCCCTGTGACAGCCTGCTTAACTTTCCCATTGAGCCATGCAGGGGGTTTATTAGATTGCTTTGTTTTCTTTTTTAATTATGGCACATATTTTATCTGGGCTCCTCATATAATATTTTTTTCAAAACCTTTAGGATGCTTATAGATTTCTTGGGTTTTGACTATGCCTTTTAGGCTATGTTTTTATTTGTTTTCTCTGGATCAATTGCCTAATTTTTCTGTAGTCTCTTTTCTTTAGTATTTTATTTATGAGAAAAAATTTCTCTTGAAGAGTTAATAGGGGCTGTCAGGTCCTTCCTGGAGGACTGAGTGGATGGATCAGAACAGCCAGGGGCTCTACCACTCACAAGAGCAGAACAGTTATTGTTATTATCAGTCTCCCTTTAATTGTTTTTGGAATAACCCAAACTTGTTGGGTTTTAAAAAAATATTCTCCTTTCCTCCAGTGTCAGGTTATATCCACTGTTCATTTAGACATTCCTCACACAGATTTTATTCTTTTTTTATATATATATATANTTTTTCTGGATGTAAACTAATAAAAGGAGGTAATTACAGAGCAGTGGTTCACGATCTAGATTACAAGTATATACTTACATCTAGGCCTTATCAAAAAGTGGAACTTTCTGGAGGTGGGTTATTGACAAAAATATATGAACATGTATATATATATATATATGTATATTAATGTTTTATTTTTTAAATGACAATCCTTCTTAGCGTGCTTTTTCCCCTAGAAGTCTTGAAAAATTAAAAGTTATTTTAATGGAAAAGCTGAAAATTTATATATTGCTTGAAATTTTGATGGTTTTTGTTGTTTATGCTTCTGGTTTTCTGAATTTTTACACTGTTGGTTAATGCAACAATATGAAGCATGTCTAACTCATTACTCTGAACTTATGTTTTTACCTCTTGTGCATTGTTCCATTTTCAAAAGCTCTACCAGTTCAAAATCCTTAGCTCTTTTCTTTGTGAAAATTTCTGAGCATCAACATGAAAAAAATGCAATGAAAAAGAGCATGAACCTCCATGTATCCCGAGCAGGATAGACAATATTTATTGTATTTGTTAAATGATAGAGTGAGAACATGGGTGTGAAGAGGCCTTTCCAGTGCAACAATATTTCAACAATAACTTTCAATTTCTTGAGCAAATCTGCATTGATTTTTTTTTCACTTTAGTTTAGTGTTTTATTTATGTCTCTGAAGTTGGCCTCTTTTTTAAGCTTTTTTTCATTTTTCTTTGATACAGCATTGATAAATTCCATCTCATAGATAATGAGTGCTGTACCTTTGGATTGCACTGTTGACATTTCCAAAAGTGGTAATACTTGACTTCCCAACAAAGAAAAGAAAATATTTCATGTTAGAAATGGCTGTTATACCCTGCTTCTTTAACTGACTAAATTTATTATTTTCTGTATATTTAAACGGGCCACTCCCCACAGTACTACACATCAGCCTGGTTTTCATCTCGAACATGAAACAGAGGTGTGAGCAATTTGCTTTTCACTTCTGGGATGTTACTGGAGTCTGTATAAATAAGAATATATGTTTCTGATATCACTGTTTGAGAAAATGTCATTTAACTTCAGGTGGTACAAAGAGGACTTCAAGAAAAATGTAGATGGTTCTGTGGAGTTAGTGAAAGATTAAAAAAATCAAGGAATGTCTTGCAAAGAATTAGAAATCTTAGCATGGGGTGGTGGCTTCCACTTGGGTCTTCATGAGAGAATTAAGTCTTCTGTATGTGTTCCTGTACTGTTTTCTGGAAGCCCTTTGATTTGTCTTTGCTACTGTAGGTTTCTCTGTTATTATCAGTAAGTGGATGCAATGAGACAGTGAGATAAAAAATAAAATATTGACTATAAACTAACCAGCACAGGACAGTCCATCTTTAATAAAAAATTAGAGAAAGGCAGGTGTAAGAGCTGATGCAATCTCCTACCACTTTTATAACTAACAGGCTCCTGCTGAACTGACCTTGGTGGCTCTTTGCAGGGGGAAATTGTTCATCACTGGTTTCTCTGGGGTACAGCAGGGCCATGATTTTTTTTTGTTTAGAATCATTTAACTAAAACCAGTCTTAGTTCTGGACTCTTCTGCGTGTATGTGTGTCTCTGCAGGAGGTAAAGTTGCGATGCACCACATCCTCTACTGAGAAATATGATCAAGAATGCTCTATTTAGTTTAAAACCCACGTGGTTACAGGACGAACCATCTTTCTTGTTGACAGAAGAAATTTGCATACACATGAACTATGAAATGTAGCTTGGTTGTTTGCTGGGTACAGTCAGTTGCTTTGATTGTTCTTTATGTGTTTTGCATTCTGGAAAGGACCATCTGGCTTCAGGAAGGCTCATCTAATGGGAATGATAAATGCCTGCTGGAAGACTGGTAACTTTCTATGACTTTGGGAGGTACTTCAGACATTTTTCAGCTGGGGGGTCTGACAGGCATTAAAAAGTTCCTTCTTTTAATAATGGCTGCTAATATAAAATGTCCCATGTTAATATTTAACACCTGTAATAAATTAACTGATTTTCACTATTATTCAATTAAAAAAATTAAGGGAAACAAAGTGTGTACCGCACAGGCAAAAATGTTATATTTTGCTTTGACACCCAGATTTAATGTATATGATTGTAGCGTCTCATTCTAAACATTCAGTAGAGGTGAAGTGCTTGTAGGATTTGTCAGATCCTGTTGAATGACCTCTGGTCTCAAACTCTGAATGAACAAGCTCCTTATCAAGTTATATGGGATATCTGTTGGCAGGATCAGTTTCTTACCATGCCATATAACAGGCAAGAGTCAACCATGAAGAAAGCTTTTGATCCATCTGTTTTTCTTAGTCCTCAAACTCTTGTCCAGGGTAAGGTCTGAGTAACTAAATGATATATTTATTATTTAATGCAGACATTATCTCTTAAAAGACTATTTTGTGGAGTTGGATACAGTCACCTCACTTTTATTTTTTTTTAATTTGGCAGGTCTGATTATTTTTCCAAGCCATTCAAATGATCTTTTATGCTTACTTGCAGACTTTTGGAGCCCATATTTTTGTGAAACTGAGTTGTGCAAAAAGCTTAGAGGCTTTTGGTGTTTTGAGTTTGTTGGGTTTTTTTTTCCCCTAAGTGGAGTAAAAATAGCAATAACTATCAGTGCATGCAAACAAGAATTATTACTGGATTGAGATACAGCTACACAACTTCTCTGTCACTTTGATGCAGCTGATTAGCCATAATTCTTGCTATAGATCAGAGGCGCTGAGTTTGGATGATATATGTGATCTCCCGGGAAAGGAAGCCAGCCTGCGTTGTGCCTCCATGGATCAGCTGAGCAGTGACAGTGCAGTCTGGATTAGAAGCAGCTTCTTTTCTTTTTAACTCTGGAGAAGTAGTAGCTGTGAACAGCTCCTCTCTGTAGAGGCACTGCAAGGTCGTTGTAAAAATGTTTTCATTATAATCAGTGTGAACGCCTGGATTGTTTACAAGAAAGAAAAGGAAGAAAGGAAGGGGAAAAGAGAGTATGATCAAATTAGAAACATGCTGGTGCTGAATATAAATCTTGCAGGGACAGGGTCTTGGTTGAAAACTCTAATTTGTAATAATGTGTCCCACAGCTCAAAGATAGAACAGACTGAACAATTGCCATTCCATTTAAATTCTGGAGAAAATAATTATTCTGAAACAAAGACTGGGCTAGAAGCAAAGATTTTATTGTTAGTTGTTACTCTATTTGGAATCAAAGTGTAATGTTGGGCTTTAGCTCAGAAGACATATAGGAAGTTTGAGTGAGGAGACTGAGGTCCTTCTCCCAAGCGTCCATTCCCAGGAGCTTGGTCAATAGATAGGTGGTCAGGGTGAGGGATGTGACGCATGAGACTGCACAGCACTATATTGGGGAGCATCTGAAATTCTGGAGAGAGGACTTCAAGGGGTGTTCGTGCTGGACTGCAGATCCAAGACCCTCTTAGAAGCGTTGGAAATGGTGGTTAACAGAGGTAATAAGGTACCCTTAGATCCTAGAATCATAGTCATGGAATGGCTTGGGTTGGGAGGGACCTTGAAGATCATCTGGTTCCAACATCTCTTCCATGGAAGGGATGCCACCCACTAGATCAGACTGCTCATGGCCCCATCCATCCTGGCACTGAACATTCCAAAGGATGAAGCTTCTCCCCAGTGAAACAATATTTACTTCCAAATAGCTTTAAATGATGCCTACATAAGTGTCAGAGAGAATACTGTAGAACAGTG
This sequence comes from Atrichornis clamosus, assembly GCA_013400975.1. NCBI lineage: Eukaryota > Metazoa > Chordata > Aves > Passeriformes > Menuridae > Atrichornis > Atrichornis clamosus. Next base: position 98,517 of record WBMZ01001539.1, read on the forward strand.
TGTCTTCATAAGTCTATTAAAGTGTATGCTTAAGAGCATGTGTGTGTGTATTTAAACATGATGTTGGATCCAAAGCCCTTTGAATTCACTATTGTAAACGCCTCATATTGTACTAATTCTCCTACAGTATCAAGTGGATTTTAATAAAAAGCTGAAAAGCAATAGAACATACAAGAGAAAATTTTTGTAAGAAGCCACAGTAAACTATTGACTGCTAGTGGAGAGAGACTAACTTGGGTTGAATTAAGTTTTAAGCACTATAAAATAAATAATTTTTTCATGGCACATAAATGAATGTGGCTAGGAAACACTTTTATATTTCATTTTATTTTGTAATAACACTCTCACTGAGCATCTGAATTCTGTGAAATGTTGAGAGTCTGGGTAAAGTCAGAGGGATTGCTAGCATTTGTTATTACTTTGGGTTGGGATTTTGGGTCGGGTCCAAAAGTAATTTTCGATTGCTTACAGCTGAGGGTGTGAGAATGAACTGCTTGACCAGGATTGTTCTAGAACAATCACATTCTGTTGAAAGTAAGGCGATAATAACAACTAATATCAAGTCCTTCATAGAATTAATTCAGTCTTTGTGATGTTCATGAATTGTTAATGAGCAGCCTGCAATTTTATTTGAACTTCTAAATAAATTAATTTTCTCAATATTTTTGATAAACACTTTTTTCTTTTTGGATTGTTTATAAACAATTAATTGCAAGTACTCCTCAATCAAAATTTAATTGATGTTCATTACATTTTATCACAGCCAATGAATGTTCTCTGTTATATTTAGAGCTAGGCAATAAACAGTTCTTCCACTTTTTAAAAAATTTTATTTTTATTTTATTACAGTTTTAAAAAAGCCTCAAACATTTGGAAATTTCTTACCAGAGAAGAACTAGGGTGTCATGGTAACAAAATGATATCCATGTGGATGGTACCGTTCCTGCATGGAACAAATCTTTGCTCTGTATTTAGAATTACAGTCACTTGGGATATTGCTTCTTTGTTTTTGGTTTTTTTTTTTTTTTGGTATCTTGACATAGAATCATTCTTGGTGAAGATTTTATTTTTACCAAGAAACCTAAAGAAAAAATGTTTTGATTTAAGCCAACAGTATTTTCAGAGGAAAGTGGTTTTGATGAAAAACTCTCTCTCTTATCTCTCACTATAACACATATTTTAAAACAGAAGTGGTCTAAACTTCTCAAAATCAGGGAAGAAGCCACCGTCATCTGCTGTTTCTTCAGATCAGCCTTCAGAGAATAAACCAGTTTAACTATTTGGCACTGGAGGAAGAAAAAGAAAACACAACCAATTTTTTCTGGTTGATAATGTTCTATTTGCCTGGAACAGCAATTTTTGTACCTATGAGCAAGCTAAGTGAGGTGGGATTCATCTGGCCACATGAAGTTGTCTAAAACCAAGTTAGTCAACAGAGGTGCCTTCTAAAGGACATTATTCCTCTTATCTTAAGGTAGAGGTCTACAACAGATAGACTGTAGGTGGCATGGCATTATTTTTAACCAGACCCTGCTTGCATTATATGAAATGGTCATTTATATGTCTTTGCGTTAGTGGATAAGCTCTTGAGACTTTTTCCCAGAATAAATGTTCTCATTTGCAAGTCCCTTAATCTCATGCTCTGTGAATTCTTTTAATATCTATTTAGAAAGGAGCATTTCTTTGAATGCCCTGTCCAGCCAATTTCTTCTGTAGATGGCTCATGGAAAGGAGGGGACATGGTGTGTTTGATGTTGGGCTGCCTAAAGCCTTTGAGATGCAATGACTTCTAACTTCTAAGACATGTGTGCCAAGAAGCACCAAATATTACTAATCTCTAAAGCTTTTATGTTATTAGAACACAAGATAACAAGCTACCATGACATAACTCTTTACATAGAGGATACTTGGAGTGAGGCAGATAGAATTAAAAGCTTAAAAGAAATCTGGCCCCTTTGCCTACACATTTTGTCCTTACAGGCAGGTTTTTTTCTTTCTCGTAATCCTTTGTGGACTTAAGCAAACTCCACAGTACTCTCAAGATCCCTAGGAAAGCCTCCTTCACATCATTTTTCTAATATGACTTCAGATAAGTCCTCTGCTGCCAGGAACCCCCCAGCTATGTTCTGGAGTTTCATGTTCTGTATTTGGACTCACTGTATATTTCTAAATCCCTTTTTGTGCTATTGCATTCCTGAAGCTTCACCCAGCTGTGATTATTCGAGGAGGATGTTATTTCTCCTCTGTTCAGAATACACCACAATATGTAATTGATAGAGAGTAGGAACCAATTAAATGTCTATATCATCTATTGGAGATAGGAAAGCAAGTCGTGATTTGCTGTTCTATCTTCCTCTGTCCTTAAGCTCTTCCTATATTCTCCATCACAGATGTGCTTGTGCAAGGGAAGTAGTAGCTTGTTTTATTTTAACACAGTTGTGACAAACTCGCAGCTGCAGCACATACTCTGGCAAACATACAGCTTCATTTCTCTGGTAAGCCCTTTGCAGGGCTCCTTAGTTTCAGAGCTTGCTCAGGACACTGCGGCACAGTTGCTCTTTCATTTGAGTTGGTAAATAAAAATACAGAGACAAGCACACAAACACACAAAAATATACGTGTACACACAGGCCTTGCATTTTTTCATCAGCAGACCATATAGAACTTGAAATCAGCCAAGACTGCCAAGACAAGTCAACAGAAAATAAAGCAGTGACCCTGATACTTTTCAGTTCTTCATCACTCTTCGGGTGGTCCTACTGCAGTTTAAAGACTTGTTATAATTTGCGCAACACTTTGTGCTTTATTAAAGAAAATATAAAATGATACTTGAACAGAACACTTTCCATTCTGGATAAAAATGTAAGAGATGGACAAGATTTTTCCAAGTAATCTCTAAGAAGGTTGACTCGACAGGAAAACAATGAAGTTGAAAATAGATATTTCTACAGGTATAAGTCTTAGCTTATCAGCCTTGGAAAGAAAGTTTTGTTATAAACCCCAAAACTTGGTATATTATGAAAATGTGTAGTTTCTGCTATTTTTCCTAAGAATTATGAGTACAGCCTGTAAACATCCAGGAGCCCATAGCAATGAACCTTAAGAAGTATTCATTCCTGGTGGAAAAGGTCAAGAGGAGGAAGAATGTCAAGAGGAGACATTACATTTGTCTCTCCTACTAGCTTGGGTCCCACAATAGTAAGTGGTAAATAGTAGCTTGGAAGAACACAGATCTTATACACAAATGTGAACTGTGTGACTTAAAGAAATTGAAAAAAAAGGGAGCAAATTAGCAGTTCTTTCAGGAAAAAAAAAGACATGAGCTTACAGTGTTTGTGTGTATATTTGAGAACAAGGCAGAAATATACATAAAAAAGTGGGTGCTTGTTTTCTTATATTTAGCTGGAAGATAAAGAAGAAGCCAAAACCAGATTTGTACTTTTCATAATTTCAGAAAAGCATACACACTTGCAATAGCTGTCTGCCTTTTGCTACTTCAGTGTGACACTAGAGATGTTTTATTAAGTGAATTGTAATATCCACTCGCCTTGAGAGTCCAACATCATGTGGTGATGTAATGGGATGTTCTTCTTTTTATGTTCTTTATGATTATTTTTCCCCTTTTAATCATTTAAGTGCTTAGACAGGTGGTTTGAATAAGTCAGGAGTACTGCATTTTAATGTACTTTCTATCTTGTAGCCTATGTTAAACAGTTTCTACTGAGTAATAGGAGAAGGGGTAGTCTTTTGCATTAATAGATTTATTCATAATAACCCCATTCTGTGGCACAAGGTTGGGTGGGTTAGCAGAGGTCTGGGGGGGGGGTGATTTCTGTAGTTTCAGGAAGGTGTTTTTTAGGTGATTTGGTGTTTCAGACATTCCTGAAACCCACATCTTGGATGGACATAAAAGAAGTGTGATTTGTTTGAGAATCACATCTGTTTTTATTTTTAAATGCAAGCTTTTAAGGAAGAAGGGATATATTTTACCAGACCAGCGGACAGAACCAAGGAAAATAAATGTTATTTTCTGCTTTAAAATTCTTCTTTGGTTCCCTGACTAACTGAATACGAAACCTGCCCTTTTTTTTTTTCATTTGTATTATTTGATTTAGTAAGATATACGACATGTCACTAACTCTTTTGCCTTAGGATATGTTGGCTACCACACCTTTATTTTATTTTTAGCATTTTGATTTCTGGCTTGTTAGTACATGGTAGTTTGTCTGCATGGGAATCTCTTCTCAGTTTTAACCTGCTTTGACTCCTTCATTCCAATTTTCCTCAGCTTATATACAACCCCTTCTTAAAAAAATTATTTACTTTATTACACAGAATATAGAATCATAGGATCATAGAATCATAAAATATTTTGGATTGGAAGATAATTTTAAAGACCTTTTATTCCAACCCCCTGTGATGTGCAAGGACATCTTGCACTAGATCAGGTTGCTCAGAGCCCCATCCAACCCGACCTTGAATATTTCCAGGGATGGGGTATCTACCGCTTCTGTGGGTAACTTGTTTCAATGTTTTATGACCTTCATTGTGAAAAATTCGTTTCTTATGTTTAATCTAAATTGACCCTCTTTTAAAACCATGAAAAAATAAACCATAGTTTTAAAAAAATAGTTTAAAAACCATTTAAAAATAATTACCCCTTGCCCTATATCAGCCTGTCTTCATAGGAGAGGTGCTCTTGGCCTCATCATCATCATCTTTGTGGCCTTCTCTGGATTATTTACAAGAGATCCAAGTCCTTTTTGCATTGGGGCCCCAGAACTGGATGCAACATTCCAGGGGGGTCTCACAAGGGCAGAGCAGAGGGGCAGAATCCCCTCCCTCACCCTGCTGGTCACTCTGCTCTGGATGCAGCCCAGGTTACAATTGGCTTTCTGGGCTGCAACACTGACAGCTCATGTTGAGCCTCTCACCTACCAGCACCCCAAGTCCTTCTCGGCAGGGCTGCTCTCAATCTGTTCATCCTCCAGCCTGTGTTGATACAGGGGGTTGCCATTACCCATGTGCAAGACCTTGCACTTGGCCGTGTTAAACCTCATGAAGTTATTATGAGCCTACTTCTGTCCATGTCCCTCTGGATGGCAGATAGTTTTCAAAAAAAATTATTTAATATCTCTTTACTGCTTTCATTATTATTGCTACTAATTTTTTTTCCTACAGGAAAGCTGTCTTAAATGGTCATCCTTGCTTTCGTGGTAATGATTTTCATATATTCCTGAAGAGACTTAAATATATGATCTTGTTCTCCATATAAGTCACTGATTCATACAACTTCTGAGCCACCACCATTCTTGTGTCAGCTTTTTAGCATGTCCAAAATTGGGAGCATAGACAAATTTTTATAACATTCTCCTTTATTATGAAAGGCCTATTGAAAACTACTTGGCGAGGAAGGAATTCTGTAAGATTTCCAGATACATAAAGGACCTTAATCTGATCCAAATTAGACCAATCTGTTAGCCTAAGCATATGTCCACTGAAGGCATATCAAAACCTCCTATTGCCATTAAGAATATGATTCAAAATCTATTGCTTAAGTTAAAGACTTGATCTGACTTTAAAAAAGGATGTAAATAAAACTGCTGTGCATGTGTGAAATCCCACCAGGGCTGATGAGGGGTTTATGTCCAGGACAGTTTGGTTATAGCATTGTAATTTGGTGAGGAGAATAAGCTGCTTGACATTGAATTGACACAGAGCCTAATCAGCCTGCAGGAAATAAACACACTCCCTATCTCTCAGTGAAGTACACAGGGCAAGGCTAAGCAGTACTGGGAAATCCCAGGCTTCAAATCAAGATGCATGTTGGCTGTAGGGCTTTGGAAGCAGAAAGCTGAGCTAACTCAGCTGTGACATGGGAGATCACCATCATGAAGAGCACATGCTGCTGCACAGCTCAGCTGTGGATGTGGGTGGCAGCTTGCAAATGAATGAGAGGTGTCTGAGAATGTGAACAACTGATGTTAATAGTGTTTGGGGTTAAGTGCATGTCCTTTCTCCTGGGGACTTTGACTAGGAAAAGCCCTCATCTTGCTCCTTTTATCCCCAACCTCTTGTACTGCTAGAGTATGTTTGGTGGGCTTTGCAGCTGTAAGAGCTCTGCATTTCTTTCTATTTAAAAGCCTGGGGGACAAAAATTCTCTGGATTTGATGAAAATGAGATATCCTTCATGATCTTGTACAGAGGTTTCATAATTGATAAAAAGTGATGTTTTATATTCAAGGAGTTGTCTTTCTATCAAGACTTATTAAGAATAGTTGGACAAAGCAGTTCAAGATTTCTGGGGACATGACTGTATCTAATGCACAAGATATGTGGATATGGACATGGACCTACATTACAATGGTATAGCATATAATAGAATTATAGGATGACTTGGGTTGGAAGACACCTTAAAGATCATCTAGTTCCAACCTCACTGCTGTGGACAGGGATACACTCCACAAGAACAGGTTGCTCACAGCTTCGTCCAATCTGGCATGGAACACTCACGTGTATCAGGCATCCACAACTTCTCTGGGCAACTTATTCAAGTGCCTCGCCCTCTCATGATAAAGGATTTCTTCCTGATATTTGATCTAAACCTTCCCTCTTTAAAGCCATTCCCCCTTGTCCTCATGCTCTTTGTAAATAGTCTCTCTCCACCTTTTCTGTAGGCCCCCTTTAGGTGCTGGAAGGCTACAATTAGATCACCCACAAGCCTTTTCTTCTCCAGGATGAACAATCCCAATTCTCTTACCCTTTCCTCATAGGAGAGCTGTTCCATCCCTCTAATCATCTTGGTGGCCCTCCCTCTGACTTGCCGCTGTTGGTTGATCTCCTTCCTGTGCTGGGGCACCAGAGCTGGATGCTGGATCCAGGTGGGGCCTCACTAGAACAGAGCAGAGGGGCAGAATCCCCTCCCTTGCCCTGCTGTCCACGCCGCTTTGGATGCAGCCCAGGACACGTTTGGCTTTCTGGGCTGTGAGTGCACACTGACAGCTCATGTCCAGCCTCTCATCCATCAGCACCCCCAAGTCCTTCTCTGCAGGGCTGCTCTCAGTCTGTTCATCCCTCAGCCTGTGTTGATACCAGAGATTGCCCCAGCCCAGGTGCAGCACCTTGCACATGGTGTTGTTAAACCTCCTGAGGTTCCCATGGGCACACTACCTGAGCTTATCCAGGTCCCTCTGCATGGCATCCCATCCTTCAGGAATGTCAGCTGTACCACTCAGCCTGGTGTCATCTGCAAACTTTCTGAGAGTGCACTCGATCCCTTCATCTACGTCATTAATGAAGATATTAAATAACAGAGTCTCCATACAGACCCCCTGAGGGATTCTCCATTCGGACTCTGAGTTTTTGACTGCTACCCCCTGGATGCGATTGTCCAGCCAATTCCTTATCCACTGAACAGTCCCCTCATCAAATCCACCTCTCTTCAATTTAGAGAGAAGGATGTTGTGGGGAACTGTGTCAAAGGCTTTACAGAAGTCCAGATGGATGACTTTGGAGCCCTTCCTTTGTCCGCTGATGTGGTCACTTCATTGTAGAAGGCACTGGGTTGGTCAAGCAGGACTTGCCCTTGGTGAAGCCATGCTGGCTGTCTTGAATCACCTCTCTGTCCTCCATGTGCCATAGCATAGCTTTTAGGAGGATATGGCCACATTAAACTATGCCACGCCATACCACGGCATGCCTCACAACACTACACTATGCTATGCTACACTATGCTACAATATACTACATTTTACAGTACTACATCTAGGATAAAAACAGGCGTGACCTATTTACCTGTTCTGGGCCTTGCTCACATTCATCTAGCATATAATGATCTTGCTTAAAGGCTAGTGTCATTTGTATTGGTAACTGATTTTTAGTTCAGCAGTTGCAAACTTTGATGCCAACATCAGAGAAAATCTCAAATACATATAACAGAGCTCCCACTATTTTTAGAATACAGCAATTCTTTTATACAGAGACAATTCTTGTACAGTGTACATTAACTCCTCAGAAAGCCTTTCCACGTGGTAAAATAGATTTGGAGAACAAAAGCACTGAACATTGCAACTTGAATAAGACGTCGGTCTTTTATTGTTAGCTTTGAAGCACTGAACAATGTCTGCGACTTGTTCTGCAAAAGAGAAAGGGAGAAATAGAGACTTTCACCTCCATTTACATTCTAATGTTCTCTCAAAATAGAATTCCTCTCTGGTCTTTGAATAAATACTATAGGGTATCTTGGGGATATTGCTTTAATTTGTGTGGCTGGTGGCAGCAGAATGGGACACAAACAGTCCCCTTCTCCAGTGTTTATTACCACTGCTGGGGTGGGGGTTGAGCGGGAATAACCCGTGTGGGGACACCTTCCACAGTACAAGGGCTGCACTGGCCTGACTGATTCCAATCAGTAAAATGATAATCTGGCGTGGCTGTCTCTAAGAGTAGCCTCTCTACAGCTAATAAATCCCATGCTGAATTGGCAATGCTTCCCATCAGTCTCACTGGACACAGGAGCTGGTGACAGTGGTGATGGCAGGGTGATGGTGAGGAGGGGGCTAGTTTCATTGGAAGATGTGGCAGATAATAAAATGTGACTTGGATGTAGGGTGTTGTCCTGCTATTTATTTCCTTACAGTTCATTTTTTTCTAATAATTTGTTTGATTAGCAAACATAAAACCTAGCAGAAGAGAGAGGAAGAACTCCAAGTGGAAATTGATTTGCTGACAGAGACATATGCAATTTTGAGTTTGTTACAGCTAAATCCTTTCTACTCCCAACATACATTTGCATACTGTCTCCTGCAGAATATCTGCTTTATATCTACCTTCAGCTACCTAGCCCTGCGTGTGTGTGTCTGTGCTATCATGTTGCATCTAACAGGCAGCACTGGGACAGTGCAAAATCTGAAAATCTGTCTGCCCTTTTCTCACTGTGACAATTTATGAACTGTTTGGCTATTATTAAAGTTGTCATCATGGTGCAAACAGCTCACTGATGTTTTACCAGGGTTATGATTGCTCTCACTTGGCATTACTGTTGGCACAGGCATATCAGGGAAAAGAAGAGGAACTTGCATACTGGCTTAGGATTGCTGCTTTTAAGACAATTTTAATTCAATATGCATGAAAAAGGAAGATCCTTACCCCATATCCTCAATAACAGTCCAGTAGGAAGTCAGCTGGACACAGGCAATCACACCACATAATGTAGGCTAGATGCAGGTAGAAAGTAGTGCTTATTTTTGCTCTGTGGTTAGTACTTTAACACATTTCAATCCTGTGTGTTCTCAAAGCTCAGATCAGAGTTTTCTGCTTCATGCTGCATGAAAAACTATTTCACAGCAGTCATTGGGCAAATGGGATGCTGTCCAAAAAAGTTCTATTCTGTATCTTGTACAAACCAATTTTTTTGTCAAATACTATGCTATCTGATCAACTAATTTTGGCTGTATTCAGGAAGTCATGCTAAATTAACTGTTCCCATTCTGCAGCACTGACCCAGCAGTGCTTCTGGACAACCAGAAGCTTCAAAATTCACATGACAATTTGTCTCTTTAGTCATTCACATGCATGTGAGAGTGTTTGTGTGGAAAAAGAAGAGATAGGCTGTGCTTGGGCCTGTGCAGAGTTTGTTGTCTAGATTGTTCTGTGTATTACCACCTTCTACTCTTGCAGTTTGGTTTTGCACATTTTTCATCAGAACTAGTTAAATGGTGGCATGTATTAGAATGAATTGAAAACAGACTTTGGGAAAGTATGGGGTGACAAGTAATTCTGGATTAAAAGGCAATTAAAACCCCAAGATTTTAAAACCAAGATTTTCCTTTTTTTTTTCCCTAAGATTTTCAGTACTCATTTGGCATTGACTAAAATCCTATCCTCAGTTGTGGAACCAGTCAAGAGAAAACTCCAGGCAGATGCAGCAGATGACATGACTTTTGTTGCCCACTTCATTCTGTCTGCCTCTTTGATTATTTAAATTTACAGCAATATTGTACCCACTTCTGTGTGTCTTGCTTGGGTCCTTTTCAGATGTGGCATCTGGCCAGACCAGCATGATGAATGGTGACTGAAGTTCAAAATGTTTAGTTGAGATTGTGAAATCATTGTAAAACTGAGATAGTCCTCAGAAGACTGCAGGCTTCAGTCCAGCTCAGCTGGGTCCTCATACTGACCAGTCAGACCTCCTACTGGTGCATATTTCTGTGGATGCAAAGCAGTGTATGGTGCTGGGAATTAACATATCCACTTGGGGGTTACTGCTCAGCTGCACCTACATGATAAGTTATAGGGGGAAAAAATTTGACGGTCTGTCTGAAATAAATTTGCAATAATTTATCTTTGCTTAGCCAATGACTGCTAGTCCTTTTTGGTGCTAGCTAATGACCAATATCATCCTCAGCATCACCTGTTCTCTTTCTGTCTCTGATGCGCAGCCTCTACACTTGCACTATTGCTTTTCAAAGGGTGAAGTACAAAAAGCCCTGATTTGCATGTGTTTGATTTGAGCTGAATGCCGTGGCTATAAGAATCATTTGTGTTAATACTTGGTGGCCATAGAATCAGTTCTAAGGTAAATTAAAACACCGTTCTCTCATCCTTCTTATGTGGTAATTACTGAACCAGCAGGTTTTAGAATATATTTTGGAAACATTGTTTAAAACTTTCCTTAACAGTCTCCTGTCAAATGCTTTCAGCCTAGGAAACACTCAGAAAAAAGATAAATCAGTAACTTCTTGGTTCCAACTCTCTCTTAGTTCATAACTAGACTCAAGGGAAGAAAGGAACAGGAAATTTAGACAGATCGTCTATAGTTACACTTGTGCAATTCTTTGAAATGGAAGACAGTTGTATTATAGTTATTGATTTCTGTGGAAACAAGTTCTTGTATCAAAGAAAGGCCCATGACATGGAGAGAGAAACTGCCTCAATATCATCTGTTTATACAGAACATTTTCTGCCTGGGGGCTGGGGTGCTTTTCCCCTCCTGCAGAGGCAAAGGTACCAAACCCAACTGCTCAGCTGTGCCGAGGGAGGCAGCGCCTGGCCCGGCTGGCTCCAGAGGCAGTGGGGCTAGTGTTCAAATGTGAGCACCATAGCTGATCACTGAGGGGACGTGAAATGTGGTAAGATCCACGCGTGTAATGGGAGGCGTGGCACATCTGACTGAGAGAGCTGCTCAGGGAGATCTGGTGTTAGGAAGGAGACTTTAGCTTTGTCTGTCTCCCTCCTTGCATGTGTGGATCCTGAAATACACAGTAGGGAGTGGCAGTGGAAAGAAGAGAGGACAGAAGGGAGTGGGTAAATAAATAGAGTTTAGACAGGTAAACCTACTCATCTTTGACATAAAGGCAGTGGGTAAAGCTGTGGAAACGGATCTGGTCATCTGCAGAGAAAGAAATGCATTGCCAGAAGGATGAGGAAGGTGATCCTTCCTGTCTGCTCAGTGCTGGTGGAACACATCTGGAGTACTGTGCCCAGGTCTGGGCTACCTGCTGCAGACAGACACGGAGAGACGTGTCCAGCAAAGGGCCACTAAACTAATTAAAGATTTGAAGCATCTGCCATACAATAAGTGTCTAAGAGAGCTGGGTCTTTTTAGCCTGGAGGAACTCAGGGAAACTTATTGATATTTATTAATACCTGAGGGCAGGGTGCAAAGAGAACAGAGCAAGGAGCTTTTCCGTGGTGCTGAGTAAGAGAACAAGAGGCAGTGGGCACAACCTGAAATGCAGAAATTCCATTCAAATGTAAGAAAAAAGGTTTTTCACTGTGAGAGTGACTGAACACTGAAGCATTTCACCCAAAGTGATTTTGTAGTCAATCCTTGGAAATACCCACTACCTGACTTGACATAGCCCCAAACAAACTGCTTCTGCTGGCCTTGCTTTGCACAGAGGACTGGACCAGACTGTCAGAGGTCCCCTCCCACCTCCACCATTCTGTGGTAAGGGGAATGAATTTCTTACAAAAATACAGATTTTATTCACCAACTACAAGTGCTAGTCCTTCTGTGTGCGATGCTATTTTCAACAGCACTTAATTCTCAAAAGCTCTTAGTGGAGCTCATCAGTTTAGAATTAAGACCATTAAACATGATACAGAGAGGGTCTATAGATCCTCACTTTTCTGTCATTTCAGTATCTAAGTCCTTAAATCATGTAGTTTGCCTCTGAGAGTTTCATTGATGTAAACTGAAGATTAAAAAAAAATTAGGGTTTTTACTTTCCTGAAAATAACAGAGAGCATCATAATGGATTTTTATTACATATTGTTATTGAGATCAATGCCTTCCTTAATCCCTCAATATTTTAAGAACTTAGAAATAAAAAAAGAATCTCAATATTCCCTTAGAAGTAGTTCTATGCAATATAAGAGAAGACTATTTCTGATTTATTCCATAACATTTGATTGAAAAAATCTCTCCCAAAAATGTTGTAGGGTGCTAGCTTGGTTTGATATTAAGATTCTATTAATAAAAGGTATGCAAAGGGTTAATAAATGACTGATAGTGGCTGTAAATCCTTTATAGATTTGGGCCGTGTCTTAGTTATAAGCACATCAATAGATGACAATACTGAATGTTATAAGAGCTAATCAATCAACACATGGGACTGCAGAAAATGTACATACATCCTTTAATAATTTCTTTAAAGCTCCAAGCATCATTTCTTAACCCATTGAAAACCACTTCAATGTGAAATTTTAATTAGAAGTATACCATGGTGTGAATAAGAATGCCTCTGATATTTTAAAGGCTTCAAGTATCTCTTCTTTAAAGTCCCTTTGATGCTGGTCCAGGTGCTACCCATGGTACCTGCGGTTGCAGACGATTGGGCATAATGACTTAGAAGTTCTCTTCTGGTTCATGCTTCTATGCTTCAATGAGCAAACATAAACTGAATATGGTCCATTAAGTCAGTAGGGTAACCTCAGGGTCTTTTATCTGAACAAGTGCCATCTCTGCTTCCTTCCAAATAGAGTAATAATTACCTAAAAGACTTCTCCTTCAAATGATGAAACCATTTATACATATTGTACACTCCTTTCTTGTTATTCAACAGAATTTTATAACTGAGGACCAGAAATTTTTCCCATATGTTATTAAATGGCACTCTATAAGATAGCAATCCTAGATACACTCCAGACAAGATAGAAAAAGAGTATATGCTGGAATAAATCAAGTAAACAAATTCTTAACCTATATTGGAAACAGTCAGGCATATCTGGTGTTCTTTAAGATAGAATTTATGAAATTTCAGCATTAGTATGCGAGACTGGTCCACAGTTCTGAAGGAAGCACTGACCTGAATAGAAGTCAGAATAATACACTCTAAATATTTAGGTACCAGTACAGCACTTAATGTGTTTCTTGCATTGTTGCCTCTTGAAGAGAAGTTGGTTGGAGAAGGTAAAGGTTGATTTGTTATTCATGGCCATATCATGCCTGGTCTTTGGCATAGGCTTTGAAAAATCCTGCTATTGTGAAATCCTGAGAACACAGGGCCAGATCAACCATCAGCTCACGCATGTTTGGCTTTATTGACTGAGTAATACAGCTACCAGTTAGCAACCCAGCAAACTCTGTCTTGGAAAGAAGCTGGTGAGAGGGAAGAAAGCAGCAGAAGCTGCCAGTTCCTCTGTCTCAGTTTTATACCAGGTTTAGCTCTGTTCACCAAAAGCAGCTGGAGAAAAACTCACATACAGTCAATTAAAATAATTAGTTAAATATATTGAAGTCAATTTACAGTGACATCAAATATGGCCCACTGAGGTGGAATGTATGGAAGTAAATGTCAATACTGATAACTTCCCCTTTGATGTGTTCACCATGAAACGTCTCCTTTGCTCAGATTCCTGTTAACATGGAATAAATTTCAGAAATTTGATAGATTAGGGAAGTTTCTTATTTTTGTTCTCTATAGAACAGTCTCTATCTGAATTGTCTTGAATAAGTGCTATGATTAATTGTGGGGCTTGTGACTCCTCTTAAATGGGTTTTCATCTTATGCACAGAAGGTTTTGGAGGTTGTATTAACAAAAAGATGAACCTGCTTGTGATGACACCTGACTAAAACATGTTTTCAAACTTTAATAGCTTTGATTGGCTTACAGGGGAAGCATCTTCTTGGAAAAAATAAATGTTTTGCCTGGACGACTCTTCCACATCTGTGTTTTTCTAGTGAAATCCCTAAAATAAATATCTGAAAGGGCCCTGAGCTCCTGGAAAGATGCCATATGCTGCATTTGGAAAGATCAGAATTGCAAAATAGATGTTTTGAAAAGAGCATACAAAAATCCTTACATGGCCCGAGCATAAATGGAGAACAAGAGCTGTCACAAGGCCAAAATGTGTCGAGAAATGGGTTTGTACAATCATATTCTTTATAAGCTGCAGGACTGGGTATGCATAGGGAATTGCAGTCCTAAGTCATCCTTTTTAATCCATATCCATAAAATAAAAAACTGGAGTCTCCAACTGTTATCTTCATGTCTTTACCTTCTTGCACTACTTCTGCTTTTACAGTCTAGCTGGAGAGAAGGCTTTTGACTTGGAGTGCTGCTCTTAGCTCTACTGGGACCTTTCCTGGTCTCACTAGCCAAATCACAGTGCAAAGGATCTTTCAAGGAGGGCTTGGAGCCTGGCTTGCAACCTGTGAGTGCTCAGGGATTTTGTAAAGATGGGCACTGCTCTTTCTTGTCTTGTGTGTTTCACTCCACAGTCCCTAAAGTCTCTCTTTGTGTTTTGTTCAATGCCTGGCTTAGCTGGGCTTTAATCTTATCTTGGGCTGCAAAGCACAGCACCTGAGTAACTGGGACTCTATCCCACTCTCCACTGAGGAGTGTGCAATAACAAGCACAAACAAAGTAAGAATTGCTCATCTGAGCCTAAATATTTCATGGCTATGAAGAGTGGTGTCATCAGGAATCTTATTAAAAGGCAGTATTTGACTGACTTCTCTGTGTGTGAGTTTAAGACAGGATTAGGAAATTCAAGTCAATTACTCACAGAAGTGACATTTATAGAACACACAATTCCCTCTTTTCCTTTCTGCTCCCTCAGTCTCCAGAACCATAATTCTATCCGGGTATTGAACATTTGCTTTCCCTAATTGACTGAAATACAACATCAAAAACATTGAAGTGGGTGGTGCAGAGATCTGCTGGTGAAAGGGTATGAGGTCTAGTGTACTAAATAGTGACTAAATATACCTGTGTTTTTTGATTTATTTTGGTATTTCTTTTTCCCTTGCTGTTTAGAGCCAATTTACAACTTAAAGTCTTAAGCCAGATTCTCAGCTGTCATGAATTGCTCAAGCAAAATGAAATCAATGAAGTTCCATTGATTCATATCCACAGAGGATCTAGCCCTTTCTTTGGTGTCAATTGAGAACATGGATTTGGCATAACAGATTTGGGAATAGGACAGAAATATTCAGCATAAAAGCATTTTCACATTATTTCTCTGACCTACAAAATATACAAACATTGGAAGTTTTATGGCTGTATCAGGCTTCCTGGAATATGAACAAATAAATAAAGGTAAATATATGACTGCAAATTAGAGTTGAAATTCTCATAGAAGAAAAAACCATGCAGCACACACAGATACATCAGTCTGCCTTCCTGATTTTTAAATGTCAAATTTTGTAGAATCATGAGAAATTTTCTCTTTGTACTGCAATACAAGAATGAATAGACTGAAAGTTTTGGTTCATATTTATCATCATAATTGGATAGGTTGTTTTTTTTTTTATATTGGTATGGGTAAAATACCAGCTGCTTTTTACGTTGTGTTAATTTATAGCCATGAGAGCTTCGCAATGAAGTGGTGGATGCCCATCCCTGCAAGTGTTCAAGGCCATGCTGGATGAGGCCCTGAGCACCCTGGTCTAGTGGAAGGTGTCCCTACCCATGGCAATAGGGTTGGAATTAGGTGATCTTTAAGGTCCTTGCCAACCCAAACCATTCTGTGATTCTGTGATTCTTGTGACAATTAGCTAATCACAAAGCATGCATTAGACTTATATTTCTGTGCAGAGGTTTTTTATTCCCAACAATTAATTTGCATGTTTTTTCCTCCCCCTTCTGTTCTTTTCAGACTCATTATTTTCATTGTGTTCTCTTCCATTCACAGAAGGAAAAAAAGAAATTTGTGAATTTTTCTTAAACACAGTCTTTAGACTTATTATTCTGCATCTGACTTTCAGCACATTGCTGGTCAGCTCAGGTGCCAAATGTCCCTCTGGTTTTTACACTGAGATTTCATTTAGGTTCCTTCTCAGAACTTGCAAGCACCTGTGCATAGCGCCTCTTGTCACTACTGTTTTCCATGACAGTTTTTTAGTCACTCTTGCATTATACTGTGGCCTCTTCTGTCAAAGGTCAGCCACCAGGAGGCAGGGCACAGGGGAGTAATGGCTCTTCTTTATGATTCTGGAGCCTTTTCAAGCATGTTTTCAGTTCTTGGTGTCCCTGGAGTGCATGAATTACTCCATTCAAGTGCTCTTAGAGTGGAACCTCACAAAGGTGACCAGAAAAAGCAGCAAGAGGGGTCAATAAGCTGTAGGGTTTTTTACTGACATCACACAGTGATCACCAAGAGTGATTTTTATTTATTTAGTATGACACCTGAGCTTTGCCAACAGTTCTTAGGAATCTTGTGATCATTGTAGAGAGGTCTAATGTGATTATCTAATATGACATCCTACCTGATGAGACTGGATATTACCAAACAAGCTCAACATTAAGGCTAAAATTCAGAAAGGACTTACAACCAACATTTGGCTAAAAAAAAAGATACTATTCAAGGTTTTGGCAGGGAGCATTTTTTTCTGTGTAAACAACATTTGAACTTATATGTGAACCATTTTGCTGGTAACATCTGTAGCTGACCAAGAACATGTTACATATCACTTATCTGATGTCATACATGTGTAGTAAGAGAAAACAGAAACTTGCCATGAACAAGTATAAGTGTCATATTCTACTAATTTTCCAAAATAAATTCAAGAAAATTTCTCATTGAAGACTGCTAAGGACATGAAGATGTGAAAGGATAAAGTAATTGGATAAATAACTCACTAAAAGGCAAGAAAAAGAGGTAGGAATAAATGTTCATTTCTCACAAGGAAGGAAACTTATCAAAATAAACCCACAGGTACCTATGGCACAGCCTGTGATATCCCTCATTTCTAAATGGTGTGGTAAGAGGTTTGAACAATGAGGTGACGGAGTTTGTTGTCAGTACTGCTATTTAAGGCTGAGGATTGACTGAAATATTGAAGAATGTCCTTGCCTTTCTGAATGACCAGGTGAAAAAAATGGCAAATGACATTCAATTTGGATACATATGTGGGGGATAGGTGGATCCCAGCCTTGCAAATATGATGATGCTTTGAGCTGACCAAGTCTCAAGGATGAAATTTTTGTGACTAGGATAGTTAAGTATATGGAAACCCCAGCTCAGGATGGAGTAGAAGTAGAAAAATACACAGAAAATGGGAAGATAGTAACTCTGAGGAAAGCAAACCAAACCAAACCAAACCAGAAAAAGCTGTCACGTCGTTTCAAAAATCCAGGACTTGCCCTCATCTTCAGCACCGTGTGGGATCTAGCCCCCTCAATCCAACTAAAAGATACAGTAAATCTGGAAAAAGAATTAAGCAGAGCAAAAAAAAAAACTGTCATAAATACAGAACTCTTTTGTACAAATAGTGGTTGAAGAGATGAAAGCTCTTTGGCCCACAAAATAGATGGTGAAGGTCCATACAATCATCAGTAAATGTGGAGAAGTGTAGATAGAACATTTTGGAGCACATCATGTTGCAAGTGCACTTAAGAGAATCATTTAAAGATAATGTTATGGAGATATTATTGTATGTCTCAAAAACCCACTTGCCAGATAAGTTGGAAAGCAAGGAATGGTTGAAAAGATGACCTTGTGACTAAGATCACGTTACTTGCTTTGACCTGAAGTAACGTAAAGTGGACTGAGTCTGTTGTGAAGACCATAAAATGGAGGTGACTCAGTGAGGGTTGTCTGCCCATGATGGACATGATGAAGCCTCAGACTGGATAAATATTAGTCCTGCATAAGACTTAGGGTTTTAGAAAGAACATGGGGGAAAAAAATCAAAATGACAACAATAAAAAAACGCAGAAAGAAATTCCCAGCTGAGTACCATCAGGATCTGAAAAAAAAATCACCTCAAAAGCCTAGACCTCAATACAAAGAAGTATAAAAGCTGATGAAACCTTGCTTATCAGTAGCTCCGATATTTTGTAGTAACCGAGTTGATTTGATAAATCTTGCAATCGTTGACAGTAAAGTTACACCTTAGGTGACCATATGCTATTTCATTTGCTCTTTGAAGTGTTAGGATAAGCCAGAATAGCTATTTACCTTCACTGTAGGGATTTCCTGACCCATCTACTTTAAGAACCCACCAGTGAGTGGGATGAAAGTATTCCTTTCCTTGGGTGATTGGTTAGTGAGTGACAGTGGCCTTAGAGGTGGTGCTTCTGCCTTTTTTCTGCACATGAATTGAGATTATCAAATGACACTTGAATTTAACACCTTGAAAACAAATACAGGGAGGTGGTTATAGTTGCACAACATGAAGTTAGGGTGTATAATGCATTGCCAAAGGCTGTTGCAGATGCTAAACATTTACATAAACGCTAAATGTTTGAATTGATTGCATGGATATATTAATGGAAGAAAAACATATTCAAAGCTATTATAAAGACACTAGTTTTGGCTCTGGGGCTTCCTGTGTTACAGACTGTGGAGCACTAGAAGAATATTTTGGGAAGCTGTGATGATGATTGCTCTGACTTTTAACTATTTCACAGGCATCTGCTATGCCACTGCTAGAGACAGGGCGCAGGGCTAGTTGGGACCTCAGTGTGACCCAATACATCTGTTGTTTTGCCAGCCCACTTGATTTCAATGGCTTTGAGTGTTCATACCCAGGGCTACACAGAGATGTGCAGAGGATCATGAATGACATGTCTGCACTCTGCCCAAGAGCAAGAGCGAGGGATGGGAGAGGAGGAAGGGGTTGACTACAGCTAAACCTCTTGAGCTTTGCAGTAGATGACATGCCGGGTGCCCTTTTTGACCTCTGCTGCTGTGCTGTGCCACATACCACCAGTAGCTGTCATTGTTAAAACTTCCTACAGAATAATAAAACATGATTGCATTTCCAATTCATATTACTGTGTTTAATACTCTGTATTGTTGGAGATTTATGTTTACTGTCCTGGAGGGGCTATGGGAAGGTGCACAGCCTTTCATTCACAATTTACTTTGCTTCCTGATGAATATACTTCTGTCCATTTTTTTCTAACCATAGACATATTTGCATCACTAGGAACACTGTAAAAAATACCAATTCATAAACTCTTGGATTTTTAACAGAAGGTAGAGGAAGATTTTTACAGTAAGTTTAGTTTTGAAAATTCCTACAAATGGAGCCATGTGAGCACATGCTCAAAAAAGCTACACTTATTACTTTGAAGAAGTGAGGACATGAACAGGAAAAGATAAGTGACTGACAGCCATGGAGGTCAAGCTCTACAGAGCAGAGCTCAAAGGTAAAAGTGCAGCCTACTACACTGAGTAAATTTATTCACTAAATTAATTCACTAAATTCACTGAGTAAAACTTAATTTACTAAATCACAGCCTGGAAATGCCACTGAAAACTTACTGAAGTTCGTTTCTTAAACAAGAAAGTCTGGTAACTCTTCCAATCTTGTTCTTGGTTTATTCTCTCCACTTGAATTGGTTGTGCATCATGTGCATTGTGTAGCCCTGGTCTGTCTTGGAATGAGTCCTGTCTTAAATCAGCAGTAAGAGAGAGGACAGCATTTGCTGAGATGACTGCTAGAGATGTCTAGAAAATTGCTTTATCTTTTATGGATAGTGTAACAAATGATAAAACAAAACAAATGCTTACAAAACCACCAGGAAGCAATTAAGTATCTGAAAAAGGGGTCAGCAGAAAGAACAATAACACAAAGCTGTACATTTCCCAGTGAATGCAAATCCTTAGAAGCATATCCTTGGCTCATTGTAGGCATTTTCAGGCTTTCCCATTGGGAAAGCCACAAGTTTGCTCTGGGCAGGTTAACACGGCACTTCATGGAGATTTTACTGAGAAAACCTCCAAAGAGGATGTTGCTGGAGTAAGATCTTATGTCTCCTTGAGCCCTGGTTTAGCACAACAGCTCACTTGGTTGTAATTTCTATACTGCGCCTCTTTAGTTCTGCAGGTCTCTCAGCACAGCACAGCCTTTCCTACCTTGTCTCACTGAAGGTCTTTGTGGTAAAGGAGAGAGAGAGATTCTGTTTCTTTTCTGTCTGAAGCTACACTGATGATCAACGAACAGCTTGTCCAGCGGAACAAAATTGGTTGTCCTTGTGAGCCTGTGCTGGGAACAGCTTCATCTGTATCAACTGCTTTGAGGAATCCTACACACTGCCCTGCTCATGGACATATCAAGCTGTTATTTCGTGGCACCCGAATTGTGTTCTGTTGCAAAATATTGCTAAAACTAGCCATATTTGCTCTTACAGTTATTTGTCTGAATGTTGCTAATGGGTCCTGTTAGGCACAGGAATCAAGCAGAGTTTATGCCTGAAGCAATCAGTAGCTGCTGGAAGCCAAAAAGTTAAAGTAAATTCAGGGTTAAAAGGGTTCCTTAAAATTAACTGATTTCATACATGAAATAGATTGCAACTTTTGTTTGACATGATCCTGTACAAAGTCCGTAATTCATGGTTAAGAAAACAGGAGATGTAGAAAAAACACATCCAGATCTCACTCCCCAAAAGGAATATGTTTGTGCAGAGAAAAGTTATTTCCAATTAAGAAGAATCTTTCATCTTGATAACATTTCTGCTCTCCTTTCACTTTTCATGTTTCATCAAGGTCACTCTGGATGCTCTCTGTATCACATACTCAAAGCTACACTACTGTATTATAAGCTTGAGAGAAATTTGGAAGAGGTCAAGGGCAGTGAAAGTCCCATTCATTTCAGCAAGGGTGAGACAACATCTGGAGTGCTGTGCCCAGATTTTGGCTCCCCAGCACAAGCAAAACATGGATGTACTGAAGCAAGTACACCAGAAAATTACTAAGAGAGTAATGGGTTGTAAAAGGAGATTCTGAAAAAAATGGGGGTTTTGAGCCTTAAGAAAAGGGGAGATCTTTCTGCTGTCTGCAGTTACTTAAGGGGAGGCTGCCTAGAAGATGGAGCTTCTCAGAGGTACACAGAGGTGTTTAGGAAAAGGGTCAGCAGACACAAATTTGAATATGTGAAATTCTGATTAAATGTAAGGAAATAGGTTCGAAGCTGCCCAGAGGGATTGTCAAATCTCCATCACTGGAGATCCTCAGAGTGTAATTGGATGAATTTCTGAGAAGCCTGAGCAAACTGAATCCAGCTCCAAGCAAGGGGCTGGACTACACAGCCTAAAATTTTCTAATCGAAACTATTCTCTGATTCTATGCTAATTCTGCTTATATATGCCATGACATCATGGACGTGGTGTTTTTTTCAATGCTGAGCTTCCTGGCAGACATCTGCCTGGGAATTAAAAGTTAAGTTTGCTGATCCTGCAGACATAGTTTAAAAGTTATAAAAATATGCATACTGAACAGACACCCAAAATCTCGGTGCCCCAGAAAATATATACGTATATATGTAAGAATGTTGCCACTGAAATACCAGTTCCTACTTGCACATATTTGTAAAGTGATGGAATTTCATCTGGATTTCCCAATTGCCAGGTGTAATCTTGGTTTGTGTTGGTTTCTATCCAATTTAATCTATCTGAAGCTCTCGGGACACTGCAAAGGACAAAAGGGAAATATTTATACAGGCTGTGTCTACAGGCAAGAGATACTGCAAAGATAAAAATATTCAGAAGTTACCCAGTTTGGCAGTAGTTATTCTGAGTGCTACAATAAAACACTATGCTAAAAGAAAATAACAGGACCAGAGAGGGAATGACTCACTAGCCTGGGTGTTAAGACAATGCCCTAAGTGGTGGAAGTTGGTTGAAGATCTTGCCTGAATGATGCAAATAAGGGATCTATTTTTTTTAGGAGATATTTTGTGTTGAAAACTGATTCCTACCTCAGTTGAGCACGTTGTTTAAAGTCAGGTAGCATTAGCTGGAGATACTGAAAAAAGTCTCCCAGCAGTATACTTGAATCCAGTGTTTCTGAATCTGTTTTGTAACCTGGGAAAAGTGTTCAAAAATTCTCTAGCCAAAGAAATAAACTCGTACTTCAGTACTTGGAACAAGTATCATGTACATCAGGGTGAAAACATCTCTATCTCAATTGTTTTTCTCCTTTGCTGTTGTTCTGTTTTTTCCCACTCAAATCTGTTTGATGCTTTTGTCCTGAGTTATCTATGGTTATGGTATGAAGGGACTGTGCTGTTTTGCCAGGAGCATATTTACTAAAAATATCCCTGTCTTTTTTATGTTTTGAACTGTATTGATGTGGGTTTAAAGCACTGGATGTTTTGCCTGGTGACTAAGGCCAAAAAAATTGCATACTGAAGGTATGGGGAAGGTGAATTGGGCACCTTTACCAGTGCCCATGTCAAGGGGGAGCATCTTACATGTGCTGTGACTTAGATTTTGAAAAATGAACCAAATACTTTAAGCTTTTTCTGGATATTTCAGTCTTTTTTAGATATGGCTGTTTGAGCATAAGCTTAGACTGACCTTAAGTGACCTAATGAGGTCTCAGCACTTGATGGTACAGCTACAGTCATATGTAACAATAAATGACAGGAAATAAAAATACTTTATCACTTATGGGACCTATTCTAGGCAGGTCATTCTTTGAATACATGGGGTTTTTTCCTTTCTGCAAGTCAGTGAATATGTCCAAATACATTGCAGTGCAACATGTAATCAAGAATAAAAGAGATTTGGCAGAAAGTAAATTGCTGTGAAGGTCACTCCTGACATTATTCTCAAACAATCAAAACACTAGAAACAAGACTGTGAAGGCCTACCAAGCAGCCAAAGAACACATAGAGGGCATGTTGTAGAAATGTGTGTTGAACAGTGGATATCCATTCTGTTTTTCATATCACAGGATCATCCAACCAGTAATATGAATAAGTGTTGAAGAGAACCAAGACAGGGAGAGACAGAGAAAGTGTGCAAGACTGAAACTTTTCAAATATCACTTTAATTATATCTATGCTGTGATGTAAGTTTCTTTACGTAGCTCTGTAAAAGTCAATTTTTGCACATTTCCCCCTTTTTCGTGTGCCATTAATGGAAAGATAGAAGAATGAGTTATTATATATGAGTTATTCATGCTACTGTCCATATGTATGTGTTTATCTGTCAATGGAAAAAGTATGGGGATGGTATGTCACTAAAAAATGCCGATATATAATAATTGTTGCTGACCAGAAGAGGATAACTGTTTCCATATTGACCATCGCTGTAATCCTTTCCAGCTTTGAAATACTTTCCAAATATTTATTAGGTAATGTAAATCACCAAAAATATTCTGTAAAAAATGTTTTTTCAACATCCAGATGTTTCAGTTTTTTTCTCTTGGAAGGCGATAGTTTCAACAAAACTAGATGAAACTGACACAGAAAAAAGAATAAAGAAGAAAAGTTGTATGTGTAAAACCATAAAGAATTCATTAAAAAGTCTCGACTGATGTCTTGCAGTAATTTCAGCCAGTGTTCTGACATGCATGCCCTTGCTCTGGAATGAAGAAGAGACCAGCTCAGCCATGATTACCTGGGCTGTGATGTCCAAAGTAATCACTTAATCTGTCATGAGGACTAACTGAAGAGCATGTCCATGCCCATGTCCATGGTGCACTCATGCAGCCCGCACCTAGATAAGAAACACGCACAACCCATGTGAATGCCACCTCATGAAGTGCAGTGCTGGCGTGAGTTGCAGAGAACCCCAAAGTAGCATGGAGCAAGCCTGCCATGTGGGGTGGGCTTATTGACTGCCTTAGCTCCCTCCTGCAATCCCTGAACAGAGATACTGCCTCACATGTCGCACGTGTTGTGATGGGAGCTACTGAACATCGTGTGCCATGGCAGCATGGATGCTCTGAGTACCCACGGGCATGTGCACCACTTTCAGAGGGTTTTGGGCTCAGGGTATCACTATCCCCTCCTTCCCTTCCTGGGCTTGTGCTGAGGATTCTAGCCTGGCTAGCCCCACGTCAAGGACAGACATAGAAAATGCCCCAAATTCCCACAGATGAGATACTCAGATTTGTGTGGTGGGTTGACCCAGGCTGGATGTAAGATACCCACCAAAGTGACTCTATCACTGCCGTCCTCAGCCGGACAGAGGAGAGAAAACATAACTAAAGGCTTGTGGGTCGAGATAAGGACAGGGATAGGTCATCTCTCCAATTACTGTCATGATCAAAACAGACTCAGTTTGGGGAAATTAGTTTATTACCAATCAGGTAAAAGGGGTTATGCGAAATAAAAACTACATCTTAAAAACACTTTCCCCCCACACCTCCCTTCTTCTTGGGCTCGAATTCATTCACCATTTTCTCCATCTCCTGCTCTCCAGTGGCACAGGGAGACCAGGAATGGGCACTGCAGTCAATTCATCACACACTGTCTCTGCTGCTCCTTTCTCCTCAGGGGGAGGACTCTGCACACTCTTCACACACTTCCTCTGCTCCAGAGTGGGTTCCTAGTGCAGGCTTCCCATGGGGTCATAGCCTCCTTCAGGTATGCACCTGCTCCAGCAGGAAGTCCTCCAGGGGCTGCAGGTGGGTCTCTGCTCCGTCCTGGACCTCCCTGGGCTGCAGGGGCACAGCTGCCTCACCATGGGCTGCACCAAAGGCTGCAGGGGAACCTCAGCTCTGGCACCTGGAGCACCTCCTGCCCCTCCTTCTGCACTGACCTTGGTGTCTGCAGAGGTATTTCTATTATGTGACTCAAGGTAACACCTGTCTATTACTTAAAAATTATGCTCAATGAACTCCTGGATTGCCTGCAGCTCACTGTGTTACTTTTCCAGCAGTTATTGGGGTGGTTGAAGTCCTCTGGCAGGACTAGAGCCTGTAAGTGTGATGCCTCCTCTAGCTGGAAGAAGAAGGCTTCATCAATAGGCCCATCTTCATCAGGTGGCCAGGAGTAGACACCAATCACAAAGTTCCCTTTGTTGCCTCAGTTTCTAATCCTTACCCATAAGCTTTCATCTGCTCATTGCTATTTTTTCTCAATCCCTCCAATTTCTTGATATAGAAAACAAGCCCTCCACCTCTCTGTCTTCTCCAGTCCCATTAAACAGTTTGTGGCCATAGGTAGCCTCACTTCAGCTGTGAATTCATCCTATCAGTTTTCAATAATGGCAACTAGGTCATATCTTTCTAGCAGCCTGGTGTCTTCTAACTCCTCCTGAGCACGTTGATGTACAGGCCCCTCAGATGGACTATCAGTTATATCGTCTTGTTAGAGGAACACTGCTTAATTCCTCTGAGGTACTTCTCTGGAGTTTACCTGTTGGCTCCTATTACCTCAGGACCCCCTTGATCATCTCCATAAGACTTCAAGTGTGCTGCAGTGTAGCCAGCACGCCTCAGAGCAAGAGATGTATACAGATGAACAGGATGGATGTGTGAATTTCTGCTGCTTCAGTGCAAATTCCTGCAGCTTAAAATAGCTGCAGTTTAAAGTGTGCTTAGTCTCAGTCTTGACATGCTTTGTGCTGAAATACATGCACACTCTCTTGCTTCAGTACCTGTGCTATGAAGGATAGGCTGAGGGTTGACAAGAAGTAGTTATTAAATTGTTAAACTGCCAAATTAAGTCCATTGTTGATCGTCTTGGACTTTTTAACTCAAAATGTTGACATGTTGTGAAGTTATCTGGAACCTGTATATCAAATTCGGACACAGGCACAGTTATTAACGTATGTTTCATTAGCATCAAGCAGGGGCCCTTTGTGCTGGGCTGTGCCTGCATGTTTATGTGGCAGGAGTCATTCTTTGCCAGGAAGATGAACAAGGTCTGGCAGATAAATCAGTGATGGGTGATACATAAAAAAAGAGAAGTAGCTTCTCCAAGGCAATACAACAGATCTGGAGCAGGTCTGCAGCAGTCTGTGCTGCCTTAGAAGCTCTATGCTATTCCTGAACTCTGCTCTGTCTCACTGTTATCCTCTGTCTTAAATAATTTTCAACACCATATGAAGTAGTAGGCAATAAAGTAATTTTGTTGTTGAGGGCTTATTACATTCCTAGGATTTAGCAGAAAGCCTATTAACAGAAGGCAACACATACTTATTGATGGATTTAGGATTCCTATTCACTAGTTAGACACTGTAAAGAGAGTAGAGATCATGTTGTTTGTGGAATAATATTTACTGTGATTGGATTGAAATGCAGCTGCACACTTGCTTCTGAAAAAATAAACTGGAGATGACAGTTTGAGCTAAGTCTTGCAAAAAAAATTTCTATCTTAATCCTTGGGTGGGCATACTGGAAAGGAATATATCTATCTTTGACACAGCTTCCATGCTAAAAAAAGAACTAAAAGTTACCTGCACATCCCAAACAGAGTAAATGCTAATATTGTCAAGAGTCTTGACAGTATACTCACCAAAAAATCTTGCCTTTATATACAGGGAACTGCAGGCTGGCAGAGAGGCGCAGCACTCCCAAAACATTCCTGCGGCCCCTGAAGGAAGTTGCTTGGCTGTCTCAGGTCTGCCAGAGCACTCCAGAGTTTGTAACAGGTTCTGCTACGGTGAAGGTCCTTTTCTGCTACTGTGTGATAACTGTTTTTAAAACAGGGGATTCTCGTTTCTACTTGGGGAGCAGAAAAGAGAAGCTAAAAATTTGTATAAGTCCCCTGACTTTTTTTCTCCTCGGCAAGAAAATATTGCTCCTGGGTGCCCTTTTGCTACCAAAGGTTCACTTTGACATGGGTACAGTCTTATGTAGTTCATTCAAAAATATTAAAGGGTCACCAAATATCATTAGTTATATCGTTACTGATGACCTGAGGGTTGGAGCTTTGTTTCAAATCCATCAGTTTTCAGCTAACACTAATCATTAGCAAGTAAAGATAAATGAGGGATGTTATATGCTACATCTGTATTCGTTGGCTATATTCATGCAGTACATCTTCTACTGCAGATGTGAAACTACCAAAATGAGGGGGATGACAGGATGCAAAACTGTTTTTCACTCTCAGAGAGATAGTTTCTGGCTAGAAGAAAGTACTCATTGACAGCAACCTCTGAGAGAAAAAAATTATGAGCTACTGGACAGCAAATGACAAAATCTCAGCAGCAAAACTGATCAGAGAGAATTTACAAGTGTGATCTCTTTTCATGGCCTTGGCAGTTAATGATCCCTTGGGATCCAAAGTGACATTGGACGTTAATAGCCTACTTCTTGCTACAACAAATAAAATTAAACACTTCTTGTTTTGATGAATCATTTTCATGATTGTTAATTAGAAGACCTGGCCCTAACAGAGATACTGGAGACTGCTTTCTGCTTCCTGCTGACTTCTGGGGGCTGATTCAAATCCTGTTGGAGGCACTGTGTAGACTCAATAGGGTTTGGAATTAGGTCGTTAAAATTAGTATCTATAAGCAAGTTACTTTATCTCTCTGAGCCTCTTTGTTTATGTGTTCACATGGGGACGGCTAATAATTACTTACATCAGGATGTTTAGAGCATTTTGCTATGTGTCCGTGGACAATATTATAGAAGAAGAAATTACTCATTTAAATTGTGCATAATCTATTATTTATTCTAAACTATATGCAATAAATATCATAGTTTATGATAGAATTAATATCTGATTCTATAATAATTGGCAGTTAGCTGTAAAGGGATCACAAAGAAATGCAAATAAAACATTAACATATATGAAGTAAATGATTTGTGAGAACATCTAAAATCACATAAAAACTTAATGAAACATAAAAAATAATTATGATACAAGCAGAAAGAGAACTAAACTATGCTAAACCTGTGGTGTTAATAATTCTCAGACGTGTAGTTAAGTGATGATAGGTAAATACAAAATATACAGTAAATCATATTGTGTAATATAAAGAACATCAAGGCTTAAGAAAGAGGATCAGTTATAAAGGTAAATAATGTAGGATGGATTCTATCTTGGATTAATTCAGCCAGCTTCATTTAGGCAGTTCCAGGAAGGACTCTGAGTCGCTTATACTGTTATCATTCGCTTTGTATGTGGTACAATTTTTTCTTTGTGTTTTCTTTTATTATTATATATTTTATTTTATTATTTGGCATAAATTATTTCACCATTAAATCTATTTGATTGTTTTCTTTCAATGGAAGTGTGACATCCATATTTGTAGAAAGGTTTTTAGTTTCAGAAATAATAATCTTAGAGTAGAATAGAAATATTAATCTTAGGAGAGTTCATGCCCTCGGTCTGGATTTCACCCTGGACTGATATTCAGGCCAGTGACACTTCCCCTTCTCTTCATCATCCCAGCTTTTGTGCAGGAAGGAAACATCAACCTGCTGTCACATACCAGAAGTTTTCTAACATGGTGATGGAGAAACCTCAATCCCAGCCTGTGGGAGCAAAGACTCAACAGCCTACATATAGAAAACAACTGCGTAAGTAAGGAAAGTAAGGAAAGGAAAGTAAGGAAGGAAGGAAGGAAACTTTAGCCTTGCTGAAATTTGCATTAAAACCTCTGCTGTCTTTTCTAGGAGTGGTACCTTTCACAGACATGCAATGTGTTTGTTACAAAAGCCAAGAAAGCTCTAAATCTTCCCTCTTTGGAGAAGACTTCTCCCTGGGCCTCACAGGGCAGCGGCAGCAAGGGATGAGGGGGTCCTGCCTCCCTGCAGCCCTACACTAAAGAAGGAAGCTTCTCTTCCCTGTCTAAGTGTCCTGTGGAACTAAGGATCTTAGGAGATGAGAATGAGGGCATGTTATTTTTGCACAAATGTTTTTCAGGATGACTCTGGTGACTGAAGAAGCCAGAAAAAAGAGCGTTTTTTCTCAGAAGGAATGATCCTAAGGTTACAACAGTGCCAGGGCATACAAATTTCTTTTTTATTTCTCATGAGAGAAGTGATTCTAATTTTTATTGATGAAACAGAAGTGCTGGTAAGTAGCATAATTTAATATAAGGAGTTTGGGTGAGTTCTTTCTTGGTATCAAAACTTTATTTTTATTGGCACGGAACAGCAATCCTTAAATTGCCACTTAGAAACTTAAAAACATATGAAGATATAAACATAAAAAAACTTGAAAATGGGATGCAAAGCAAACTAATCCATCTCTTAATGTCATCAGGTAGTTTAACCACCACACTAGATGGAAAAAAGCAACCAGTTCCCTGATTATGTGTACTATGTATTATGTCTGTGCTTGTGTGCAAATAGGTTTGTGTGGGCCAAGATGTGAGGGCCTGAAAATTGCCTGAAAATGTGTGTTTTTACTGTTATTAATAAGATCAAAATGTTCTTGATTTTATTTAGGAAAGAAAATAGGGAAAAAACCCACCTCAATGCCTAAACAATGTTATAAAAGTGAAGAGTAGAAAATCCAGAAGTTAATATAAAATCCACATGTCAATCTGTCTGTGGGAAGTATTTTGAAAGCCAAAGGCAACTCAATAAAAAAGGCAGCAGAAGCAGCATTTCAATTAGGTGAGAAGAGACTAGGCCTTGACAGTTCATTACTGAACTGGCTCTTCCAAATCCTGCCTTTTCTTTTTTTTTTTTGCTGTCCCATTTAGTTCATTAATGCTGGTTTCCAATTAGGAACAATTTTTCTAAAGAGATGTCTGGTTAGTAACCTTTGGTTTTTTGGTTTTTTTTAATCTGCCCATTTCATAAGTACAGTTATAGAATTGTAGTGTAACTTCTGAAACATGAGGGCTGAATTGCCATTAGTGACGGTACATTAAATCACTGAGCCCCAGAGTACAAAGACACTAAACGGTAAAGTCACAAGAAAAGGAAGGAAGAGATGGAAAGAGAGAAAATCACAGCAGAGCTGACCAGTCCTTGGTCTTGTCAAATGCACTTGCCTTTCTCACAGCTCTCTTGCCTTTAGGCATCACATAAACTCTGGGAACAAGTGGTATCAGTCTCAGGCTTTGAAGAGGACCATGGCAGCAGGCATCTTTGCTTACTCTGTCTGCCTCTGTAGCAGTAATTTCAACCGTGTTTGCTGTGCAGGCTGCAGAGATGTCTCTGCCACCACCACACCAGAGAGCTCGGGTGCAGGAAGGGGGAACCTGGTACATCAATCATCAAAGTGCCACCCCTGCTCGTGATGGGGAAGTTGGAATGGCCTTTAGATGGTCTGTAAGGTCCCTTCCAAACTAAGCCATCCTATGATTTAATCCGGATATCTAGCTCCCTATAACTGCATCAAGTCCCTTCTGTGGACCTGTTTTACCCTGCTACGGTTTTGCACTTAGCTGTTTAGATGAAAGATCAGATCTAGGACAGGCGTCAGATAAGTAAGATAAGACAGATTTGCATTCTCCAAATACCTGTGGAGTGGAGAACTGCTTCCTGTTTCAAAGTTGCTGCTTTCTGATTTATTTTTAATCTTAAATTATGAAGCTCAATTTGCTGTTGAAAATATCCAAAGAAATTTCACTAACTGAAAAAATGAAAAGTGTAGCACCAAATTCTTTGTTAGTGATTCACCCTCTTCATAACATAATTCAAAAATCTGCTGTCATTCTTGAAAAATAAAGTCTTGTAAATAACATTTCTAAATGCTTCTAATTCCTGAAGGATATATGTATTTTGTCAGAACAAGAAGAAAGTACTCAGCATAACACAAGACACCTATCTACTCCCTAGTCATGACAGTTTATTCCGCTTTAACAGACACATCTATATCAAGAGAAGTAAGAAATAGGAACTAAAAATTGAGCTTGGAAACATAGTATTTCATAGGTATATTATGCTAAATTGCTTACCCCTTATTGATTCACACAGTTATTAATCAGAAAAGCCTGAGTATATAATCCCACCTGATCCTTATGTCCTTGGAAATGACAGTAAAAGCTGGCAGCTGGCTTAGTGGAAGAATGGTGGGATGAAAAAAGTAAATGAATATCATGTTGCATTATTCATATAATTCCACTAACAGAGACACGGGACTTCCATTAACTGTTGTTGCTCAAGAGCAGGACTCAGGATAAAAGTATTACAGAAAATACTAGTACAAGGCTGTGCAAACCTACCATCATGACTTTTCTGGTTTTTTTGTTGTTTTGTTTCCTATTTGGTTTAGTATTTGTGACCTATGACAAAATATTGAGGTCTTAATATCTAGTTTCTGTCTGACTGAGACATGTGCAGCTCTTTCTGACTTTCCTCATGCGATGTACAGACATATTTAGATATTGTATTTGGTCATGAAAAGCTACACAATAATGAAGAAACAGAAACTGGGGTGGCAAGTGCATGTGTTGCAAATCACCACCAAAAGTAAAATGCTGCATATGTAAATGGCTAAGCAACACAGTATTCCTGATATCCAGCCTTATCCAGAATTTATTTAACACTATTATAATAGCACTGTTATTATAACAGTGTCTAGACAACACACACAGAAGCCAGGAACCCTGTTGTATTAGCCATTTGTTTAGTTAAATGAAAGAAGGAAGCAGGAAAAGAAACATGAATATATGAAATGACTTCCTACCTTCACTCAGCAAACCAGCAGAGAAACCGGACGGGCCTTTACCAAACCTTTTATTTCACACTCCTGTGCCTTTGGGGGGGTTTCAGCTCATTTTGCTTCTGTCTGTACAAATTTAACTTTAAATGTGAGCTAGACATCTAAATCCAGACATAGTCTATATGCCAGAGGCATATTTGAAGAGCTGCTCATCCCTTCATGGGACAGCAAATACGGTATGGAGAGATTAAATGTTCTTTGGCAGTGTCTCTCTTTTTCCCCTTGACTACAGAAAGAAAGTAAAGGATTGATTTCAACTAGATGCCTAATTTAATGAAGTTAGTTCAGATGAATCCCACCTTATCTTAATGGCTCATAGCACAAATTTCAATATCCTAGATGGACAGCATTGGGCTCTTCAGAGACGTGTTAGTCAAAAATCCAAGATATAGTCAGGGACATCTTAATTAAACTTTTTAACCTCAATTTGAATGTCAAAGTAATAGATTTGATTTAAAATGTACCTTGATTCTGTGTTTTGAAAGCTTGTCCTCACCTAATATTTCATTTTTCTGAGGTTTTATTTTCAAAGGACTTTTATTATTCACGCTTCAATTTTCTAGTACAAATTTACACCAACAAAACTTTTAGAGTATACCACTGCCATCTCTTTCACTTCTGTAATTACAGGACACGAATACAAAATTAAGCAAATTGTGCTATGGTGTATGAACCAGAAGTCTTTACTGAAAGCAAATCCCTGCTCATTCCAGCAGCAGGCAAGTAAAACACGGGTCCTGACAGGTGGGGAATGCTGTTTAACTCGGGGCTCTACCCAAGTGACATACCACTGCATATTTTTCAGGCTGCCTTATTTTACTGTGCCAAAGAAAATAGCTTTCTCTTGTTCTGGTAATGTGTATTTTATGTTCTATGAATAATGTATGCTCCCTGTGTAACTCTTCACTTCAACTTTTGAGAGGAAAAGGGTGCTCCAATTTCCTGTTTCATACCGTGACACAGACTAGCAATGATTAGAGTTCCTGAAGTTGCTCATTTGTTCAATGAAATAACTTAATACTAAAAACTTGGCAGACTTTAGAGATGTGACTTTTTGAGTATTAACACAGAGTCCAAGACACAGGATGCGTATTTTTCCCAATGTAAAATACAGTCTCATGCTGTCAAGCTCTGTTTCTCAGATTCATTATTTTCACACAAACACTAGATACAAGTCATAGTTTCACTGATACATTTTTATGCCAATTCCAGATATGAGTCAATCTATATCAATGAATTAATGGTTAGTTAATCAAAAGTCAGTGGGATCTCACACTAATACATACCATTTAAAATATATGTCACCATCACAGTATTTGGAATTTTTCTTTTTGGTCCGGAGGGCAGCTAGTTGAAAGCTATGTGGAAAGGTATGTGCTGGCCACACTCCTGATGTAACTGTGCAATTATCAGTACATCTGGTCATTTCTGCAAGATAAGCAGGGCTATGTCTGGCAACTAGATGCACAGCTTGCCACTGCATCTTCAGGAACCCAATCTGGGGATCCTGGAAGCCTTAGTCATGTTTCTCTTTTATTGGGGATTTTACAACTATAATCTTGAATACAGAGAATTTACAAGGGAATGCTTCTCTGCTTTCTGAATCTTTTGCTTTGTGCCACTTCAGTAGCACAGTGACGTCCAGTTATGGCTGATGCTGCTGTAGACAAACATAGCAATAGAAACACAACTTGGGTGGAAGCTTCCCAAAAGCTTCTCACTCCAGGTAAAGCTTGTACAGAAATGGCAATGAATGAGGTTACTACCTTCCTCTTTAGTGTGCACCATCATTTCAGGTCAAAAAGTCTATTTTTTTCCCATTTAGTATGTTTTTTCCTGATTATATAGAGTTTCCCAAGACTAGAAAATAACATCAAGCACAGGAAGAAACCAGTGTAGCACTTAGAAAAAACCTTCCATCTAGAAAAACATTTTCTTATTTACTTCAGATCCCTGGTATGAGTGATGTGAAAATACAGAAACTGGTAGGACAAAGATGAGAAATGAGTGGGCAACAAAGGCACTTTTGCTGCTAGACAAGGAAAATAATATACAGAGACGGAGATGAAGGAACAAAAAGTTGGATTTTAAAGGAAGCAAAGGTGCCAGGAATGTATTATCACAGGCAAGCTGCAAATGATGGGGAAATACAAGGAACAGAAATGGTGCTTAATATTAATCAGAAGCTGAAGTGTGCAGGAAAGATTTAAGGGAACAGTTTAAAGAGGAATCAGTGCTATGGAGTGGGTTAGAGATAAGAAAATATTCCCAGAGGACGCAGCACCATCATTGGGAAACAAACCCCAAAGTGCAGAGTCTCCCAGAATGGGTAGAGGGGATGAAGTAGAACAGAGCAAGCAAGAGGGATGGGTCTGATGCCAGGTGAAGTGATTCATGTAAAATATCACTGGATTAAGCCATATAGGTCAGGGTAAGACTAGGTTAAGCAAAGCAAGTATTTTGTTAAATCCACTCATATGCACTTTAAAATTAACATTTATCCATTACTAAAGTAAACTTGCTACTATTTTGGTTTGTCCTGACTGAGACTCTTTAGCTGAGCTTGAGGAACAGGAAAGAAATGTCCAGCTTAGAAGACAGGCTCAGGGATGAGCTAAAACTTGAGCAGTCTCAAGGTCGAGGAGTCCTAAACTGGTAACATAACATGAATGAACCAGGTGGTTCCTTATCTTTAGTTGTGTTTTTCTAATAACACAGACATCTGTTTGCTGGTTTAATTGCTAGGACTGTGAATTATCATGTTTAAGCTTTCTACATGCCATGCAATAAAAAACATTTCCAGCCATAACATGGAACTGTACATTTCAGACTGGTTCACACCTGAGGTTAATATATCTTGATTAGACCCTCCGAGTTTTGATAAAGCTACAACTTTCATCTGAAAAGAAAAATGAAGAATGGATGTTTCTGAAAACCTGCTCTGAGCAGAAGAGAAGCCTGCTTTGTTAAAACGTCTAAGACAATATCAGGAAGGAGGGAAAAGAATATGAAAAATAATTTTTTGTTGGGTTAAGGAATAAAACCCTGATTTTTTTGAAGAAACCATGGTGGTTATTTCTGCATAGAAAGGTTAACCCCAGTTTTGGTGTCAATATTTGTTTAGGTCTCAATCTAACAAAGCTTTTAGACCAGTTGTGAAGCAATGTGAAAAAAAGTCCAGCCAGAAGGTGTGACTAGGAGCTCATCTGGATGAAGAAATTGCTTTGAGGCTTTACTGAATCTTCTCAAAAAATTGATTCATTGCTAAAGTGATGTTCTCATCAGTAAGTAAAATGGGTAAGGGACTATTTTCTTGACTTGCTGAGGAATACCATGGCACAGCTTGCAGCTGATATGCCTGTGACTGAGCTTGTTTCTTCCCAAAAGCTATTGGGGGCAGCCCTGGGTGAGAGCAGGAATGCTGCCATGGGCCGGAGCTGCGCCAGGGCTATGCTGAAGATCACTATGAGCCTGGACTCCTGGCTGAAACCATGTGCTGTTGTGTTTAATGCTCTCACTATCCACTTCTGGATTCTTCATGGACCACTTGGTGTGAAACCCTGAAGTGGTATGTTTTTCTCTATGTACTTTTAGTCTTCGCTAGCCTAGGAGTCCCTCGCTGTGGATGGGGATGGGATCTCTGAGACATGAGTGCCTTCCTAATCCATCCAGTTGTAGACACTCTGTTGATAGGTACGGCAGGCACCTCTAAGATGCACAGGTAACAACTGCATCTACAGAGTCACAAGAGGTGATGGAACTCTGTGCAACACGAAGGTAATTTCGCTTAGATTTGATCTCTGTCACTGCAAGGAGAAGAGATAAAAATTGGAGCAGTCTTTAAACACCTAGAATAAACAAATCCTTCAAATCATGGGGAAGATGTCTCAATAATAAACCTACTGGCAGGTAAAATGCTGTCATATAAAGAAGATTTAAATGGAAGGGAAGCAGTGTCTGGTTCAATAGCATATATATGCAGCCTAAACTCTGCCTTACAATAAAGAAAAAATATGCTGTAAGCAGCACTGTGTAATAACACAGTCCCACTACATTTCAAAGCCGTTCTTACTGAACTCTGTTCATTTATCTAATTCCTTCTCTTCAGCAGATTTGTTGGGAATTATTTTAAGATTTTTTTTAGGAGAGGAAAAAAATTACAAAACAAAAAGAAAGCATCTGACTGTCTCCAGTATTATGAGTTTAATATTTTTTACTCCCTTTGCTTGGTGTAAGCACACTGCAGTACATTTTTTAGGAAATAACAGACAGATCTCTGTAGTGGATTAAATTAAACAATATAGGAGAAAACAAAGTAGGTTGTTTTCTATTGGAAAAGGCAGGTAGTGCTTTTGAAATAGTACGGGTGAATTTGATTCAATAATACAATGATTAAGTGTCACTTAAACTAAAATCAAACTGGACCTTAAAAGAAGTGACAAATACAGTAAGTGAAAGCATTTTAAAATTAAAATTCTAGCCTCTTATGGAAGTGTTATATCTTATATTTTATATGGAAAGTGTTGTTCTGTATTTATCTGCATTTATTTTAAGCAAATAAATGGAAGATGCAAAAATAAAAGGATATTAAAAAACCAAAAATGCAAGTTACGTTATTGACTCCAATAGGAGAGGGACTGAATCAATATTCTCTGCCCTGGTAGTTACTCATTTGGGGGTTCGTCTCATATAGTTTTGGGAAGGGCTTTAGCTGTTTAAACACAGATTTTAGGTGATAAGGATTACCGGTGGGACTGTCAGCTATGGTGGCACACCTTTCTGGAGTGGCAGCTGGAGGCCGGGTGAGATACTCTGCCCAACACCAAATGTTGTTAGATGCTTACTTTAGTAACTAGGTTGCCTTAGAGATGTCTGTGATTAGGGGTGGCTTCCCCTCCAGACTCAGACACCTATATTTAGATGTCTACAAGTAGGTGTGTGCAGGTGTGTTGGTAGCTAGCACTAGTGGCTGTGAGTACTGCTAGTGGGAGACTACTCACAGCTGGCTGCAGCTCCTGTCCCTGTGGCCAGAACTATCTTGTATTTGCACTCCAACGCAAGTCTTCTTAGCAGAAATCAAACCTGGGACTGCAGTTCAGAGAAGACAAGCATTTTTCTACTGACTAGCGTTTGAAGTTATACATTTTAATCGTCACAGCCTCATCAACTCTTTTTAGGACTTTCCTTGTCCAGTAAGCACCAAGAAACTCAGATGGCTCAATCCAGAAAAATGATAACTTGTTTTGATGGTAGGATTAATTGATTTAGGCAGATTTTTGCTAGGAATATGGTGTAATCTGGTATATGTTTCCCTGCACCTGCATGTGTCTAAATTACAGACCTGCTTTCAACAGGGAACCTCACACCATGCTTGTTTTGTTTTCTCTGCGGTTAAACACAATAATAATATGAAATATGGACTCTCTCATGGAATCAAGTTACCAGTATACTTAAGTTCAATTAATTACCAGTTCACTTTTTTACAGCATTCTAATGTAAGAACGTAAAAATGATGTACAGTAATAATTATAATATAAATATAGCCAAGAATGAGATTAACTTCAATACAGTATGAATGTTGAAGCGAGATCTGATGTATTTTTACTATAACAAAACAAACTTTTAAGAACAATAGAAACATTTTCTTGTTTTTCCCACAAAACCATAATCAAATTCTGTACATTTCCACAGAGTATATCAATACAGAGGTAATCACATTTGCTGATGGAAAATCCGTTCTGCTGAAATAACCTGATCAGTCCCAGGGAAGACATTCAGTCTGGTCCCATGAACACTTACTTTCCCTCTCCTAATAGCTCTCTCATACCTGTATTGAGGGCACAGTACATTCTTTGCCATTTTAAAATCTTTTTCAGTCTTTGTTTCTCCCTCTTGGTACATTATCTAAAGGATACATCTTTCTATACTCATGATTTGCAAAAACCTTGATTAAAATTAGTTGGGCTAGAAGGAAAAGAAAGATTTTTTTTCTTACATTTGGCAATATTTCTCTTCTCTTCTTTGTGTTAGAAGGAGTTGGAAAATGGATCCCCTATTTATTTTTAAGTCACGCACACCCACAGCTCTGTAAAAGAGGTTATTGCTCACCACAGTTACTGGTTAATGTCACAGTGCCCCACTCCTACTGCTTAGCAATGGGAAGAGCTTTCTAACGAACCTGACATTGCCAGAAACCACGCTGGTTTTAGATAGTCCATGAGCATTGTTTAATAATTAATTAATGTGATTAGCTACCTTCAAAATATATTGGGGTTTTTTTTCTGGACGTACCTTCTTCAAAGAGTGTAGTGTGATAAATGTCATCATTAAAACTCTGTGACATGCATGGTGAGCTTTCAAACCAGGAATCTCTTCTCTGTTAATTGTGCAGTTGCTATTATTTTTCCACTGGGATGTGTTTCTTCAGCAGATAGAAAATAGCTGTTCATACCCTGCTTTTGCCTTTTTCTTGATTTCTTCTTGGTCCTGTTTCTATTGTTTATTCTTTTTTTTGGGAGGAAAATTTAGCACACAGCAGTGCCAGAAGAGAAGGGATTTGAGAGGACTATGACAGATGTAGGGGTCCTATAACGCAGCAGAGAGATTTAGAGGGAATAGCTCTACATGGAAAAGGCCAGCAGAGAAGGCCAGGAGACCACTTTTAGGTCAGTCAGTTCTGAAATGTTAAAGTTGAAATAGCTTGGCCTTGTCTCTTGACTGAGGCAAACCCTGTGTGCCTCAACTCTCCCCTCCAGCTACAGCCTCGCTGGACGTGAAAGGAGCAGGCTGCAAGATGGGTTATGATTAGCAATGTTAAAATCCCCGATTCACTCCCATTTCCTTTTGTTCTATACGGCAAGATGTCACATCTGGGGATATAAAAGAGCCCGTGTGCTCAGAGGTGTGGCTTGGTTACTGCAGCTGCTGGACTGCAGCTGGTCATGGCAGAGCTCAGGCACAGCCAGAGCATGGGCTGTCCACAGACACCCTTGCAGATGCACCCCAAATCTGTCTCACTCAATGCCACTTCCAGTCATGGGTAGAGCATGACAACACTTTTGTGATTAATAATAATTTGTTCCCCAAAGTAAGCATCAAGATGTGCTGATTCAGGTTAAATCAGGCAAATAATTTAACTTCTGAAAATGGAGAAAATAAAGTGGATCTAAAATACCATTTTCTAAATCAAGCTAACTGAATTACTGTTTTGAAATTATGTCTTTATAAGTTTAAG
The DNA here is from genome assembly GCA_013400975.1 of Atrichornis clamosus. Taxonomy (NCBI): domain Eukaryota; kingdom Metazoa; phylum Chordata; class Aves; order Passeriformes; family Menuridae; genus Atrichornis; species Atrichornis clamosus. The sequence continues at coordinate 137,518 of WBMZ01001539.1, forward strand.
CTGTAAAAAATCCCCAAACAAACTAACCCAACTTTAGAAATAAGTACTTAAAAATGAACAAAACACTTTCTTTAGATTTAATGGAGACATTTATTTGATCCAAAATACATTATATCGTTTTTTGAGTAATGGAAGGAGGAAGACAAAGGAAAGGGATTGATTTTTTCTTTACCTTTTTTTTTTTTGTGTGTGTGTGTGTTTTTTGGTTTTTTTGTTGTTGTTGAGCTACTGTATAAAAAATTCATTTATTCCCACAAACATAAAGCCTTTTTAAATCTGAAGGTAAATTACTGTAATTGCTAACTGCCTCAGACACTGGCAGGATGTGCTGATATCTGGAAAGAAAATCCATAATTTACAGACAGTATAAAAATGACCATGCTATGTAGATTAGAAAAATAAGAAAAGCCCAGACTAGTACTCATGCATACAGATAAAATGCTGTAACAGTGGCCTCATACACTGGGATTTTCAGCTCTTCCTTTTTATGGAGTGAAACGTGTGACTATTTTTATGCAGCAACAAAAACTATTTTTCTTTCAGTTGTAAACTTTTCATTAATTACTATGCCTATTCCAGCAATAACTGGAAGAATGAATTTGGACCAAGGTGTTCACTGCACTATAAAATCAGGAATTGAGAAGGACTGGAGATTTTCCAACATAAAATAGACAAAAATTGATACAACACAACTAGAAAATATGCTTCAGAAATAGATTGGTAACAGGAGTCCCTGGGCTCTAACAAGGAAATGAGGAGTGGGAAGGAAATGCTGAGGTTCTTTTGAGGATGGAAATGAAAGGGCAGACAGAGAAACAAGTAGTTGGCAATTGGCAGTATGTCAGTGCTGAACGTCTACTGGAATGCTAAATGCACACAACCGTGATGCTACCACAACCCTGACATGATGACCAGTGTGCTGTTCATCAGCACTTGGACCACAGACCTCTTCTCCAGGAGGTTTAATAGGTGTTGTAAGACTCAGTGGCATTTGATGCCTCTTCAGCGCACCGCTACCACGAATCTTCCTCCCTTACTTCCTTCTGCAGACCACTCAAATTCATGCTTTTCCTCTAAAATGGTATAAATATGTACTTTTATCATCCATGGGGAAGAGCGGGGAGTCCCTGGCACCCAGGAGCTGCAGTGGCTGCTGGAGGGAGAGAACTCCCCACTGAGAACAGGGACCACCAATTTCTGCTTCTGTTGGGACAGATCTTCAGCCTGAGCATGGGATAGGCTGGAAGGTGTTCAGTTTTGCCTGTCACTTGGCCTGATCTCTTTGTTCTGGTCTGGCTTTGGCTTTTTTTTGTCTGTGCCTGTATTGTATCATCTCTAACAGCTGGTCTGTGTATGCTTGATGGCAACAGTTGCGGCAACAGTCATTTTAATCCGGAAAACACCAGAGTGGGTGGCACATGTAATTTATGTGCTTTTTTCCAATTTTGGGAACTGAGAACTAAGGCTTCCCTGGTGATTGAAATTATGGGAATTAATAACAAAGAGGGAAGAGCAATACAGGGCATGACCTAGTCTTTTGTGAAAATAAAGGAATCCTAAAGAAAAGGCAAAATATATGACCTCATCACACACCTGTTCTGTCTGCCCCTTCTGACAATATATCCCTGGAGACTCATTGAGCATGGAACTGCTAAAGACTTAACCATATCCCAGTGGCTTAAAAAGCCACTTTCTCTGCAGGGATACTAAATGTTTTATTTAGAGGAAATCAATGTGTTCTGGTAGCATCTGCCTTGAAATCCCCTCTGGCATGAGGAGTAGGTGAGGTTACAGTGCAGTACCAGTACAAATGAAACACAAGACAATCTTCTTCCTACAAAGACTTAATAATTGGACAGTAATATGTGTCCTGGATTAAGAGGACAGCTAAGGTGGATAGCTAGGTGGACAGCTAAGCTTCCTAAATATTGCAGGATTCTGGTTAAAAAACTGTCTAACTTAAAACCGGTTAATACAGTGCTTTGGACTGAGTACATGCAATTTTATTAGATATTTGTATTTTGTCTATGTTCTGTGCTGGTTTCCTCTGATGTACCCTCAGCTCCAGGTCTCCCAGTTCAGGCTTGGTCCATCGCACCAGCTGCTGTACAAATACACGATACACTGCTCACAGCATAAAGGAAGAAAATAATCCATCAGCAGGATTGGAGATGGGGAGCTGAGGTAGCAAGAGATTAACAAGAATGTCTGACATCCTGACAGAAATCTTTGGCAGTGCTGTCAGAACTCATATCTCTTCTGTCCTAGCCTAGTGTACCTAGGAATGGAGTCTATCCATCATCTTCTGAAACAGCTCCAACTTTATCTATCAGCCCAATGCAGTATGTGAAATTTCTTCCCTTTTGTTACTTACAGAACCTGAAAATTAAAACACTGAAACAACTTTTGTGCCACACAGTTTTTCATTTCACATTTTATGGATATGTGAGTTTTGCCTGGAAATTATTTTTTCCCCTCCAAGCACAGTAGTGTCTAGAACAAGAATATGCCATTCAGGCAGTCTGCTCTGCAAAGAAGCTTCTTTCATTTATTTCACATGGACAGGTGAGATAATGGCAAAGATCAGGAGGTACCATCGTTGGTTCAACATGCCCCATTACAAAGATCTAATACATTCACATTCAGCTGAATCCAGACTTTTAATCCTGTGCCCTCAAAGCCCCCACTTTTAAGAATACTGGGGGCAGGACCTCAAGGTCTTTTTCTGTTACTGCAGGTAGAGACCATGCGTTTCATTCCTTCCGCTTTTATGAGTCTGAGGCCTGAGGATGGAAGGGCAGCAGGACTAACTGAATTAATCATGCTGTCCTGTGTGCAGGAGGACAGAAGTCAACAGAAATTTGGGAGGAGATGAGATGTGCTGCTATACACTGGACAAGTGTCCGTTACCATGAGGGCAGCTAGAGAGGTGTTTCAGTACTTTCCACTATGAAAAAGTGGCATTTTCCCTGTTGATGTACTTTCTAGTGTTTCTTAACACCAGTTATTCTGATGAAATGACTGCTGCTTGAGAAGATAAAGAAGTAAAAAAGAAGCATCAGCAACTAATCAATTCCACCCACTTTTCTAAAGACGTTGTCAATTCCCTCTGAGAACTGATTGTTCTTGGTTAAAGGTGATCAGGCTATTGCTTCTGACAGTCTCTCTAAAATAACAATACAGACTTCAGGTATTTTTAACTCAAAGGAGTTCAGTACAGATCATGGTTAAAAATTTACCTCAGTTGTGTCTTTGTTACTAAAGACAAATACTGTTCTTGGTGCTGCATAGCTCAGCAAAATGAGGAAAGTAGCATTCCTCCCTCCAAAGCTTTGGATTTGTTCATGGCTTTGCTATGAGACTTGGATCAGGGCTTCAGTACTGCAACCTGGTTTTGGGAGCACCCCGAGGGGGACGCTGTGAAACCAGGACTACATCTGTACCAGCACTAAATCCTGCCAAGCAGCATATTTGAGGTACTTGAGCTCTGTCATCTACATTGTTTAAATGTTCAATTTTTGGAATGGCTCATGGCATACTTTTGGCTCATGTTAAAATACTGTTCTCCTAAGTAACTCCTAGCTATTATTCAGGTGCAAACACAGGCAAAGCACTGTTCCCAGGAGACAATGTGCATGCTGCCAATATATTCTGAAGGGCAAAAGGGTAAAATGTTGTGGAAATGCACAGTACTCTTCACATTGGCCTCCCACACAAAGACACACTCTAAGATTCAGTTATTGCTCTGCTGTTGTTAGCATTTTCATATAGAATCACAGAACATTCTGAGTTGGAAGGGACCCACAAGGATCGAGTCCAACTCTTAAGTAGGTGGCCCATACAGGGATCAAACACGTGACCTTGGTATTATTAGCACCATGCTCTGACCAACTGAGCTAATCTCAGGGTACTGAGCTAATCTCAGGTTATAATATGTAGATCAGAAGCCTGGTTTTGAACCGAGTCTCCCTGTTCATGCTTTTGTCCATGTCCCGTAGAAGGTTTGCCATACCTGAGCTGGATCGTTCTTGGATGACACTAACCCAGAAAATGTGCACAACCAGCACACTCCGTCTGCTAGGCTCCATAAGACCATACTGAAGGTCCTCTGCAAGGAGTCCCTTGGATGTGCACAGTGTGAATGCTGGGTTCTTGACATCATCTCCTCGATCCTGCACATCCTGCTGCTTCTTGCTCATCCAAACATGGTCTGGGAATTCATACCGTTTGCCCAGATGGTGATATGGCCACACTGTTGTGGATATTAAAGGGGAACTACAGCTCTTGTCCACCTGGAACTGGAGAAGGATCCCCATGGATTCCCATGGTGAAGATATTTCTTATGTCCTCTGGTATTGAGGTTGTAGATGAATCCTAAGTGGATAATGCAATAGTAGCACTGAAAATCTTGTGTGGGCATAACTCTTATATCACCACATACAGGAAGTTCTACGCATAAAATTGTCATTATGGTCTCTCCTGGATCTATAGCACAGTTTTCAAATCAAAATCCTGAACCTACAAGTGTTGCCATGACACTGGCTGCTACTTTTGAAAAACATAGGCTATCAAAGTAACTGTGCAGGGCCAACTGAGTGGAGTTCAAACAAACCAAATGGCTTACAACACAAGTGCAAATGACAGCATGAAAAGTCTCAAGCAGTCAGTCAGAATATAGGTCTGTAAAATGTGTCATCTTGGTCATAAGAAGATGCAAGTCAAAGTAGTGGTTCCTTCTCTAGAGCAGCAGGAATATTTTAGATATCACAGATAGATATCACAGGATTAAGCTTAGCAAAATAAGTATTTTTCTAACATTCTTTTTCACAACCCTAAAATGTCCATCTAGGCTTGGGTTCATTTTAAGTGAGCTATGTTAGTGCCAAGCTGATACCTGCTGCATGAGCAGCTTGAAATATCACTGAGGCTCTTTGAACGCTACTGAGCTTTTTCACCTTGAAATTTCATAGGACTGCTACTGTAACCATGGTTCTCCAGGGAAATTCAGTGTCCCCAAAGGCTCACATCTCTTCCACTACCGTGTACTGACTTCACACTGTTATGCACCCATAATTTAAACCATGCAAGTGTTGCCTGAGGCAGGACTGCACCTGACTTTGTGTACATGGACATTATTTCTGTGGGATTGCTTCGTTACATAGGGTCTAGGATAATGTTTGGAGGTGGTTTCTTACCTGCTGAACCACAGTCCACACATTTTCCCTAGGAACCTATCCCTTTCCATGATTGGAGCTGTAATGTTGTGGGTAAGGAGAGTGGCAAAGGAAACATACAGAAAGGCTGTGCAAGGCAGGAGAGAGAGATGGGGTGGTTTTTATCTAGCAAAATAAATTAAAAAAAGAAAAAAACCCAAGCAGATTAGCATATTTCAGGGCACGTTTGGCAAAGGCATGAAGCTGCTGGACTTAAACAAAAGCAAGAACTGGTAGATGACATACACAAATGCACCATGACTATGATAAAAGTGAGAGATTTATGAAAGCTTCGTATATCTTGTGCTCTTCTTCGTCACATCCTGCTCATTTAAGTGGCATCAAGTGTAAATATTGAAAACCCAGATGACATGTTATTTTGGATATTAGTTCAACCTGTTTATCCTATTATTACCATGACATTTGCAAGTGTTATCTTTGGGTACCAGAGCATGGATGAATAACTATGAATGATATTTCAGAGTTGTCCTATCACTAATGAAATCCACACTCATAATTAGTTTCATCTAAAGAATATGAAGTTCCCTCACTAATCATTTATGGGTTTTATTCCAGATTTGTAATATACTTTCTGATACAGGAGTTAACAGATTAGGTTGCTGAATGCCTGGAGTGATCACACAGACCTTGGAAACAAAGCATCTTCTAAATCAATCACCTTACTAGTTATTTAGCTGGCTTTGCTCCTAAGAGATCATTGGACAGAAGACACTATTCAAAAGAAAAAGAAAAAAAAATCAAAGGGAGGAAAGTGCATTCATTATTATTTTCTAACTATGCACACATACATAGTCCCAGCTGCTTATGCAATGTGAATGACATTATTTGTATTTCTTGAAGAGTCCCTAATCAGGTTCTGTACTGCTGAATGCCTTTGTTTGGGAGGTAAGCATGTCTCTGAATTAACCTCTCTAACACTCCTCTCTCCCTCTGTGCTGCTCAGTGTGCACGTAATCCTGGGAACTGTTCATCTTAGATTCAATTGTCCATTGTCTGAACAAAAGACCAGACATCACTTAAGACTCTAGGAACTGACTGACTATTTACAGTATATCAGAAGTCCTTTGGGCTTTCATTTCAGGTTTTAGCAGAGATTTGTGGTGAAATTTGTTCATCTTTTAGCCCTTTCTGTGATGCTGAATATGCCTTCTCTCAAAATCTCTAAATCTATTTAACTCTCTGGGATATTAATGCTTGGCCTGATACAATGAAATTATACAAACGAAGTTTTCTGTAAAAGTCTGCTTATTGCAGTGTATTAAGATTCCTTTTGTCCTTTTATAAGCAAGGTTGTGGAGGGATGTGTGTTTTCCCCGGAACCCAGTGTTGTGCTTTCCAAGTTATTTCCGAACAAAGACCTCCGCGCAGGGTCTGCTTTGTCTGAAACACTATTCACTTTTTCCATTCAGGTTTTCTTCTCTTCATAAATTTAATCCTCAACCCTGGAATTCTGTCCTTATTTTCTTAGTTATGATGAGAGTGAACAGCTGGACCATTTTGCAGACTTTGTTGACAGTGCTTAGTTCTTACTTTTTCTTTCCCCCCCCTGTTTTTCAGACAGTCCCTGGCTCACTTTGTCTGGCTACTGTCTGACATGTCAGCTTACACTATTCCAACTCCCAGCTGTTCTTTCCTTTCATGCTATGGATTGTTCTTTGCATTATAGTCAAACACGGGTTTTTATTTCCAAAGGGCTAATCTGTTTCCACAGCAACCCATAAAATGGAGAAATCTGATCCCAGAACTTTTCTTTAAAACTTTTAGAGGTGTATAGAAACATATATGTATTTATCCATCTTAAAGGAAGTTGCTTTATCTGTGAAATGGAAGTTGTTATGTACACTCAGGAATCACTAAGTTCTCAAACTACTTAAACTACAACATCACATTTCTGATTCTTATTATAGATATTGGCAGAAAAGTATTGGGAATATTTTCCGTCAAACCTGGTTGCAGTTGCAAAATTGAATATATTAAACTTAATTATTGGGATCTCCCTGTTTACTCAGTACCAGATCTTTCTGTATAAATTTTACTGGTTACCTATTAATTTTTGTTGTCAATGCCACTGCTGCAAACTAACTTGGAACTGAGACACTGAGGTGATATCCCTCTGTTTGAGCTGTAAATGCTCTGGAGTCTAATTTAAATACTGGTATGTAAGGAAAACAAGATTATACCTTCTTCTTCTAAAAAGCTATCCTTTGTAGCTCCTGAAGACTAGCAGCAGCACAAGCTTCCATTCCTGTTGACAAACTGAGATGAATAGCAAATACCTATCTGTGGAGAAGTCTCAGTCTTCCCTGTATGTGTGTGAGCAGTTTTGAATGAAGGGGAACATATAAAGTGGAGCAGACCCCATGCAGAATCTGTTCAGATGTAATGGCCATATCTCATCACTTGGAAGTTCAGTAAAGCACATTTTTTTAATCCTGATCTAAAACAGCTGATCTCCAGTGAAGTTTGGCAGCTCCAACTGGCTGTCTTGGTGTTACCAAGACATTCAAATCCTCCCAATCTGGGTGCCATAAATCCTTGCTCTTCATTGTGCACTGGCAGTTTTTCAATATGAGGGTTGAACCTTCAAAACCCATAAAGGCCTATCCTGTCTTTATAACCTTGGGCTGGGCTCTCAAGCTGATGGGATGTCTCTTAGGAGGTTAGACCAAACTTTGATTCATCATTCCTTTAAGGATAGGCTTCCTTATGTTTATACCAGGACAGTGACCAGATACCTTCTGGGTAGGAACAAGAGGACTAAAAGCTCAGTGAGCTTGTCCTGTTCAGGGTATGCTAATTTGATTTCGCAAAATTTCTAGCTGCTTCTAAATCCATGATCCAAGAGTGTCAGGAGGGAAAAGTCATGGCACATTTCAGATAGTACTGAGAGCTTTTCTTTATACAGTTTTTCACCAAATACAAAGCATTAGGCATAAATGTTTATTAGTAAATCATCTGAACCGGAGGTGAGTTACTAAAGACTTCAGAAAATATTTTTAACTGCTTTTCAGAACGATCTAAAATAAACAGATATGGAATGGAATATTTTTGGGGAATCAGTTCACTTCAAATCTATCTCTTGCATTGACCCAGAGGAGTTCAACTTCTTATTGAATTTTTATTTTAAGCATTATATATTATAGGAATAAATTGTAAAGACTTCAATGGAAGTACTGCTTAAAAGAGAGCCCTGAAGCACACTTTCATGGCACTTATAAGAAAAATCTTGATTCAAAGATTGCCCACATAACTGTTCATGGACATTGTGGATGGACATGTTTATGTTCATGTTGCCTGATTTCCTCCTTATTCCTACCCATGCTACATCAGATGTCTCAGAGATACCGAATGTACTCTTGTGTGGTCACATGTAAAACCCCTTGTTAAAGATGAGGTTTCAAACTTGTCTGGACACAAAAGGCCCCATATCTATGGTCCTGAGAAGAGCCTTAGCAAGACTCCAAAAACACAGCAGTGGAGCTACACTCATGCAATAAATTAGATTAAATATGTTCCTGGAGGATCAGAGCACAGCTTGGTTTGCCCACTGCTTTTACTTCTTGTTTTCATCCTGCTTTATCTTCCATGGACATTCAAACTTATTCCTTCCTTCATCTTTTTATTTTTTTTCCCTTTCAGCTCCATCATACCCACTGTATGAATTGTGTTAGTGTTTGAGGGAAGTTTTATTCTTGGAAAGTCCTTGCGAATATATTCAGAGCAATGTGGGTTGCTGATACAACACCTCTGGGTGACACTAGTGTTTTAAACACAGTTTGGAGCAACACTCCTATTTCCTAGCACAGTCAAAGTCATTGGCTCAAGACTAAAATCCCAGAGCAGAGAAATAATTTGCTATAATAAAGCTAATGAGGTACTGTGACTGTGTTATCATTAAAATTGGGGAAATGTTATGGTCCCTGAGGATTTGTGAATATCTGTAGCTAGTCTTGAAGGGATGCCAAACTAGTTTGATGTTTTCTCCTCCATTGCACCCTCCTCATCCTTCACATCTGCCTCATCAGTCCTTTGATGATTTGAACAAAACAAAAGCCATGTAAACATAAATATATACATACACATTTTCTCCTACCTAATAGTTAAATTTGTGTTTTTTACTAAGAGTTCTACCTTCTGTTGGAACTTTAAGGGAAATATGGTGTTTATGTTGACAGTGTTCCTTCTTCTTTTGCCTGATATAATTTTAATTTTCTCTCAGCTGGATTCTTTTCTCCCTCTCCCCAGCTCCCTCCAGCATGGGTTGCTTATCTGAGATTGTTCAAAATAATAATTAATTTTTTAACATCCTTGGAGTTTAGAAATAGAGGCAAATCTCTCGTCAGTGCTTCCAAGGGCATAAGTCATTGCAGTACTTACAGCAAGCCGAGGAAATGCAATTTTTCCTATTTTCATGCATGAGCTGTTGTAGTGGAGCCCAAAAAATTGTACATAAGGAGATTAATGACATATTGCATGAGTAAATGCCCATCTGTGATCCTTCTGCCCATAACTTGAGGTGGTCAGGCTTCTTGTGCTTGTCTGTTTTCTGTTCGCTCTATGAGTTTGCTGTCTCGGTGAAGCACCAAGCTGCCTGTCATGCTCTGGTCTCTGCACATGCAGAGTCCAAGAGGCTTCAGAAGCTTTAACAGTGATTGCACATGCACTGCCTACCTGCCTGAGGTTTGATATTTACTGGAAGCATCAGCTTTAGCACAGGTGTCATGGAGCAAGTTTAGATACCTCTGGCATTTGGGTGGTTGATGACAGGCAGAGATTTGCATTTTTCTGTTGAGTGAAACACATACTGTACTGTTTAAAGCACCCATATGTTTCTTTAGATCTTCACTTATTTATGCTGAATAAATCTGAAAATTGCTAATAAAGCCATTTAATCACTGACCAAGTGAGGAACATGAATTGTAAAGCTCAGGCATCTGTGTCCTGTGCAACAACATGTGCACCAGTAGCAACATAAGGAGCCACAGCTCTCCTCCAGCCTGGGCTGGCACCATGACCATTTTGACACCCATTATCTTCCTCTTGGGGTGGGTTCCCACTGTTTACCACTGTCTTCTTGCAACATAAAGCAATACAAAATTATCAGACAAGAGCTTGTTCTGTCTCTCAGCCACCTCTGCAATTTTTTTTTTAAACAACCAATGCAGACAAATTTCAATACTCCTTAACCGACACCAGAAGGAGTGTTTGAAGGTGAACAAAGGGCTATGCCTTCAAAGTGGTTCTTTGTGCTTGAGGAATAAATGTCTCTTCTCTCTACCCTTTGTGGCCCCAGGCGATAAGAGCCACTTTGGACAAAGGACAAAAACTGAGATATATGGGATGGACAGCTCAGTAACTTGATGGGCAAATGGGAGTATTCCACCCCCAATCCACTTTAACAATTGGACTTTCACAGTACAAAGCCTCCTAGAGTCTGGTTTTCTAATTAAAGCAACTTTAAGAGGAAAAGGTCCAAACCTTCACATTGGTATCTTTTTCCTCCCAGGCTGTACATTTGTAATAACAGCCAGTCTCAGCTTGTCTGAACATGCTTCTGATATAATGAGCCAGAGGAATTAACTAATTTACCAGAGCTGGCCTCACTCTTTTGCCTTGAAAATTCCTGTGTTTAGGTAATACAGATGTGAGCTTCCCTCCATCACAAAAAGAGACTGAGTGATTAGAAAAGAAAATGAAAAGGTTATAACATCTCTCCCTATTCCCTGTGAAAATCTGTGTTTGGAATTTGTACCTCCTCTCCCAGGGCACATGGATTTCCTTTGAGGTTTTAGTCGAGACAGTCCTGAGTATTTTGACGTATTCTCCTGCCACAAACACAGTTTGCACTTCACTGGAAAATCCTCCCTTACTTCCAGTCTTCAGACAGTATCCGAGGTCATTAGTAAAATTCTTTTAACTCACACAATTACAGCTTGAGCTTAAGATCCACTTCACAGAGCAGGAGTGATGGACATTTGCACTTGCTGTGTTTCAAGGTTGCCTCCCTAGATTACAAAAAATGTCTGGAAATGAAGGAGGTTAAAACTCCTATTAAAATCATGGTCTACACAGTCTGGTATTTAGTATTGGTCTATGTTAATACTGTGGAGCATCATGAAAGCCATCCCCACAAGAGTGTACGAGCCTTCACATGCCTCTTCTTTATTTCATGGCAGCTGTCCCCATGACGCAAAAGTCTTTCAGGAGTCCCAGGAAACAACCTCATTCCAAGATCTCTAACTACAGGTTATAAAAGAAACGCAAAGGTGCTCTAAACCAACAGAAGTAGGAACTTAAGGATGGTTTGATGGCTGACTTTCTGATGTCTAGATCTGCTAGGCTGCATTGGATATATGTTTCAGGAGAGCTGGGGCAGACATTCTGATGATACAGAGAGTACCTTTCCTCTTCCCTTTGTTTCATGAGCTCAGAGACATCTCACCTGTGTTACATATTTTATGATGTGCATGTCACTTCAGCAAGACATATTTGATACTATGCATAGTTATTCATCAGCATTTCTTAGTCCAGAGGTGAGAAACTTGTACAAGTGGTTTGTGAAAAAGTTTTGTGCACTTGGACAGAAGGTAGTGCTAAGGTTGACCCCAAGGGCTGGTGTAGACCTATGCTGAGATTCCCAGGCTCCAGAAAAGGGCAAAATTCCATCCATGCTTATTTCTCTGGGTTCTTTTTTTTTTGCCTTCACTCATTAACAATTTGCATGTTGGCTGTTTTGAGGGTCTGCTTCTCTTGTGAGCTGATTATAACACAGGCTATTTGAAGATTAAGTTGCTCTTAGTTTTTCTGTTACATTTTGTATAAAATATTTAAGAATAACAGGAAATTAAGAGTATGACTCACTATGTGGCATATGAAAAATCCAAGCACAAACTGATATTGTGATTCAGAGCACCAGCCTGAAATGCAGTTGTGTGCCTTTCAGAAAGTGCTGGTTTTAGTGGCCTTCAAGAATAGGAATGTCATATGTTGTTTCACCTTTAGAAAACCTTTAATTCCTCTGTGAGATATGAATTGAAAGCTTGATATTCTGCATACATTCCCTAAGTAACAAGCTTTCCTACAATCAGTCTTTCTGTTGGTCTCCCTTCTACAGCTAAAAATTTTATACAGAATTATTCAGCTTCAAGAGAAGTGAGCATCCCACACAGAATTTCCTGTTTATGTAGATTAAATCATTTTTTAAGCTGCTGGTGTGTTCATATTGCCTGAGAAGAGGAGGAATCTGAACTATTTCCCCCATTTCTGAGGAAATGCTGTTAAGAAACACTCCAGGGATAATGTTCTGTAAGAGTCTCACCGCTTATTCATTTTATTCCATTTTTAAGCCAGAAGCATTGGTGGAATTCAGTCTGAAGTCTCAAATTATTCTGTACTTTTTTTCTACTAAAAATATAAATATGCAAACACACACACATAGGGAAGGGATGAAAGAAGGAAGGAGAAGAAAAAGAAAAAAAGAAAGGAAGAAAGGAAGGAAGGAAGGAAAGGAAGGAAGGAAGGAAAGGAAGGAAGGAAGGAAAGGAAGGAAGGAAGGAAAGGAAGGAAGGAAGGAAAGGAAGGAAGGAAGGAAAGGAAGGAAGGAAGGAAAGGAAGGAAGGAAGGAAAGGAAGGAAGGAAGGAAAGGAAGGAAGGAAGGAAGGAAGAAAGAAAGAAAGGAGGAAAAAGATGAAAAAAGAAATAAAGGAGGGGAAAAAGACGAAGGAAGGAAGGAAGGAAGAAAGGAAGGAAGGAGAAGAAAACTCCATTACTAAATTCTTGCAGTGATGTTCCTGTCCCTTTAGCACTATGATTTTCTATTTGCCCATATTTTGCTTCAGTGATCTGTCTGGAGTGGGTCTTTGCCATGTCCATCTTTTCTCACTCTGTTTCTATAAATGTGTAAGTATTCAACACAAACCCTTTCCATACAGAGGAACAGGGATTTTAAATGTAGATGTTCAATCTTCCTTCCTGCTTGCTGTGATTATGGGACTCAGTGCTTCAGGACATTGCAAATTTCTGACACAGAGGAGTGATTCCCTGCACAGGAGAGTTGCAGTCCACATAAAGCACAGAAACCTCTCCCACACTAGAGAAATCTCTTCCCTCAAGATGGAATTAGCAAAATACCAAAAATGTCAGATAAGTTTAAGATCTGTTTAACATGTACCAATCTACAAACTGTGAAGATTCACAGGTCTATAGCCTGAATCTTCAAAACATGTAATCAAATTTTTGACCAAATTTCTCTGCTTTTGTAATTTTTGACCAAATTTCTCTGCTTTTGTACCACCTCTGATATAATAATGATAACATTTGCAGATTTTTTATTATGAACAATTTTCCAGGCATTCTAAAGCAAAAGCCACAAGTGATCTATGCTTGCCCATACTGATTCTAACTGTAATAACCCTAATCTTTTTTATTAAATGGCTTTTTTTTTTTCTGGACGCACTGTTGTGCTGTGAGGACTTGGCACAAACAAGGATTAATAGTGATTTTTCTTGGAGAGAATGAGTGCCTCAGGCAACAGATAAGAGGGTATGAGGACCATATAAGTACTTAATAAAAAGGAATAAGTTTCATTTCAACTGTGGTAGTCAAGGAGAAATATAATTCCTCTTCTTATTATCATTTTTATGGGGTTCTAAATTGTGAATGGTGCTTTCTGGATAAGTGACATGACATGTTCCTGTAATATTAAACTTGATTTAACTTAGTAAAGACTATAAACTAAAGAAATTTGTGTGGCTACAGTGGTGAAGAGGTGATGCTGTATATTCAGTAACGTATGGATCGCGTTGACTCCCCCTTCACTCTTACGTATAATTTATCAAATGAAATATGTGGAAATATGAGTATGAACTGATGCCCAGGAAAGTCTTCATCGTTGGAAAGTGATTAGAAGAAGGTCTCTGAGCTCTAGGCTGTGGCTCATGGTAGTTGGCATGCATGTTCATTAGGATGTGCTATAGACAGACCGTGAGCTCATGGGAGAGGGCTTCACTTCATCTCTGGACATGCAGTACCAAATACTGGGAAATCCACAGACACTGACCATTACCTATCAGGACATGTCCTTCTATGCAAGGAGTACCAGGGATGATGATTGTGTCAGCAGGAAAAATCTGCATAAATTGGGGAAGTTTGTGATGTATAACCTGAAGAATGAGAGTAGGAAGCAGATTTCCCTGACAGTGGTACAGTGAGAGCTAAAAGCTTTTTGCTTTACATTTTTTCTTAAGTTTTGCGTTGGAGAACCAAATGAGTGCTTTGAAAGAGACTCAGACATGGCCATGAACCCCTCTAAGTCTGGGAAACCTAGCAGGCTGCTGCTTACTTGCATTAAACTAGGCTAGGAAGGCAAGTATTTTTTTAGCTGTGAAAGCCTAGTTTTCTACAGGTATTTTTCAAACAATAAAATGAGTTTTCTTCCAACATTAAAAATGCTTGCAGCTGTCAGGATGAAGAGAGTAGGGGAAGGTCCTTTTGAAAAACAGCAGGGCTAAACCCCTAAACATTTATCTATTTAACAACACTTCACAGTTGCCAGATTTATGCACACATTGTATTTAGCCCAGTAGTAAAATTTATAATGCTCCTTTTGAAAGGCATAATTCTTTTCCTCTGCTAGGAGAAAACTATATTCAGGGAAAGAGGCAAATTTCCTTTAAAGACCAGTCAGTTTCTCTGTGAAATGTTTCATGTATATTTAAGGACAACATTAATTGTGATAATAATATTTGTCTGTTACTAAACCTGCATAGAGACCTTGTCTGAGGTGGATATTTTGTGTAAGGATACTCGGGGTTATATTTGGGAAAAGTATTTATGTGACTTGTGTAAGATAGGCATGTAGTGAGGCTTATCAAGGCAACAAATGTTTTGAAAGAAGTAGCAGCAAGATCCAGGATACTGCGGTGCTCTTGAAGGAAGTTTGCCAGCTTTTAGGAGTTGTTAGGCAGAGTCTTCTAGAGCACTTCCTGTGGTCTTTTCTCTAGTACTCCAGAGCCAGGTGTTTTATGCTGCATCTCAGGAGGGACATAGACAGCCTGTGGGCCTGGGCTGTTTTGGAGGAGAAAAAGCATGGGGAGGCATGTGGGAAAGAGATTTTTGAAACCAAGGGAAAAGGAATTAAAAAAAATGACAGTACAGGGCCTGATTCCTAGGAGGAAAGGGGAAGGACAAACAGTAGTGAAATTTAGTCTTTTGGGGTTTTTCTATATTTGAGTATACTGGCTCCAAAATGTTCTTATCCGTGCTTTGGGTACACTGAAATGTGCAGAGACAGATAGATCTACTGCAGCTCCTCCTTGGATCCTCCTGAAGTAGAGTAGGACAAGGAGAGGCAATATTAAAAACTGCCCATATTGGAAATGTTATATACTACTCCAAAATTTGCTGTAAGAATGGAATTGCTGTGGAAGGTCACATGGGGTATGTGGGGCATGCTCTAAAACAGAGAAGCCCTCTGGTGCCGACTCCATACTTATAAATGTTGACAAGTGAAACGCTACTGGTCTTGGTGATCTTTGTTTCCTGTCAGCTTTCCAAGAGGGGTGCAAGGAGCTGGCGACTGAGCTGTCAGGAGGTAGCTTTCTGATGTCTGGAGCATCACTGGATCAGTGTGTTTCTTCTTGGTGTTTCATTTTTGGTGAGCCTTGGCATCTGACGAAAACCAAGCTTTCAAATGCCACAGACAGGTGTGCTCTTGTAGAATGGTTCAAGGAAATACTGCACTTAGAGGCACAGTAAATGATAACCTGCTCTCTTTCACTGCAAAGGAGAACAAATTGGCTTCAGACAGTCTCTGGCCTTCGTCAACATCCTAAAAGGTGTCTCAGAACTTTGTACAGAAAATGATACAAAAATGGGTACAGAAAATTTCCCTTTGTAGGAAAAAAAATTTCTAAGGGCCAGGTTTGTGAAGGTGGTTAGACAGTGATGCAAAGACAGATGAATATGTAGAGAGGTTTTAAAGAGCTTCTACTTGTGTGATTTTCATTTTATAAGGAGTTAGAGAACCTTATGGGCACTTATGGAACTCACAGCAGAAGCTTTAAGAGACCTTGGTAATTCTAGCCCTACGGGGCTAGGGACATTACACCCCATTCTACTTTTCTCACCTGAAGTTATCCTACTGTTACACTGAACAAAATGATCCTTTTGCAGTCGACTGTGTGATGCTCCATCAGGAGACGCAGGAGTGCCCTTGTCTTTCTTAAGAGATAGGATTCACATAAATTGCACTGTGGCTTAAGGGTACATCCAGGCACCACTCAACACCCAAGTGAATGTACAGTTGTATCTAACCCTGCTGAATTCATCCTTCTCATAACTGATTTGGTAAAAAGACAAAACAAGTAAACATGCAAACAAACACACCAAAACAACAAACAAGAAATAAAAAAAAAAAACCCTCAGGCTTTTAAAATTCTTTAAGGCTAAAATTACTTGGGTGGTTCCCTCAGCAAGAATGGATCTCAAATGAAAATTAAATAGTGGTTTTACTTTGATCTTGTGCTTTATCTGAGGCATTCTGAACCAGCTCCACAAAGTGTCTGAGACTGAAAAGGGATTCCTCCAAACAGTTGTCATAGCCTCCTAATTCCAGCACTAAGCTACTAAATGTGAAATTGTACAGAATTGTATAATTGCAGCCAGACATTATAAGCAATAATTATCTGTAGTCTGTCACAATAATTCTGTTGTAATTTTATACCTCTTTGTAGACATTCTGTCTGCTTTACCTTCTACATACCAGCAGTTATCTGTGGTAGCAAACTACTCCGAAGCCTTTTTTTCTCCTGTATTTACATGATTAGTTAGGTAAACTTGCATCATGGTTAGCTTGCCCAGATAGCTGAGTGAACAGAAATGTTAACACTGGCATCACGTTTGCTGTGATTAATCCAATCTTTCCTTGAGTATCAGTATTTGCCTGGGGCTTGCAGTTTTCTCTGGAAAGCCGCAAAGATGTCTGCCCTGTGCTAAGTGTGTGCATCAAGTCTTGTTGATTATTATTCAGTGTGACAGTGGGATGACTGATAAAATAAATGAGGAGAATAAATAGCAGAATTAGTTTTTAATTTCTTTTTCCCTTGATTGCTTTCACTGTGTGTTTGAAGAGGCATGAAATTATGGTAGCTCTCCTGTATTAGAAATTGCCAGGAATTTGTGTGGATTCACTTGCAGAAGGGCGATCTCACAAGACCTATTACAAAGAGAGAAGG
The DNA here is from genome assembly GCA_013400975.1 of Atrichornis clamosus. NCBI lineage: Eukaryota > Metazoa > Chordata > Aves > Passeriformes > Menuridae > Atrichornis > Atrichornis clamosus. Next base: position 154,985 of record WBMZ01001539.1, read on the forward strand.
AAGGAAGACAGGCAATTCAGAAGCAAAAGAAAATAATTGCTTTTTTTCTTGAGTATTTTCTTTATAAGCATTCATGTCAAACACCCTTCTGGCAGCATAATGCTAGTAATGTTTATATATGTAAGACTTCCATACTGATAAGTTCTGCTCATTAAATTCTGTGTTTTGCCTGAGTAAGTCCTACAATACTTACGGTTCTATAGGCATTGCAGGAATTGTGGGTGTATTTATCACTTTGTATAATCAGACACTGAGAGGTTTGCATTTATCTGTGTTGGTACTATCTTCTTTCCAAAGACATGCTCTTTATCATCTTAGTTGTTGACATGGACAATGGGATTGAATATATCCTCAGGAAGTTTGGCAATGACACCAAGCTGTGTAATGTGGTGGACACACTGGAGGGAAGGGATACCATCCAGAGGGACCTGTGAATACTCACACTTAGCGCAGGAAAGACTCTTGGTGCGTTTCAAGAGAAAACGGATAAGGAGATCAACATGGCCCAGTAATGTGCACTGGCAGCCCACAAAGCCAACCATGTCCTGGGCTGCATCAAAGCAGCGCGGCCAGCAGGTCGAGGGAGGGGATTCTGCCCCTCTACTTTGCTATGGTGTGACCCCACCTGGAGTGCTGCATCCAGCTCTGGAGGCCTCAGCACAAGAGAGATGTGGAGCACCTGCTGTTGGAGCAGGTCCAGGGGAGGGTCACAAATATGATCAGGAGTCTGGAGCATCTCTCCTGCTGAGAACAGGCTGAACAAGTTGGGGTTCAGCCTGAAGAACAGAAACTCCAGGGGGAGCTTCTAGCAGCCTTCCAGTACGTAAAGGGGGCTACAAGGAATCCAGAAAGGGACTTTTTACAAGTGCACGTAGTGATAGAACTAGGGGCAATGGCTTTAAACTGAAAGAGGGCAGGTTTAGATTAGGTATTAAGAAGAAATTCTTTACTGAGAGGGTAATGGAGCAGGCTGGAACAGGTTACCCAGAAGTTGTGGATGCCCCATCCCTGGAAATGTACAAGGTCGGGTTGGATGGGGCTTTGAGCAACCTGGTCTAGTGGAAGATGTCCCTGACCATGGCAGGAAGGTTGGAAGTAGGTCCCTTCCAACCTAAATGGTTCTATGATTCTGTGGTATTGACTCACACGGGGCCAGATCATGAAATTGTCAATACTCATATGATGTTCATTTAGCAAATTCTGTTCATCAGAGTCGTTTATGACCTGATGCACAAGTGACCACTTGGCTTTATCTAGTCCACACAGCAGAGTTGTTGTGAATACCTGTACCTGCTCATCCAATGCTGCGCTCTCTCGAGTGTGCTGGACTGACATTTGTCTCTTGGAAGCCAGTACCATTCCTTGCCCACATAAATCAGTGCAAATCTCATTTATCTTCTTATGTGAATGATTGATAAGCTTTTCAGAAATGTATATTGTATTTTATTACTGTTATATCTGAAATGTAACACTTCCCTGCTGGGTTTTACACCTGTGATTTTATACCAGTTTCTTTTCCACAGAAGTCAGGTACACCATTTTTGCTTAATCTTATACTGAAAAGGTACCAGCAATTTTATTAGGTATATTCTAGTTTATTTGAGAGAAAAGAGAAATCGATAATTTTACAGATGTTCCTTGCCAAAATGCTCCATCTCTGTATGGTGAGCTTGTTCCCATAATGGATTTTTACAGCAGCTAGCTCTTAGGAGTTATTTAAATAATCTGTATAATACAATCTTTTGCTTTCTTTTTCTTTGCTTTCCATTTTTTTTTTTCTTTAGTACTGGTAACATTTTCTAAAAGCAGAACTAAGAGCACACTTTTTTCCAAATTAGATGGCCAGTAGATGGCTGAAATTTGGTCAGTTTTGGTCAAAACTGCCCTGCCCTTAAAATCCATCTAATTATCTTATTCTAAAAGCCATGGGCCACACCACTGCTAATTTATTGTGCTACTTATTAAGCAAGTAGACAGAATGTGCTTAGTTTACAAGGCAATATGGATCCAACAGACCATTCCAGTCTCCTTGGCTGCTCCCTGCAGCATCCAATGAAGTAATTCAGCTACAGAATAAACTTTCTCCATCCGTTAGTCTTTTCTTGAGCTTGCATATAATATTCATGCTTATGAGTGAGACATATTCACACTAAGAGTTCTTTAAAGCAAAAAAGCAATTGCAAAAAAAATCTTGTAGTCAGGATTAGAAGCCTATTTGTAAACTTTATAGCTTACCTAAATGTCCTTGATTTAATAAAACATCATAATCTTAAATTCAGCTTGGCTGCATTGTTTAGCAATAGCACGCCCGTTGAATTGTAAGCCAGATACAGCTTGTATTTCCTGTGTAGATGCTTGCAATGAAAAAAGGAAACCTAAACTTTTGAACACTTAGCTGGATGCTAATTTATACCTGGAGCTGAACTTTATGACAGTGAAATGGTTGCTAGTTTTACAGTGAATTCTGTGTGAGCAGTATCATGCACTAACATTTTTATTCAACTGTATCCTCAACATTTGTGCATAGAAATCCATGGCACTCTCAGCTGCCATCTCCTATCCCAGGTCTTTGAACTTTTAACCCTAAAATGTTACTTGACAGGCTGTAAATTCCTGAAATAACAGGAGGCTTTGTTGACACAACTGTAGGCATATGGCTGAGGGGATGAGGGTATCAGCATGCACCCGATTTCATGATGACATGGGAAAGAGATGTGGTTGAGGTATGTAACCACACCTGGGAGCTCAGCAGGGTGCACACAGACAATCTCGTGTGTAAAAGAGTGCAGAGAAATACAGTGTTTTACATCTTTGAGATTAATATTATGATATCTCCAAATTCCGATTAGAGAGAGCAGCAGCACAAAAAAGAAAACACGTGCCCCATATTTGACCACACAATAGGTCTTTTTGCAGCAAGTTGCAAGGGAGGATGTATGATGACCGCAGGCTTTGCCAGTCAGTGTGTTACCTCCCTTAGCACAAACTGAATGGGAGATTGGGACTGAGACAGCAGAGCAGCAGCTCTGTGAAAGGAGCACTGATGGCTTGGGATTGTGAGGACTTTCTTAATGTCATCCTCAGTGCATAAGACCTTGCAAAACTTAAATATTTCTCTTTGGTAACCTTCGATGGTTAGGAGATATGAGAGGTGGGAACTGCAGGAGATGCATATCTACCCAGTGTGAAACTGCAACTTCTAGAGGCAGTTAGGGGAAGGAGAATCCTGTGTGACACAGGCTAAGCCATGGATTTACTATGCAGGTATTCCAGTGTGTGTCTCTATGATTTTTCAAAAGATAATATATTTGGGCAAATTCAGTAGGCTTGCTCATTTGTTGTAAAAATAGTAAAATTTATCTATTAAGGTCTAGGTTATGTTTTTTCTCCTGTTCTTTTCAATCTTACAGTTCATACATATGCACCACTTACATTTTAGAAGCATTTATATCTAGAGGTCTCATTTTTCTGACAGTGACAAATGTTTTTACAGTTAGCAAGAAAAAATTGTTAGTTTACATCAGTGACAAAGGAAAAGAAACATTTTTTTCACAGTGATTTGCAAACACCAGCTATTCCAGGGCAGTATTTAGATACTTACTAAAGAAAACATTTTACCAGTGACTTTGCATTAGCTTCTTCTAAAAAGGTAATTATGTGAAATTGTGGTTTCTGAGCCTGAAAGGCCAGTCCTGAATTCCATATTAGCTGAATGCATGTGTTTACTATTACTTTGTCACATGTTTGTTTAATCACATCAGTTAATATTACATTGCAAGACCACTCCAGGTTCATTTTATTTGGATTTTGCTATCGTTTATTTTTGCACATGTTCCATTATTAATGAGCCTCTGAGTACTTTGTCATATATATTGCATCATGTAATTATTAATTTATATTTATTTCTCCTACCTGTTTCCATGTATGTTCAGCATGTACACACAGATTCCAACCTTTTACTGGACCAATAAAGGAGATTATATTGCAGATTATGTTAAGCATTATTCTGAATGTTCTTCTAAAGAGATGTGCTAAACTTCAGCCCTAATTCTTTCTACGGCTTCCAGCTGCAGTCCTCACCACCAGCAAGCTATTTTCTTTCCTCTAGTTGTAGTCTCCCAGACTGTCTTTGCATTTCTTTTCCCGTGAAACACCACACTTGGTCTTTGTGCCTCTTTATCAGATTTCCAATCTAGATTTTCCAGTGAAGACATTGGGATCCTTGGCTGCTTGGGGGCCAAGGGTCCATACCGACTTATAGCAAATTCTCTTTCCAGGGTGATTATGGCTTTCCTCTCCTAAATACGGCTTTGAGTGTGTTAGTCATTCAGTACCAAATAAAGGCTCTGATTGGAAATAGAACAGGTTTAGAGAGGATCGTGTCCTTCACTGCTAATTCCTTCAGCCCCTCAGAAGTGAGTTTGTGTGAATTCAGATTCAGTAGCAGTTCTGAACTTCTGCATGCCTCCATGGGAACATCAAATGGCATGTTCTGGATAGAAATGTTATTTCTTGATGAGTTCCTAGCTCAATCAGAGCTGATGTTTCACAGGGAAAGCAGATGCAGACTGTCATTTCTCGTGGCAATTTAGTACTGTCCATGCCAGCTGTGGTCCAAGCAGCTTGGCTCTCAAAGGGTCTCCTGGGCTAGACTGATTTCCAGAAAAAGTAGAAACCACCTCATCAGGGGCTCATCTGAGCTGTCACAGCCATTGGCAATATGACTTTTTTATGCTGGAATATTGGTGTTGTTCAATGTAGAAAGTGGCATTTTGGCACAGGCTTACATAGACACTCATCTCAGGCTCAGATATCTATTAAATCATTTTGAGTTCACAGGGCTACATAGAATCAGAACCAGTCCCTGGCATACTGCTTTCAGTATGGTGACAGACGGGAAAAAAGTAGAAAATATGCAGTAATATTTCTCAGCTTTCAGTAAGAGAAAAAAATTCCCATTCTCTACAGAGAATCCTAAATCCATTACACCGCTCAGTCCTCAAGTATTTGTTTTGTCTGCCAATTCAGGACAGTCATAGGTCCAAAGACCACAGCTTCAGGGGTAATACTGAGGAAACAAGGCCATGTTTTCCACTGGCCTAAGGCATGACACTGATTAATATCCACTGGCACTCTTCTCCAGAGTACCTTGGCTTTTATGCGCTAACCTTGGGAGGATGAGCAGAACACTGAACTGAGTCTGTCAATAGTCTTTTTGCAGTTGCTGTACAAGGTTACAGTAAATTGGATTACAAGATCTTTCTGAAATCAGGGTTTTCATTTAATTTTAAACTTTCTCCAATATCTAATGCACTTCCTCTTCTTTCCAAAAAAATGAACAATAAATCCTCAAACAACATCTAAAGTTTTTGAAATGAGGGATAAGAGCACATCTGTTAGGAGAAAATCTCTAAACCATCCTAAAGCTTATACTTATTTTAATGGACAATGTTCTCAAATAATTTTTCCCTGACTGGATATTTAAAAGGAGAGATTTATTTCATTTTATTTATGTAAGGTCCTGGCCTGTGCCACATTAAAGACTGTGTGCTAGACTGTGTAGCCAGGGAATTGCCTGCAACAAGAAATTTTGAACAGAGATGGAGAATCAGTTTTATTCTTTAGAGGACCAAGTAGATATTGTAATGGTTGCAGAGGGAAATGGTACAGCTCACATCTTGGAAAAACTATTGCATTATCAGGAAGGAAAGAAGCCACAAACCGTGTTAGAGAAAGGTAAGAAACCTGGCTAATAGTTCAGATTTGTGAAGAGAGCTGAGTTTGATCTTTTACTAGTGTAGATAAAAGCTAAGAGCTAAATTTGACAATTATACGAGAAGACTAAACTTTTGTGTTTATGTTAAAAGTGGGATCATGCTGTAACACATGAAAGGAAATATTACTAAAAAGCATGAGAAGAAAAGATGGAATTTGGAAAGGACAGTTCTTACAGGGCTATCAGCAAAGAGGTGAAAATTACAACAAGATGAGGGTACTCAGTCACTGGGGTTAGATCACCTCAGTGAATTTACCACAAATTCTTGTTGGGATCTGCTTCTTCCTTTCTTGATCCAGGTAAAAATTTCTTCTAACTGTGGGTTATCTCTTCTCATAATGAGGGAATAAAAAGTTGGCCTGAAGGAATTCAGGTCATGCATGTTCTTGGAGGAATCATCAACATTTATGCTCTTCAGATGTTCCATTTTCTGTGAGATTCGTATGCATGCATATGTGACCATGAATATCACATAGTTTTCTGAAATACAAGTGAATTTTGTGATATTTAAATGTAACACAGGATGACTGTTTTCTTCATGTTAGCTTTGGAAGAAAGAGAATTAAAAATATAGGGTTTTTTAAATGACTTATATATCCATTTTAATGAAAATATTCTGGGTACAGGTACCTAGAAATGATATGAAAATATTCTGTTGAGCTAAAATGAACAGCATTAGTGCTTCAGAGTACTTGTCTTGGCAGCTGTGACAAAACCTAAAGTCAGCAGTAAGCCAGCTGACTGTTTTAACTGGAAGACCCTGTGAGAGAAACACCCAGCCAACCAAGAAGAGCTCCTAGATTTAAAAAGGAATGTTAATTTCTTTAAAAACAAAAGCAGGAAAATGTCCATGTAAGAAGATAGGAGTCATACTTACGAAGAACCTAATGGTCTTGTGCATCCTTCTCATAGTTTGTGTAATCCAGCTACTTTCCTTACAAGATTTTGATTTCCACACTTTCCAATTGTCACACTCACGTTGCTTACAGTATTGATGTAAAACAAAGTTTGGCAAAGGAGCAGGATGACCTCTTTCTCAGCTGAGCAATTCAATAACTAGTTTAGAGATCAGGTATCTCTTGTGTCTGGCTTGGTGGATCCCCAAATCTTTCATTGCTGCCTGCAGAAAGCACATTAACAAGACAAAGACAAAAATATTTACTCAGAAAATCCACACCACCATGACTGGGGTTTTCTCCTTGATGATGAAGTTGGTATTTCCAAACAGTTTCATGCTGACAGGTCTTAGAATCTACTAGTCTCACTTGTGAGACCAGGGGTTTCATCATCATTTTAAACTTTAAAGCAGCCCAAAAAGATTGGATATGCTCTGATCATGACCAATATATTTATGTGACAAATGGACTATGAACCAGAGATCTCTGTTTTTTGTGTTCAAGTAGCCTGAAGGGCCTAGGTGGACAGTTCGTGAAACATAGCAAACTCGTAGGATACCTAAGGATTTGACTTTATGAGCCTACAGAAAGTTTTCACTTTTGAGGTTCCTCAGCAGTATGGTTGGAATTTTCCTTAATTTCTTCCAGAATATCTGAATTTTGCCTGAGGCATGCTTTTTAGGATCTGTTCCATGAGCCCCAGATTTGCAGAAGATTTTAGAAGGAGCATCTATGTAAGAAAAAAAAAGAAAAAAATTAATCAGTAATGTCCATGTAAGGTATTACAGTAATAATTTCTGTTTTCAGTGTTCAACAGTCAGCTTAACCATCTCCACGGGGCAAAACCCTTTAATAATGAAATCACCTCAGGCTTGATTTCAAAAACTTTGCAGAACAGCTATGGATTTCAGTGCCTCAACCACTAAATCTTCTTATGAGAAATAGCCAAGGAATAAATGATATTTGCTTACTTAACTGAGATAGGAACTAATCCCAGAACCCAAGTTAATAGAAAACTGAAGCCAAGACATGGTATTAGGAAGATGTGTTGTTTCCTCATAAGGACAATGGTGGGTTAACAGCTCTTTGTGACTGGAAGTGTCCTTTGATCTATTCCATATAAAGACACAGGTACATTCCAGCTTTAAAGATCTACCTCTTACAACTTCAGTGCAAGACAATTTTAAAAATTTCTTGTCCTCTGCTAATGGATAATGTCGCTGCAAGAGATTTTTTGAGGAGTTTATAGAGTTATGGGTTTATTTATTAACTCTTGCAATAAAGACTAATTTGATGGTCACAGCAAAAAAAAAATAATTCTGAGCTTCTTGGAGTAGATCTCTAATTTCTAAATCCAGTAGAAGTATATAAAAAATACTTTGCTAAGTGTCAGGATTAAACCTACCATAAAAATTAAAAATTCCCATTATTTATCTAAAGAAATGGATTTAATTTACACTAAAACATTACAGTGGAGTGTAAGCAGTTGTCCGGCATCTGCTGGATGCTAAAGTGTATTCTGCCAGAAAATAATGCTTCTCTTATCAACACTTGCTACTTAGTAACTGAACTTCAGCTCCCGTAGGAATAATTAGGATCACTGATGAGAGTTATTAATGTTTTCTAAGTCCTGTGAATAACATGATAATGTGATTTCCTGACTAGATGTAGCCCAGGAGCATTTATTCGTTCATGCACTGAAGAATAGCTGATAGTGATTAAATGTAATTTTATAAATTTGCTTTTATTTCCTACAAGGCTCAACCCACTCCCTGTGTTACAGTAGTTAGTTAACTCTCCTGTAGACCTTCAGATACCCAGGTTAGAGGGGGGGCAGTAACTCACACTGAATAGTGGCTGCAGTGATAACATAGGCAGTTTACCTGTGCCTTCTTTTCAGAGTTTTTAAGGAAACATCTTTCTGTGTGCCCAGATCAAGCAATTCTTTGTTGTAATTCCCTGCAGGAGTGTTCTCCAACCATAAAACACCAGGCAGAGAGGACAGATCTTTTATTCTAGGTTGCATTGTCTGTACAAGGCAGTGTTTGTTCATTGCTACACTCCTAGAGGAGATGAGCAACAATTTCTTTTAGTAATACTACACATTAAATGAGATGTTAATTTTCCAGTTTATTGAAAAATCATACGTTTTGTAGCAATCATATTTTATGTCTCACCTTTGCATTTAAACATAGTTTGGTGGCAGATCCAAAGTTAATATTAAGAAGTTGGTTCAAACTTAATGCATTGTTAAATAATCTTTATATCTTTACTGTAGTTTTCTTCACAAGTCTCTTTCCTCTGAAATCCCTCCAGGCTGAAACACTCCAAACGTCTCTGCAACTTTGCACAGGGAGGGCTGGATTGACCTAGTGGAACCAGCATGAGGGTATTTGAGTCTGCATATATATCTGTGCAGAAAGATGTCTGTCTGGACATATTATTATCTTGACACCTTTGTTCCAACAATCCTTCAATACAAAACTAGTCTTGTGTTTGTACATGCACATATCTCTCCCATCATGCATGCATTACAAACTTCATTAAACTTCTAGAGCCACTCGAACTCTTCATCTCATTGGTATGAGACAATGGCTCTGTAAAAATGAAATTATGAGAACAAATATTTTTGACAGAACTTAACAGATAATTTGTGTATTTCACATTTTTATAAATTATAAAAATTCATACATCTCTTATTCCTCTAAGTAGAAGAAGAAAATAGATACCTCTCATAACAAGTTCAAGTACAAATAAACTTGTTGGAAATGTCTCTAGCAAAATCTGAACTATTTTTGCTCCGTATTTGGGTTACTTCACTTTAATAGCAGAAAATATGTTTTAAACTGTGGGAGCAATTGGAGCAGACCATCCACACATCCCTTTCCTAAAGGTTGTCCAACTCCCCTCTGCAGTGGTACTCCCTGGTCTTTTGGGTTGCTTCTTTTAATCCACGTCAAACTGGCTTCACCTGTATCAAACGTCCAATGATTCTTTGTTGTCCAGAGCCACATTGCTCCCAAACCCACATTGCCTGGCCATTAAACAGTGTTGAGAATGAGATGCAGGTCAGGTGCTGCAAACTGGATGAAGCATCCCAAAATATTTTGCTCCCCTCTCGGTAGCCTCAGTGACATTTTCACAAATGCAGGTGATTCAGAGGGTGTAAATCCCCAACCACAGTCCCTGGGAGTAAGAGATGAAAGAAACCACTGCCAGCTCTGAGTGCCTGGACAATGCCTTTGCCATCAGAGCACAGAGAGCTTGCCACTCCCTGAGTCAGAGCACATGTACCATCCACTTTCTGACTACTATGAGGTTGAAACTCAGATCTGTCTTAACCATTTCAGTCAAGATGAGTCTAAGTGAACTCAGAGCTATCATAACCATCATCTCACTCCCATGTTTCTGCAGAAAAATTGCAGACTTGTGGCCAGAGGAGAAGTACAGTGTGTCAAACATGTCCATTTAGACACAGTAATGGCACACAGTGATTTGAATGATCTCATGTATTGCACTGAGGTAGGCCATACACAATGAATCAAAAACTAAAGAAGTAAAGCATGGTCACAGACTTAATTACCCTTCTCTTGATGTAAAAGAAAATTGTTAAGAAGTGGTGTGTCCTCAGAGGCAATACATTTGTTTTTGGGGCTGAACTTAGAAGACTATGCATAGTGTCAACACTTGCTCTGCTTACTTATCCATGTGGTCCAGTGTGCTGAAAAATATCTTTCTTTCCCACCTCTACTACAAATAACCTCTTCAAAATTGAACCCAGAAAGTCTGACACAGCCAAGAACAGTGTAATCGGGCAACCTGTTCCTATGATATTTGGCTGCATTGTCACAGAAGAGGACAATGCATGAAGGGGAATGTAACTGGAAGGACAGTATATAGTATGGAAACCGAATGCAATTATTTAGGTCAAAATTAATGAGTTACCAGCCACAGTTGTTCCTTCATCACCAAGCTGTTCTTCTTTAATGACACCAAACAGAGAGGCCTTGGGCTTATCTCATATCTTAAAGAAGCTGCCATGTGTCTTTAAAGATCATAAATGGCAGAACCTTGGTTTTATGTCTCAAGGCTGGTATCCACTTTCTACACATGATTAATATGTCTTACAGATTGTACTTTGGCCGCAGTCACTATCCAGAAGTGGGAGGATATTTGTCAAAAAAACCTCCTCTGAAGAGCACAGAAGAATGAATAGATCTGTCTAAGATTTGGGAACAGGTATTGCATCTTCCTTTGAGTATCTGGATTTGTCTTTCATGTGTTTGAAGGCTAGTGTAAAACAAATCAGGAATCATAACAAAGGTTTTTACCAACCTGCACATATAGAAGTCTGTGAGAGCAAATTGCTACAGACTGGCTTATAAATTTCTGTGCTTTGTTCCAAGTCAATTAAAAACCATGCCTTTGAACACATTCCTTAGTTTGTGTACCTCTTGTTCTGTAATATTCACATATCAATGTGTCAAATCAAGCAAAAATGGATTATGACCTGGTCAAATGGTTTGCAAAGATTAGTTTTGAATAGTAGATATAGGAATTTTAAAAAATGGGAATCAATTTGTTGAATGCTTAATATAGCTCACATTCAAAATTATTTAATCAATTCCTAATCATGTGTTTCAACTGACTTAAGTAACAGTGCTTTCTGAACTGAGACTAGAAAATGTCTCCTTTTTAGCCACTCATCTTCAGCTGTCAACATGTACAGGAACAATTGTTACTGTCAGAACTGACATGAAACATCATCCACAATCCTGAATTAACTTCCCTTTGGATGTCTCTCAAACTGCTTTCACAAGCAGCAAACCAGTCTCTTTTTTACTTCCACAGGCTTAGCTATTTTTGTGTGTGTGTGTATTTTAGGGTCTTCTGGGTGGTTTTGTTATTGAATTTGTTCTTTATTTATAGTATTTTATTTGCCATTCTCTCTAGTGCCTAGTTTGCATGGCATATGTAAATTCCTTTTTGAGCCTTGCAGTAGGGGAAGAGAGGAGCTGTGGCATTTGTCTGGTAAATCTCAGAGAGCCAATGCTGAGAGGCTGTGAAAAGAAGAAAGGAAAGGAAGCAGAATCTGTGCTTTGCAGAAGCAAGCATTAATGCCAACCTTCTTTACTATCTGAATTTATAGTGAACTCTTCACTGATGGTCTCATACATTACTTTGACAGTATTCAGATAAGGGCAGGAGCGCTTCTCAACCCTGACATCCCGCAGATGAGCCGTAATGAAAACCTGCATCAGGCAGTGGATCCTGCATGGGACATGGTTCCTTGAAAGGTTTAACTGCACCAGAAGAATCACTGAATGTGACCAAAGAAAGCAAATTTTGTTTCATTTGCTAATCTTGCTCTTAAAACAAGTTATGCCTAAATGTGGTTCAGCCACACGTGGCCAGTGAAACTCCACCTCTAGTTGAGGTGAGACCGAGTGTGCAGCCCCCTTCTGTTCCATCTGTAGCTGGGCCTTGGAAACCAGAAATCTGAGAGCAGCTATGGAAAGGTGGTGCAATCCCTGGAATGGAGACAGCATGGCACAACACACTTTCCCACAAGTTATATGCTGCCAGAATGACAAACTTGATTGTAGGGTTAAAAATGGTTTCCTTTAGGTTTTCTAATGATAACTTCAAGCTATCAACTCAGTCTAATGAAGTGAATACTGTAGTCTTAAATCTATGTTGAAAGGCCAGGGACTTAATTTTTTACAGCAAATCATAAATAAGCATGATTGCCAAGTTCTTTCTTTTTAGTTGAATAGAATGATACATTTAGAACTTGTGTGTTTAGTGGAATTTCATTTAGAGATTTCTATGCATTTTGGATTAAGAATGTGATATTTACTGGGCTGAACAACATAACATTCTGATATTTTAGAAGGAATTTTTCACAGTTAAATGGTAGTGAAAATCCAATGTAAATTGTTATGTTTCTCAGCCTCTTTCTGATGCCCTGATTGTTAAAGCAGAATATCCATGTGTGTATAAACTGCTGGAATTTACCCGCAGGACAAAATACATTTTGGTCCTGAGAGACATCCAGGTGCACCTCATACAAGACACTAAATACCACTATTGCCTAAGATGGCAAAGGAACTGGAGGAATATTTCTTTCAGTCCACATGTACGAATTTAGGTGTTTTGTCCTTCATGTCCTCACCTCTGCTGGTGCTCGTGCTCAATGAAAGCAAAGGGATAGGGTTTCATCTGGAGATACTTCCAAAGCTCTCAGATGAGGTACTTTAGATGAGCATCAAGCCTGATGGAACAACTGCTGTAAACTTCAGTGAGTGATGGGAGAGCCAGAGCCATTCATGAAGGTTAATACAAGTTGCTGGCAGATATTCATTACACACATATTACATAAACACATATAAAATCAGATTTTTATATATATGCACAATTTTTATATATATATAGATCACACTTTAAATTAAACACGTACAAATCATAGGTCAAACTCATAAGAGGCAACACTGAAGTCAGTGGAAGAGAACTGGGATATAGAGACTTTTAAAACTTTTTTCTGCTTTACCCTACTTGGAGGTTTTTCAGAATAGAATTTGCTTCAGTGAGAATAGTCAGGTGACTAATGACTGTATTCCTAAGGAAAAGATTTGAGAATAGACTGTTTGAATCAATAAGAGAGCAATCTTTAGATCTCTGAGTATGTAACCAGAGAAAAAGATGAAGCAACTATGATTTCTCATGCACTGCATTTTTGTTTTTCGTTTGGATGAACAAGCACACATACTTAGAGAATTCTTTGCCAATAGCAATAACAGACTTTGTGCCAGGCTCCTATTGCTTATATTATAATATTACATTGTGACTGGAGCTGCATTTCTTGTATTTGGTACTTTTGTTTGTGCATTGTTAGATTTAGCTGGCTACAGTACTAATGTACTCAGGGCTGGCAGATTCTTTCACTCATTTTACCATGTAAATATTCATTTTCACAAAGAAGTGACGCTTTTTTGGGCCTAATGAATTCAAAACCTCAGCTATGCCTTATACACAATGGTTAGAGAAGAGAAAGCAGGGAGGAGACTCCTGCTAAGATTTTTTTTGTACCTATAGACACTGTATGAAATGAATGCAGCTAATTAGAGGCCGACATTATGATGTCTGTTGTAAGTATAAGCTCACTTTTATGAGAAGAAAAACAATACTCAGTAAGCAAATTTTTTTTCTTTCTTTCTTTTTGTTTTTAATTCATTTTTGAGTGGAAAAGCGTTTCAGCTGGCAGAAATCAACACAGATTTATTAATCTCCATGGAATCTCTCTGGCTAACAGGGTTTACAACTGAGAAACCTATCCAGAACTTAAATTTCTATTGTCTTCTTTTCATGAGAAAAACAAGTAGATTTGTCCCTTTTTGTCCCTTCTGAAGAAAACAACAAAAACACAAGAATTTAAAATCCTTACCAGTCTTTTCCCTACTCATTTAGATCAGAGGTATGTTGTCTTACATCTATTTCACCTCAGATATGCCTAAAACCCTAGGCACCACACCTTGGAGAGCCCTTTGTGCTTCTGGAGCACAGAGGTTGGCTATTCTTATAATTTGAGGTGCATTTGAGAATTAAAATTGGACTCATATTTCAGAGAATCCTACCTCCCTACAGAGTAGCTGCCTTGCAATGTAAAAACGTCTGCCTTTCCTGCTTATCATCCTCTAGAAAGTTTCTTCAGTAATAGATTGTACCATCTGTCGGGCAATTTGCTTAGATGCCATTTTACAAGCAGCACTCCTGTATTTAGTCATGTTGCAATGTGTACTAATAGGGTAGATAGGCACCTGTCTCCCCTTTCCCTGTGTTTGATGAGACTGGGGGGAAAGATCCTTGGGTGTTTTACTCTTCTCTATTCTTTTTCATAATTTCAATCTCTCTGTTTTGCTTCCTCTGTGTAAAACACAGAGAAGGTTCTGAGACTAAGCACCTGAACATATCCTTAACAAATTAATCTTTTTCTTCCTAATATTCTATTTATTAGGGAGAAGAGAGGGAAGGGGATGATAACTGAAATTTTGAATTTGTTTTCTTTCCCTTAAAAACATGTCAGGATACTCAGGAAAGCTTCTGATTCATGCTATTTTTTCAGGGCTTTTTTCAAATGTTAGTCTTTCCTTTGCACCCGACCAGTTTTATCTAAAATCACAAGGATCAGTCAAACTGGCCTCGCAGAGCATAATATGACACCATGGGTTTCTCACTGAAGCATTAAGTGTGAGGGCAGCTACTGCCATTACATGTGCCAGCTGGGACACAGCAAAGGTGCTCCCAGATCCATCAAAGCCCTGCACACTTGCAGGTCCTGGGACCGTCTGCCACTCTGCACAGTTGCCATGTCACTCCCTCTGGATCTGTGATGCTGCCAGATCCTCTGGAGGATAACCAGTAACCCTTTAAATTGACAATAGTCTGCCATGAAATACAAGGTACCCCTGGATGGTAATATCCACCACACCTGCAGTGAAATATGCCAAGGTGAGGATCCTGTGTCCTTGCTGACTATTTGGGAAAAGGATACTACGTAGCAACAGCAGGAGAAACCTTGTTGGAAATTTATCCCCTTCTGTCTTTCTGAATAGTTTTTATCACACCATGCTCCTTTCATCTGGGAAAAGCAAAACAAAAAATCATTTCAACACCCTGTAAAAAAAACCAACTTGGAGTTAGTAGACTGAAACAAAAGTATATCAGGACTTTAAGGTTCTTACAAGGGGCAGCTGGAAAAAGAAAACATCTAATTAAGAGTGCAGCAGATACAAGACAGGGGAGCATATGCTTATTCTAATCCACTCAGGACTGTTGTCCCAATCACTCTTTCTACCTCTCTCTCTTCCATCAGCCAAAATGCAACTTTAAGTAGCAGTGCAAGCTGTGGGTTCTATAAACATAGTACTACTCCCAGCTTTGAGAATCAAGACAGGTCAAGAGGAAAGCACAGTGCTCGCAGCTGACCTTTTGGAGCACTGTATGGAAAATGATCGACAGTTTTCATTTGGCTTAAATCTTCAAGGGCTATGAGATAGTGTAGCACAAAGGCATTTCTCATTCAGTCCCTATAGGGACATTAAATGTTTCATATTCAGTCAAAAGTCACTGAAGTTATAAAACTCATTACATTCTATTTTAATTATATCTATTTTTTTTCCTTTTCTTCACTAGGTAGCAATTATTGGTGAATATATATATTCAAGTTAATCTGCATTTTCTTTCTAGTCTGAAATCTAATATGCAGTTGCATTAAAATTAGTCTGTTACCAAGAGAATACTACAATAAAAAGTGGTAATAATGAAATAATTCTGTTTGGATTTAATATAATTCCATATTAAATACATTGAGGGTTCTTCCATAACCTCTTTCCCCCTTTGATATTTTTCTTTTTTCTTTTTGGTGCTGTTCACCAGCACAGCTCAGGAACGTAAAATCTTATCAGTGTCTTCAGGGTGCGAAGAACATTATTGCATACAGGCTTCCCAAAAATAGATTGTACTTTTAAAAATATCTATGCTGATACTTGTGACTGACCAAAAAACCTCTAAAATGGAAGAGAGCTGAGAGGAGATGGGTAAGGGTAATGTGCCCATGAAACCCAGGGAATAAGACAGGGTGTGACTGACCACAGCTGTTGCAAAGCATGTGAGTTTTATCTCAGTAGAAAAAGGGGAGGAGAAAGTGGCCTTTTCTGTAGATAAACAATTATCAACAGCTTAGTAGATCTACTGGTGGTGTAAATATTTCCCTCTGTGGTCATTAGAATTGTTACCTTTCTCTGAGTTAGCCAGACCAGCATAGGGAGAGTGAATATAAAAGCTGAGCAAGTAGCAAAACAATTTCAAACAGAGCAATGGGCTTGAGCTGGCTTCAACTCTTGTATTCCTTTCTGCTAATTGGGAAGTGTCAGGATGGTGAGCATGTTACAGGGACCAGTAATAGGAATCACAGCAGTGTTGTGGATGAACTGTATAATGCAATTGCTACACATTTTGTAAAGCGTAACTTATATTTTTATTGTGTTATGCAACATATATTTAGCACTCTTAAATCAGGAATCCCATGTTTAAATTAGTAAATTTGACATTATGGCTTAGCCTCTCCTCCTGAGGAACCTCTAAAAGAACTTGATCAGAGAGTATTGGACTCTGACAAGGCTGTGCAACAATTCTGGAATCAGTCTGAGACTCTTGAAGTGAGATTACTTTGAAAATGATAACACAAGAATGGGCAGAAGACTAAGCCAAAAATAGATTATTTCAAAATTTAGAACAACAGAATAAAATTACTTATCAGAATTTTTGGTTGGAATACAGTGATAAAATAGTAATTTCTTAGAAAGGATTATGACGTTTGCAAAGATCAGCCAGGTTCAGAATTCTTTTCTTTTGAATTCACTGAAATGGTGGAAATGCTTAAACATTACCAGGATTGGCTCAAGTGAGAGAGGAATATCTCTAGAACTGTGAATCATGTTAGTGGGGTTTACTTATTAAGTTGGTTTGCTCGTTTTATGAGTTCTTCTTCAAAGACTTTAGTCCCTCATATCTTTGTTTCTTTTCTACAGTACTGGTAGAGGACAGAATGTCAAAACTCACTTGTTCAGTGCTTGCTGACATGGCAACCAAACACCACCAGTTTGTCCTGTAATGGGATGTGGGATCCTGGGCCACTGTCAAAACACAGCTATTGTCCAGTCTCTGCTGTGGGCTACAGGAGCTCTTGCTTATTGCAGGCACCTGTACAAGGTTGCAGAGCCTGCAGACAGCCTGCATTTTGGACTGCTGGTCATCAGATCTAAAGGACGCATAAGTTGCAGTGAAGCACCACATCATGATGTTTAATTTCTTAATATTAACAGTGTATAAATGAAAATTATACAGTTTTTAAACTTAAATATTTTTTGTGTTTTAATAAGAACAACACAGCCCTGCCTTTCTGTTTGTCCCCAGATGCCACAGATTCATTAAAAGCCATTGGGACCATGCCTTGCACTAGTATAACTCAAAGAAAAGGTTGTATTCAGAGTAAGAAGAGCTCAGGGAAAAATGGGAAAAAGAAAAGAACACCCCAAAAGATAATGACTAATAGATTAAGTGTAACCCTAAACCTTATAAAGCAGTACCTTTCATGGCAAAGGTTGAAATGGGTAAAATACAAAGCTGCCTTCCCTTCCGTATACATATCCCTTATTCTTCTCTCTACTTGCAAAAGTCACAGCAAATATCTTTTGTTCCATCTGTGACGGCTCACTGGACTGGATGTGTGAATGACTTATGACCACATGTAAACCACAAATTCCAACACTTTTATTACCATTGTCTGTCATCAAATTTGAGCTTATGAGAACAGATCTGAAGATAGGGCTAGAAAGTAGAACTAATCGGAAAGAGAAACCGATGAAACAATTTTCCCTTCGTTTCATCAGAGTGAAAATGCTTTGTAACAAAGTATTGATTTCAGAGGTAGATTATTTTGGGAAAAATTTTTTAAAATTCCCCACAGTGTTGAAGTATTCCCTTTCACTCTTTGAGAAAATTCTGTTGTATTTTTGTTTAGAATTAACATTTAATTTTAGTATTTTACTTCTGTGTTTAGCTATGTATCCTTTTATGTTTGTAAATTTGCTGAATAATATGCTATATTATATATTTGTAAATGCTTTGTACTTAAGAGGTAGTCTAAAAGGTTGAAAAAACTTGAAATGTTTTGGTCTGGGCAAAACATTTCCAGTGGTGCAAAATACAATGCCAGAGATATCAGAATTGTCCCTGTAGATTTTGTCAAGATGTTCACAAAAATGAAATTTCCATGCTCTGATATCCTCCTTTTTCAGACACAACTTGAGAGCTCAGTAAAAATTGATCAGAGTAGCTTGAGTAGTTGAACAGGAAGAAATTAAATTTAAAAGACTATTAGGATTATACTGGTATTTTAGGTCTCTGTTACACCTGCTAATAGGATGTATTGAAGAATGGTGAAACACCACCAAGATTTTTAAGTGAAGGATTTATCTGAAAAATTGGATATTATATGATACTCTCTTACTAAACCTTTCGCTAAGGTTCGTTTCTTTGCACACTTCACAGCAGTTGAGAACATCTGGGTCCATTTGTTCCCCTGCCTTCCCTTCTGTTTTGTCTTTAAGCAACCTGAGACAGAGTCTGTGGTACAATCTGCTTTTGCACAGAATCTGGCATGAGTGGCCCTGGTTTGTGACTCGGGGCATGCCTACAGCAGCACAGGCTTGGCAAGCTTTACCTTGGGTTGCCAAATCTGATGTGGTGATCGAGGTCTCTCAGGTGTGGGGGCTTGGTGCCCCTGGGCTCAGTCTGCAGCGTAGATGAACTTGGTGTGTACAACTCACGTGGATCAGACTGTGCAAGTGCTGGAAGGGGTCTTCGGCTGAAGAGGAAGCAAATGCTTTTTACCACAAAAAACACATGGTCCCATCTCTAGCATGGTTAGAGAAAGCAGAGACAATGGAACGGCCTTTCTGAATGTTTGCGTCTTTCTTTTCCTTGTCCAGAGGAATGCAAGTACTTTGCTGATCTTGGTAGACCTCATCTTTGGAGCTCGTTGCAACATAGTTGAAAGTGCCATCCTTGGCCCTTTTCAAGGAAAGGCTGGATAACAAAGGGCTTGGGTCTAGGTCTGGCCCTGGTTTTACCTGACATGATAAATCATTGACGGAGACAAGGAACTCCAAACACTTACTTCTGGTCTTTTTTCCTTGACTGTGGAGACATTAAAACATCCCAGCTCTTTAACAGAAAAATTGTAGAGTTAACTTTGATACTGTTATCCCCTGGTGTAAACCAAAGTTATGTTTGTAAGTCCACAGACACTCTAATGTAATGCTTGAAGTGCTGTCAGCTTTAATTATACCTAAATGTGAGGTGCTATATTAAATGGCTAGATCAATTTGTCATGAGGCTTAAAAAAATAGTATTATGCCTTCAGATATAGCGTCTATTCTTTTTATTTTTAATTTTTCACTTTTAAAAAACCTCCAAAAACCCCACAGATTTTTCAAATCAGAAATAATTGCTTTTGCTCTAGAAGAATAGTCTGAATTACTCCATAATTGCACTGATGGAAAAAAATGAGTTAAGACTGTGGAAACTGTAATTACAGTACAACCTTAAAAGGATTGAAAGTTAATACCTCTGAATCAAAAGAGAGTCTTTCAACCTGTAGCCTCCACAGCCTTGT
This sequence comes from Atrichornis clamosus, assembly GCA_013400975.1. NCBI lineage: Eukaryota > Metazoa > Chordata > Aves > Passeriformes > Menuridae > Atrichornis > Atrichornis clamosus. The sequence continues at coordinate 174,894 of WBMZ01001539.1, forward strand.
TTTTACCTTACAGCCATTAACCCTGAGAAGCAGTGTTAATAAGTACCCTAGGTTTTTATTCTAATGTACCTATGTCTAGATCCTTTTGAGCGCATGGCAGAGGTGCAGCTGTAAATAAACCCTGCAGCTTCCTCACCAGAGGCTGTGACCACCTCTGTGTGCTGTGGTTAGTAGGTGCATTCATTGCAAAGCCACCCTCTGTCCAAATGACACAGCCACAAACTGACTGAAATGCCTCCCCTACGACAGTGAGGCATCACATCTAACTTGTGAAACCTCACCTTTACTGCTCAGGCCCTGCTATTGCCTGGCTCTGGACTAATAGTGTCTTTTCACAGGGAACAGAAACTCAGACCTTTGAGGGGCAAGACAAAAAAAGGTGCAATAAACCATTTTCCTCACTCTCCCTTGCCCTTAGAGAACAGGTGTCAGAAGTGAGTTTGGGGAAGGGTTTTATAAAGGGAGAAACACACATAGGAACAGGCTTGTAAATCCCACAGAGTGACTATGTTTGTTTGCTTGTTAATTTGTCATCACTCTTCTCTAACCTTTTTCTGTGAATGTCCTATTTCTATGGTAATGCTTCTGGATAATGTCAAAGCCTATTACACATCCTGTGGGCTACTGAGCACAGTTCAGGTGCTGGAAAATCAATGCCTTTGATGGGAAAACACAGAAGGGCTTTACTGAAACAGAGCCTTTCAACCAGGATCTTTTCTGTTGTCCTGCTGGTGTTATGATGAGGGTCTCTTTTTCTCGTCCTGAAACACAGTCCCAGAGTCTGCTCCTTATATGCTTTGAAAATACAACGGAGATTTTTTTGCTGTACACTGCAGTGGTGTTGATCTCTCCATGTCTTCTGAGTAATCAGGTCCTTCCAACATTTTTCTAGCATTCTCTGGATAGCAAGCTGCTAGCTCTAATCTTAGCCTTAGCTAGAGTGCACAGGGAAAAAGCTGTTAGAGCTTCTGAAGGGTGGACCGGAATCATACACAGAGTTGGAAATACATTATTTTGGCCACTGGAGGGCTCACAGTTTGTTCATCAGCTTTGTAGAGAGACATGGAGAATGAGGGGGAAAAGTGAAGCGCTCAGTCCCAGGGACCTGTTACCTCTGCACGTGGACTGCAAGGTCTCTGTGAAAAGGTTTTACGCACTCAGGCTTGATTTCTCAAGTGATACTCCTGCATCCATTACATGAGGAAGTCAGGAGGGAGACAGGGGTCATCTTGAGGTAGTGTGCAGTTTTAAAAAACCTCTGTAGGAAATTACCTGCTGCTAAGACACCTTCTGTGTCTTGTTCTCTCATGGCCGTATTGCTTCTGGCTCAGGATTTTGAGCTATTTCCTGCATTACACTGTGTAGACATGGTTTTTGCAGGTAAAGGCTTTCTCAAGTCTCTTGAATCACTTGGACTATAAAGTCATTGGTAACTTGGTATTAGTATTCTCTGCAGTCACCTGGGAAATTGCCTGGGGAAAATTCTTTCAGTATCTCGGTGCAGTTCTTGCAGGGAAGAAATAAAATTGGTTATTGTTTGGCTGGGGGGCATGTGTGTGCCCACGTTTTGGCTGCAGCCCATTGCCAGCATAAGAGAGTTTTCTGGTAGTCTGTCATGCCATCTTGGTTTTGCTCTGGTGTTTCACATTGCATTCCTGGAGCAATTAAAGTTTGGATTTGGCTCAGACACAATTTTATGGCATCAAAGCAGAAATCCCACAGGAATACCTAACAGCTTGTACAGTGGAGGGTATCTAACTAGATGCTGAAAATTACCATGAGCAGCCTCAAACTCATCACAAAAATAGCAGAATGGAGGAAGTCTATTGTCAGGTTAGTACATTTTCTACCAGTCAGAATTCCTTTCTCTTTTTTGAGATATTCACCTGTAAAAGAAAGTGATATAGTCTCCTAGTAAGAATACTTTAGGGCTAATTGCCGCTGTAAATTGTAGCTTATAATTTCAGTCCTCTTGAAGTCAACACACATTTTTTTTCCCTGACATTAAGAAAAAAAGAACTTTGATTGCAATGGTTACCATATCAACTTCCTCTTAATTTGAGTTGCACTCCCAAAATAATTTTTCTTCTTTTATGATAATGTATATATAGATGTTAATATGTTTGTGCAAGAAGCTATTAAAATATCTCCATATTCATCTCTGTCTATCAGTCAATGACAAGCATAAATGCATTAATACGGAGAGAGCTACAGTGGAATTCAATTAACTTATTAATAAGACATCAGGATATTTTAGAGCCTGCTTATGCTCTGCTTTGGGATATGATCCACACTCTGATAATCTTCTGGAACGTGTAGGCAGTGAGCAGAATGCATCTCCTTCTCAGTAACTTTGTGAGCATGGACAGAGAAATCCCTCTCAAATAATGACAAATGGCTGTTGCCATAGTTCTTGCTTTGTCAAGATTGCCAGCGCAATCAAAGCACTCATCCCTTCATCACAGGAGGTGACACAATACGTGTTTTGTCTACACTCAGTCACTTAATGGAAGTTCTCTGAATTGTCCTTTGAAGACACCTTCCTCTCCAGCGCTTTATGAGAGCACTGAGTTGCCTCTAGTGGATTTTAATCATCAGAGCTCTGTCTCAGCCATAATCTGTGGTGTCACTGGTCCTACCTGGACCTAAGTCAGATAAACTGGATCAGTCCCGTTGTCCAGTATGGAGATCAAGTGGCAAGACAAAGCTTGCACCCAGACAGCTGAACCCCCTCCTCACCCCAAAAGTACACTGGCCTCATCCACGGAGCCTCCTGGGAAGAATTTCATGCCCTGGTGATGTCCTGAGCCACGGCTGGGCGACTGCAAGGTGGATAAAACTGTTTCAGGAGCATGCTAATTGTGGGAAAAATGGGTTGCTACGGGACAGGGCTTGAGGTTTCCTCTGGGCTTGTTTCATTTATTGCTGTGGATGTAGCTCCTGAAAACAGTCTGTGTGTCAGTCCTTGGAGCCACTTCTCAACATTGCATCTACCCGTTATGTTTACCTTCTTAATAGAAATGTTGTGAGCTGCTTTAAGTGTGGAGAAATATACAGTTTGGAGACCAGGAATTAGGATCAAGAATTCAAATTATAAAGAAAGGAAAATTCATCTTTGGAAATAATACAAAGAGCCCCATACTCTCTGCCTAAACCAGCAGGGAAAGGTAAGCACACCTGAATTAAATTAAATGGAATAGCTTTTCTTACAGTTTTGCCCTGTTATGCACCTTAAAATATGTACTGAGATGTATTCCCACAGATAGAATTCTATCATAATTCTAATTAAATTTGAATTCCTTATGGAGAAGTAAGTTTGATGTCAGAAATAAGCTGTTTCTCTTTTAAAAAATAATTTTAATCTAACTCTTCTGAGGGGAGTGTGGAATGCAAGTTTCCTCATAAGATTTACTCATGAGAGGAGTAGTTCTCAGGAATTAAATCAGCATTGCTTTGCAACATACAAGGAGCCTGCCTAGGGTATTGTTGTGCAAGGACATAAATCACTTAATAGTTTCCACAAACATAACTCATATTTGACCACTGGCCTTTGAGGTTAGAGAAGCAAAGTCCCAGGGGCAAATGTGAGAAGAAAAATTGACAGGAAAATGTAGTGAAAATAACAGAAAATCTGCCTGGGCAGATCAGGTACTATTTAGTCATTCTCAAATGGTTCCCTCTTTTATAAAATTGATATTTCTTGAAAGGGGATTAACTTAATACAGAACAATATTTCTAAGCACTTGAGAAGAGAAACACCCAACTGGTGCTTTTTACCAAACCAGGGAATTTGGGTTTGTGTATCCAGATTTTCCAAGTCGTTGCTCAGAGTTACAGACCTTAATATCGGTCTAAATTACTTACAATTACCTGCGAAAATGAAGAAGCAGCTCCTCAATTTTATAGAACTAGCAATTTGGAACCTTGGAATAGTTCTAATGGCTTAAGCTTATAAATTCTGATGAGCTGCTCCCAAAAGATAAATAAATCCTACTCAATCACAAGTTAGCTGTTTAGGTTATTTATGTTTTCTGATGAGAACGGTGGAGTTTTTTACTAAGTTCATTAACTACACAGCAGGGGACTGGTAGCTTTCTTTCCGTAATTTGAAATTAATGAACTACAGTGTAATGTATGATGAAAATGGACATCCTGGTGATGCAAATATGGTGAGGGGTTTGGGGTTTTTTTGATATTCTCTAATGTAATGATTGCCAGACTCTGCAGACACTTAAAAAAAAATCTTAGAATCATTTATGTTGTGAAAGATCTCTAAGATCAGCAAATCCAACCATTAACCAGCACTGCTAATTCCACCACTAAATCATGTCCCTGAGCACCACACCTACATGTCTTTTAAACACCTCCAGGGATGGTGACACTACCACTTCCCTGGACAGCCCAATTCAATGCTTGACAATCCTTTTGATAAATAAACATTTCCTAATATCCAATGTAAACACCCACTGCCACAACTTGAGGCCATTTCCTCTCGTCCTATCGCTCGTTACTTGGCAGAAGAGACTGATGCCCCCTCCTTGTTACATACAACCTCCTTTCAGGCAGTTACAGAGAGCAGGAAGGTCCACCCTGAGCCTCCTTTTCTCCAGGCTAAATATGTAACTCCCCTGAGCTGAATCAGTCTTTAAAGTACTTTAGGCATCAGTTTAAATTTCTAAATATTTTCTTCACTGCAAGTGAGGATTTAGGACTTCGCTGGAGTCCCAAACTTAGAGACAAAAGAAATGCGCTAGAAATGCACCAACCCTCCCTTATCCCTTCCGAAACTGAAATAAAGGCAGATTTAATTTAATTTAATAGCAAATTTGGTGTTGACTAGGATGGTATTTACTTAGAAAGGAAACTGAATTGGTCTCACTACCTTTATTAAGGAGAGACTCTGTGACTAAGGCTGAGCGGAAACAGGGAATCAGTGGGATTTTTTCATTAGCTGCACTTTTATACTGTGTGCAAACCAGTCTGGATTATATGCAGAAGCCAGATGCTTTATTTTAACTGGTTAAATCAGTATTGCTGAAATAACCAATCCACCTCAGAGTGTTGTGTGTGTATTTGGGGAATATTCTTTTCTTTTTGCTTGAAATACCACACAGCACATTTTGAACTCCTGTTCCTCCAGGCATGAGCTCAGAATGCATACTCTACACCCCAGAAAAAGGATCTCACTAAGGATACTCTGAGCAGTTAATGCCTTCTTGCTCTACTGCTCATCTCTTTCTTCCCAGTCTCTCTGCTAGCCAGAATTGGCAGTTTGAGACTCTCCCCACAGTACTCTTCACATGTCACTTAATACCTAAAAATATTTCTACAGCATATGAGGAATGGTGTGATGTTAAGTTGGTATTGTCACCTAATGAGGTTTATCTCACTTCTGTCATGCCTTGATGGCAAAAGGCAAAGTTGAGTTTTAGGAACGCTGAGACAGAGGAATGGTTTAAATTATTCTCTGCTCTGTGAATGTAAGACAAAGACTAAAGCCCAATGTGCACCAACAAAGCAGAGGAAACACCAGTCCTCCTGATGGTGGACACGTATTTTGCAAGCATGGTATGGTCAGAATAGTATGTTTGGGTTATTTCCCTGATTCAAACTGGGGTAGCTGGGTGCAGAGCTTCGGGATAGGTACCTCTATGATTTTCCCCTCTTATTATCCCACTTATTGTTTCTTGATATTCACTTTTGTTGCCCTCCAAGCCTCTTCTCAATTAAGGAGCTCAAAAACCTAATCACTTTTCTCCACTGGTCCCAACTTTTATACATCTGTACTGTAATGGGGTACTTCTGGCACTGTTACTGTGGTCATCTCAGTGTAGCTTGGTGTTCCTGAGGTGGTTCCCCATGCCAGATTCAATCTCTGAAGGTCCCTAGGGCTCTACTCTGGTGTTGGTGTGGTTTGCTGTTCCTCCTCATGTAAGCCTCCCTTGCCCACCACTGACATGCCATCTTCTCTCCCGGCACTGCCTGTGATTTTGTCACAGCTGAAAATTTCTCCTTATATCCAGTAATTTCCTACATGCTGTTGAATTAGCTTAATCTCAGGCCATGACCTAGACTTTGGCCTATCTGTTACTGCTGGCCCAACAGTCTCTACACACTTTCAGAACATTTTGTATTTTGGGACATTTTCCCTCTTGATCTCACGTGAAGTGTGAGCTGACCACTCTGCAACCCAAGGAACATTTTTTGGAGTTACACTGTCCTTTCACTAGTGGTGGCAGCTCAGATATATAGCCAAGTGCTTTAAGGACTGTGCTTGCAATGTGTCCCTACAGGTGTTGCAGGAAGCAGGCACAATGTGGGATTGAAGCTGATGTTTCACTGCTCTCTAGCACTGCTCAAAACGTCAGCTGGACACGGTTGCTATCTAGACCTGTTTTATGTACACATATAAAACATCCTTCACTCCTATATGGAGGTCATGACACTGACATAGTGACTGTGTTTGAGCTAAATCCAACATGTTTTGTAGGCTTGGGGCCTCTAAATTCAGGGTACATCCTGATAAGACCTTTAGGACATTTGGATTTTCAAAACATTCAGGGGCAGTGATGCACCATATGTGCAACATCTTCTGTTAATGAGCTGACCTGGATGCATCTGGCAGCTTCTTGGTGCCACATCCCTCATGCAAACAAAACTGTCTCAAAAAATTAACAAAGTTTTGGAAACCAGGTTTAGGTAGCCAGATGGGGAATTCCTTGTAACAACAAAACAGTCTTCATTCTGATATAGACTGGTCATAGCGTTTTGAGTCAAAAAGAGACTTTTAAGTGCATTCAGATAGGACTCTTGTCATGTTTTGCAGATTGTAATGAGTCCTTTCTTCTCCAGGATAGTAGCAAAGGTGAAACTCAGTGATGTGGTTGCATCCTCATGCTGGATGTTAACTGGGGAAATGAGTAGGACTGATTCTTAAAAAAAGTTTAGAAGCTTTGATGTTTCTGCAATACTACTCAAGCCCTGAAAAACTAAAATTCTGGATTATAAATCATCTATGTTGAAATTAAGTGCATGAGTCACTCAGCAACCTCATGATTTAGTTATAGCTGGCTTTGACAGACTTTTCTCTGGTATTTATCTTATTTCATTGCAAATTTCTTGACTTCTGGGGAAAAATGCAGTCATTTTGAACTCCAAATGGCATTGAATCTGTAGGCAGAATTCCTTTAGCTGTCAGTGGGAACAGGATTAGGTTTGCAGTGGTTACTACATCAAATTTTCTAATGAAAGATTATTACAGTCCCTTCTTAACTATTCCTCGTTCATGATAATTTAGATATAGCTGTTCATCTGCTTGTGAAGCTCTTAAATATCTTCAAATTCATCTCTGTCAATCACTGACAAAGTGAGCTGCATGAATACTAGCAAAATTACAATGGATTCAATTAACTTATTAATAAGACATTGAAATATTTTATAGCCCCGTAGCATTGTGCTTTGGGACATGATGCATTCACTGATAAATCTTTTGGAGTGCTGAGCAGAAAATGGATTCCTTCTCAGTGATTCTGAAGTCACACTTAATCGGGCAAAATCAGATATATAATTCTCAATTGCTGCCTTGTGGAATACTGATGGTGGAAGCTGCAGAGAAGCAGAGATATTTTGAAGTACTGGGCACTTTCAACTGAAATTTTACTTGATTAGAAGAGAATTTGAATCTTAACCCTTCAGGACACTGACTCCATTTTGATTTGTGTCTATCAGTTGCAGTAGAGACGTTCTTATGGATATTTGTGAGGCAGACTCATGTGGATCTCTGACATTACATAAATGCTTATAACTAATGGATCTGGTAATACTCTGGTATTTCAGACTGCTAAACACCTCACAGATGAGAAAGGTAATGTTCATAACATTCAGATTCTGAGGAAAGTGGAACCTTGTTAATCTGTGCATCTTTTTATTTGTAGTAATATAACCAGTAGTTTTCTGTACCATGCATTAATCCTAAATGCACAGGAAATATATTAATATTATAGAATACTGATAACTAACATCTTATTTTCTCTCTTACTGTTCGAGATCCTAGGTTTGCTTTCCAAGCTTCTTACCAAGGGTAGAGCTGGAAGAACTATTGCTAGTGCTCAAATATTGCAATGGAATTAGCTGTTGTTTGAGACACTGGGCAGAGTGTTTTGACCTGAAGTTTGCTGATAATGCCAAACTGGAGCATGGTGGGGGGGACTCTCTCAAGGGGAGCAGGCCTTGCAGAACGATCTGGTTTGATTGGAGCATTGGGTTGTGATTAATGGGATGGAATTCAACAGGTCAAAACGCTGGATTCTGCACCTAGGATGCAGTAATACAAGGCACAAATATGAATTGGGAGAACAGTGGCTGGAGAGCCGACCTGCAGACAGGGATCTGGCTGTGCCGGTTGGCAGCACCTCAATGTGAAACAGCAGGGAGCCCTGGCAGCCAAGAGAGAAAATCCCATCCTTGGGTCCATCAGATACAGCATCACCAGCTGGTCAGAAGAAGTGATTGTCCTGCTGTATTCAGCTTTGGTGTGCCTCACTTTGAATACTGTGTGCAGTTTTTGGGCCACACAGTTTATGAATAACGTGAAGGTCCTTGAATACATCTGGAGGAGAGCAACAAATTAGGTGAAAGGGCTGGGAGAAATATGCTATGTGGAGTGCTGAGGACACTGAGTTGTCCAGTTTGAAGAGAAAGAGGCTGAAGGTGCCTTCTTTGCACTCTACAGCTTCCTGAGGAGTGGAAGTGGAGAGGGAAGTGCTGATATCTTGTTCCTGATATCCAGGGATAGAATGGATGGAAACGGTTCAAAGATGTACCAGGGTAGATTCAGACTGCACATTGTGAAGGGTTTTTTTTCACCCAAAGTGTGGTCAGACCCTGGAACAGGCTTCCTAGGGAGGTAGTTGATGCCCCAACATTGTCAGTGTTTGAGCCATTTGGACAAGGCCCTCAGGAACACACTTTTACTTTTGGTCAGCCTTGCATTAGTCAGGCAGTTGGACTAGATGATCATTACAGGCCTCTTCCAACTGAAATATTCTATGCTATGTTATCCTGTGCTATGCCATGTTAATTTTGTCTGGCCAGTAGCCTCCCCTGGATCCCAGTGTTGTGGCTGCAGCCTCATTCCAAGTGCTGATACTCGGAAGACCTCCCTCACGCACACACCCACTCCACACACACGTGCAAACAGGTCTCTCAGTCCACAGTTAGACCTTTTTGTCTTTCTCGCAGTTGTCCTGGACAGTCTTGTTCCTCTAATAACCAGATTGGATTAATTATGATCTCTACCCCCTTGTACCCATCACGCCCAGAAAAAAAGTTCTGATTTCTCATTGGAACTGCAAAACAGTTTGATGAGGACAGAAAGAAACCTGGAAATGCATTCCAAGAACTGAAATATTTTAATGCTTGTCTTCTTTTTTTTTTTTTTCCTTCTGCTAAATGTTAAATGTTTTTTTTGTTTTTCTGAAACTTGTTTTGGAGAAGGAATGAAAGGATAGGGAATATGCATGAAGTTCCTGGTCCTCTAAATTCAATGGCAAGACTTGCAAGGAGAAAGTTTTCAACCATGGAACTTTTCCAAGTTTTCCATATGCATTTTCTTTTGTAAAACAAGTGAAGCAGTGCCAGAATTTCAGGCAGTGCAAGCTGGATTAATAGCATTTAATCAATGTATGTTTCATTTTATTCTTAACAGAAGACCCGGTCCTGTGTTTCAAAGGCAAGAGTGATAATTTTAAAAACATAAAATTATATGTGTATCCGTCCTCCTGTTATTAAGGCTAGTAAAAGTGTTACACAGGAGGGGAAAAGAATTCGGTTAGAATATATTTTGCATGTAGCTACTTACATTCCTTTTCCCTGTCTTTCTTTTAGCAGATAGAACATACTTTCTGTGCCTGTTTTGAAAAAGTTTGATCTGAAGAAGACCAGAACGTGCTGTTTCACTCTGACAACTATGACATACTCCCTGGATGCTTGATACAAACACCACAAGGTGCCTTCATTACCTACCCCCATTCCTGTCTTTCCCATCTTCTATTACTTAAAACATAGGAGCAGTGCTGGATCACCTTTGAACTGAACCTGTGGGCTCATTACCAGTTTCATAGCCACAGCTGGGTAAATGCTTTCCAGACGGAAATTAAATCTGCATGGAAGAAAGGGGGAAAATTAAGGTAGTTTAAATAAGGAATGTTTTCTCTATCTGATAGTCTTAGGAACACAGAAATTGTCAGACTGGATCATGCTCCAGTCTGTCCAGCCCAGCATCCTGCCTCTAACAGCAACCAGGACAGGCTGCCTCAGAGGAAGACATATGAACCCCAGCATACACAGACATGGCATAATCTGTTCCTCTGTGATGTCTCATTTTTACTCTTTGGAGACTTATATTGGAGTAATTACTGTAGTTCTGGATCTTGTGTTACTGTGTAAACTTCCATTCCTTTGAATGTTTTTCTTTTTTCTCCTTTTTTTTTTCTTTTGTCTGGAACAAAATAGATGCAATTATATTTCCATGTAACCACAACTGGAAAAGAAATACTATTAACATCCTTAACTGACAGCTATGGGCATGTCAGATAGGTGAACAGCAAGTTTTGTGGGGACCATTTTGTAGCTCCTGAGACACAAGTGAATCAAGTGCAGGTGTTATACAGGTATCTGTCACAGGTCTGGTGATGGGACCATACTGGCATGAGGACTTCAGGGTGGTGCTGTACTATGGAGGAGGTGAGCCAGCACGTACGTGCTGGCCTGCTCCTGAAGCAGCTTCCACACCAAGTCCTGCACCATCCTGCCACGTCCACCTCAGATGTCCCTGCTCCTCACTGTGAGGAACTTGCAATGTGTGTCATGGCTTACAAAGTTTTCTGCCCCACTTATAGAAAGGTTGGCCAGCCCACCCATACAGAGTCACTGATAGCAGTACAGTGTCCTGCCTTTCTAAAAGTGAAGAAACATATATGCTTGTTGATTTTTGTCACATTCAGGAATTTCAGCTTTTCAGAGTAATACCATTTTTTTAACAGGCAGTCACAACTAACGTCCTTATTTCAAGAACGCAGAAATCACAGTTCTCTAACTAATATTGGCTAATTAGCGAAAGTGATCTGTTGTTTTGATAAGTCCTGCCAGAAAAGATTGAATAAAACTCCAAGCCATCGAGGCAGCCTGGACATAGGAAGCACATGGGATTTTATTTCCCTTACTACAAGCTGTGAGAGGTTTTTTTTAAGATTGATGAACCAAGACGCATATATGTATCTTAAGCTACCTAAAGCCTTCAAAACCCACTGCTCAGCTGCTGATTAACTCAAGAGGGTTAAATGACTAAATTTCCACTGTTGCACATATACAAAGCAGCTTATGTGCTGATCCTGTTCCATATTTTATGAGCTTCTTGGATCCCTCACTCAAACAGTAGTCCCAAACCTGGAGTTAATTCCCCTTGTCAGTCTCCCATAGTCCTTCTAAGAGCACTTCTCAACTGGAGACTGTTCCCAGCATGCCAGCTCATTGGCACAGCACTCCAGGCTTGCTAAAAACTTGCTTCCTATTCACATTTTCCACAAAGCTCTCACTGAATAGCCTTTTAAAAACAAGAAACCTAATTTATTCTAGTTAATGGGAAGGTAAGATCCTTTTTTAACTTCAGTCAAATCCATTCTCTGTTCTTCAGACTACATTCAGCTGAGCTAGGCCAGGATTTGGAGCAGGTACCCTGCCTTGAAGGACTGCCAGGGCTCTGACTCCCAAGAAGGAGTCACTGAGAGAAAGACAGAAACATGTTCTTGGTTGTACAAGGAGCAGAACAAAGATAACATATTGATTGTCTTGAGGAAAAGCCATGTAATAAAACTTATTATAGTAAACTGTATGCAGCTGACCTCACCAGCAGAATTGTATTTTTTTGACAGCAGATTTGTAGGGGTAAAAACTTGAAGTACTTTGAAACTTTTTAAATTTTTTTTTTCAGTTTTTCATAGCTGATTTTTTTTAGCACAGGTGTCAGTAAAATAATGTGTTTCCATCAAGTATTTCTGTCTCTACGGTACATTTAATAGTTTCCATGGACTCGTATCTGTACTGAGAAATGAAAGATGTGGTGGTGGCTCTATGAGAAACATCACCTTGTTTGTAAGGCTTTATGATGATTGCTGCACAGAGGATGAGAATTGCCCCAAGATGTGTATCCCGTCCACCTTAAAAAGAGATGTCTCTCTAGAGTTGTCTTTTTTCTCAGGGAGTCTTACAAGCTTGAAAAATAAGTAAATATATTAAAAAGCTCTGCACTGTTCATTTTAGTTCCATTCCAGTGTTCAGAGACTCAGAGCTTCTGGTCATGATAATTTATAATATGTGCTTTCTCCTGTATCACCAGTGTGCATGCATATAACCTGTAGGTTATCTGTAAAGAAAGCTAGTGTTTCAGCAGCAATGTGTATTACCTTCAAGTGTGAGAAGCAAAAGGAGTATTTGGGAAACTGTTATTCCCTAATAGTCTCCCTACTTCTGATTTCCCATGGTAAAATCCCTGTCCCTCCCTTCTCCTCTTATTTGCCTTTTTTTTTTTTTCTCTCTCTTTTCTATTCAGCCAAGGGAAAATTTAGCTGAGATTTTATATTTAGGTTCTTGTAAGGGGTAACAATTATTGTAAGTAAACATACTATGTGAGAATATATGGTTGTTATAAGTTCTTCTGATGTGAAGTTCATCTCTTTCAATTAATGCTGTCTACTTTCAATTAATACTTTCTGCTTTCTGAGACAGGACTGCCAACCTTCCCCCTCATCGTACATGCATTTTGCCCTGTTACACTGCCATCACAGAAACACATCTGCTCATGTTACCCTCATAGCTCCATGTGATTTGTGACTTTGGAGAAGGAAACTTCGTGAAAGAATCAGCCAGAGGCTCAAGCCTGGAAAACAGCTCCAGAACCAATTGAAGCACTAAAGAGCAGGCATAATACTGTCAATGTGGAGCTGTCAGCACAGTAGTGCCATGGGCTTTTTGTACCTACCTCAGGCTCTGTATCTCACTTGCTAAGAATGTCAAAGTTGTGGGTTCAGTCCCCGTATGGACCATTAACTTAGGAGTTGGACTCAATGATTCATGTGGGTACCTTCCAACTCAGAATATTTTGTGATTGTGTATAATCACACCATGCACCTGAGAGCACTGTCCAATATGTCTGTTACCTCTTCTGCCAGCTTTCCTTCTTTTCTCTCGCTACTCCTTCTTTGTATAACTTTTTCTTTCCTTAAGTGGTCATTTCTTTGTCTCTTCTGAATTCTCTTCTGAGGTCACCTTGTTCTCTTGGCAGGGCAGAGACTGTGCAATGCCTAGCAACATCAGATCTCCATGTGTCATTTGTCCCCAGGCACCACGGTGGTAGGTCTGCTAATAAAACATGACAGGTAGAGCCAGGAATTCTCTTTCAAAACATTGCTGCAATTAAACAGAGGAGCCTCACATACTTGCTAATACAACCAACTGCAAATGCCCAGAAGTCAAAAACGTTGGTGTTCTGAGTCATGCAACCACGTAAAATGGCTTTGACTGAATTTTAATGATGGCACACTTCAGAGGAACCCTGTCTATCAATAACTAACCTGTTTCCAAGGCAGAAGCTGGACTGATGTTCCCACAATATGGCCAAAAGCTGTGAAATTGCCTACATGCAACAGTCCTTGATGTGTTTACCAGCTTGTCACCTCTCTGACGCAGGGACAGCCTGGGTGCTCCTTAGCTGTGCGCTGCTCACTGATGAGGAGCTGTTTGCTCAGTGAGGACATCAGTCGAATACATTTTAGAAGTCAGTAAGCTCCCTTGCAGTCCTCAGTGCTGAGCTACTCCTTTTCCAAGACATCCAGGTGTATGCAGGAGTTACCCACTGTGAATTAAGTAAATTTGATATAGAGTAAGAATGAACACCCTGGTGACCCTGGCCAGAACAGCATCAATGCTGGAAATGTTGTGCCAATGAATCAGATCAGCGAGAAAATGACTGATGGGATGGCATTTAGCAGCAATGACATCAGGTTAGCAGGATGATTCTTTTTGCAACATTTGAAAACTGGAACACTTTATCACCTTTCCTCTAAAAATCACTATTTTGTGGCAGGATCAATATTTTGCTCTTGAAATGTATGAGCAGAATAACAGCTCTATGTCTTTAGAATATGATATGTCATCATCATCAGACCACATCAATTCTGAAAAGCAGAATTATTTTGAAATTTGCAGTTCTGAGCTTGCCAGCTAAGAAGTCATAGGAATTATTTCTTGTAAACGATGAAATTATAACTAGAATCCTAGGTGGCATTTAGTGAGGGAGGGTTTTTTGAGATTATAAACACTGATACATCAAAAAATTTAGTTTTCAGTAGCTGGTGAGAAAAAACAAAAACCAAAATTCTTCATAAATTTTGATCACCAGACCCTGAAGCACTTTAAACAGAGAGATTTTGAAAATGTTTTAGATCTTCTAAAGGACCAACTCTGGTAAAAGTGAAATAGTTAATCTAAGTAAAAAAAAAATAAAAATATATATATATATATATGTGTGTGTGAATAATAACATTTTCTATTAATAAAAATGTCTCATGCCTTTTAAAGACAGTATTTTCTAACACTTATGTAAAAGTTGGTCTGGGTGGCATAGCACCATTTAAATTCACTGAGTGTTATACTCTAAAATCAGGTTCTTAGTTACATCCTTCTCAATTGAGGTTTTAATAGCTGTCACTGCAAGCACAGTGCTGGAATGCTCTGCTGTGGTGCTGCTCCAGTGCACAGAGGTGTCAGGTTAACAGTGGATTTTATGCCTGGGACTAGTTAGCAAAGCCAGCCTTCTGTTTCTTTTCAAGATAAACTACTAGCAGTTAATCTATCCAAGGTTTCTATTCATAAAAGACCATGTAAAAATTGTTAGGTTTTGATTGCAATTTAATCTGCTTCTATTAAGAAGTTCTTAATTTGTAACCTTATGTTGCAGGGAAGTGTCTCCGTAGATTTAGCCTGGTTTTGTTGTGTTTTTCTATAACATTTACTGTTGACCACTGCCAGAGGGAGGTTAATGGGCTAATTAGATTTTAGCTTTGATGCTGTTCTGCTTCTTTTATGTTCCCAGAGTTCCTGTACTTGTTTTATTAACATTGTCTTGTGTTAAATACATAGTTTGTAATCCTGTAGTCCTTGGTTTTTTTCAGACTCTGTTTTCCAACAGGGAGGGTAAGATTTTGTTGACTAAATATAGGAAGTTAACATCATTTTAAGCACAGAAGGGTATACTTTCAAGCTTCCAGCTGCTGCTCCTGAAAGCTGCAGATCTTCCAGACGTGTCCCACTTCATGTGTCTTTAGGACACTCTTGGGTGTCCCACATTGCACTAGGAACCTGTAAAAAGGCAGCTGAATCCTGCCCCAGACAGCTTTACACTGTTTTACATGTTCCACAGTGTCTAGCACAATGAATCTCATATCCTGACAAGTGGCTCTGGGTGCTATAAGCAATACTACACACTTTGTGAGGCAGTCATAAATGTGAACTTAGGAAGGACTACAGATAGATCAAATCCGTGCTATAAAATATCTTCAGACTGGAAACATTTATTTTTCTTGTCAGAATTTGGCAAGGCAAATACTTCATAGGAACAAATACATTTTAATTTCATTTAATTTTGAAAACAGAATAAAAATTAACTCAATAAAGGACATTTTGATTGTCTGAATCCAAATGGCTTTGTTTCCATTTTAAAATGTCACTGTAGATATATGTACACAAAATGACATGTGTCCATCTGTCTATATTATATCTAAGTGTAATATATGCCCATAATGCAAGAGGTAAAGTTGGAATGGAAACTTTGGTTTCTGTTCTCAAGGGAGATTTACAACACCCTGGAGTAGATTTGCTTGCACTCAATTTTGTGGGAAATGCTACAAAAAGCTTCCCTTTTGTGACATGAATAATTTTGTTGGAGGGTTGTAACATGCGAAGAAGGTAAGCTCCAGCTTCTCACCAGCTCCACAGCTGTAGAATGCGTGATTTTTTTTTTCCTGAAACGAGGGACTCTGGAGTGCAGGTAGCATTTTCATCAGTCCTCCTGGTAAAAGGAAAGGGATTTGAAAAGGGACAGTTCTATGGTGTGGAATATCCCTTTGGTCAGTTCGGGTCACGTGTCCCAGCTATGCTCCCTCACGGTTTGTTTTTTTAATTTTTTTGCGTACCTCCTCACTGACAGAGATGAGGAAAAAAAAACCCCAACTCTTTGAGTTAAGATGAACATGACTTAGCAAAAAACCAAAACACCAGTGTGTTATCAACACTATCCTCATTCTGAATCCAAAACATAGCATTGTAACAGTTACTGAGTAGAAATTAACTCTATCCCAGCTGAAATCAGGATGTTCTGTCAGAATTAAATCTGGTCAGGGACATCAAGGACAAGAAAAGCTTCTATAGGTACCTTGGTGACAAAAGGAAGACTAGGAAAAATGTGGGCCCTCTCCAGTAGGAATAAGGAGGTCTGGTTACATGGTATATAGAGCAGATTGAAGTACTCAATTACTTTTATGGCTCAGCCATTACGGGCAAGTGCTCCAGCCACACCGCCCGAGTTGCAGCAAGCAAAATCAGGGACTGGGAGAATGAAGAACCGTGAAAGACTTGTGCACCTAAGGAACCTGAAGGTGCACAAGGCCATGGGACCTGATGAACTGCATCTGCAGGTCCTGAGGGAACGGGTAGATGAAGTGACTAAGCCACTGTGCATCATGTTTGAGAAGCTGTGGCAGGCCAGTGACATTCCCAGTGACCGAAGAAAGGAAAACAAAACTCCCAGTTTTAAAAAGGGAAAAAAGGAAGACCCAGACAACTACAGGCCAGTCAGTTTCACCTCTGTGTCTGTCAGGACCATGAAGCAGACCATCCTGGTAACTATACTAAGTCACGTGGAAGGTAATGTTGAGGAATACATTCAGTGCCTGTAGCTGGGTGAGCAGCTGCAGTGAGAGCTTCAGGTTGAACTGTGAGTGGCGAGATCCTGAGTCAGGAGGCCAGAACTGCCACCCCTTTGCACAACGAAGGGCCTGGGGACCTGTGGCCCAGACAGGTGACTGGGCATTCAGAAACACAGTAGGAGCTGATGCCTCCCAGACCTTCCTGCATTTAGACTGTGAAGGTATAAAAGCCAGGGTTTCCTTTCTTGCAACCTGGAAAGACAACCCTATTCTGGGCTGCATCAAGAGCGGTGTGGGCAGCAGGTCAAGGGAGGTGATTCTCCCGTTCCACTTTTCTCTTGTGAGACCCCACCTGGAGTGCTGCATCCAGCTCTGGGGTCCTCAGCACAGGAAAGATATCAATCTGTAGGAGCGAGTCCAGAGGAGTCATGAAGATGATCAGAGAGCAGGAGCGCCTCTCCCATGAGGACAGGCTGAGAGAGCTGGGGCTGTACAGCCTGGAGAAGAGAAGGCTCTGTGGAGATTTTTTAGCAGTCTTCCAGTACTAAAGAGGCTACAAGAGAGTTGAAGAGGGGCTTTTAACAGGGGCATGTGGTGATAGGACATGGGGAAATGGTCTTAAAATGAAAGATGGTAGATACAGATAAGACACTAGGAAGAAATTCTTTACTGTGAGAGTAGTGAGGCACTGGAACAGGTTACCCAGAGAAGTTGTGGATGCTCCATCCCTGGAAGGGTTTAAGGCCAGGATGGACAGAACTTTGAGCAACCTGGGCTAGTGGAATGTGCCTGGGTCATGGCAGGGATTGGAACTAGATTTTAAGGCCTCTTCAAACCCAAACCATTCTATGATTTCAGGAGCCCTATATGTTGTACAGTACAATCGAAAGAGTTGAATTTCACTTTAAAAGAATGGGACTATTCAGTTCATCAAGTAAAAACATTCTTGATAGAACCCTGTCCAATAACTTCAGCTCCTTCGCTTAACAGAGATGAGGAAAATTATGCCACAAATTTTACATGATGTTACCTAGTCTACACTGCGTTACCTGCTTTGAGAAAGAAATATTTTTCTCTCTCATCTGATTTTGCAATGAATGCATCATGCAAAAATAGGCAAGAACCACTGTTCAGATCCTTATTATGAACAGTAAGATCATTTACACTTACTTTTAAAAACTCTAAATGCAGTGACCATAAACACATGCAAATAGAGAAGAGGGGTCTAGCTTTAATGCAGAACTTATTAAACAGTTTCCCCCATTTTTTGAGTGCAATTTTGTTCTGTGAATACAGTTGGCAACATATATATTTCTGAAGTGACTCCCCAAATGTTTCACACAGGCAGCTTCCAGTTGATTCGTTCTCAAACAGCTTTTTTTTTTGTGCTGCTGATTTTGAATGTGTTTTTTCAAGTGTTGTTAGTTATCAAAGGGTTGTGTTGGTGTTTCTCCTCTTTAGATGGTTCTATGAAATACATATAAGCAGGACAAAGGCTTAATTGGGTTGACTGTGGTGTAAATATCCTGTGTTGTACTGACTGTCATCAAGCTTACATTGTCTGCAGAAAAGGAGCAGGAGGATAACCTTGTAATTAAACTAGTGGACTGTGACTCAGGATATCAGAGTTCAATTCCTTCATCTAAATGTATTGTAATACAAAAAAATCTAAGCCCTCATTCTTTAGTTTCCATTTACGGTTGTCTTTACCCATCATCCAGTTGCTTGGTTCAATCCCTTTGTGCCACATGAAGGAGGATAGTGGAGGTTAACAGTGAAAGGTTAACGCATTAGGGAACATGCTTTGAAATCAAATGACCTGAATTATTGTTGAGTTGATTAGTATGCAAGAGATATTGTGTGTGAGACAGCATCATCCTAAAACAGCCTCATCTAAGTGAAAGGACATAGAAATATTCACCCCCTGGGCATTCTGAAAATATTTTTAGCTTCATTGGTATGGAACCAATATCCTCAGGAGCTGGAATTGAATGTTCTTAAAGCGAGGCAGAAGAAGCAAGTGCAGCACAATAACAAAATGTGACATGCCATTAGCAGAGTCCCAGTGATTCTTGCTCTTCCTCATTCCTCAAATAAATGTGCATTAGTAACAGAAATCTTCCTTCTAAGACCAAATGATTGAAAAGTATAGACTATCAGGCCTAGATATCACTGATTTCAGGTGACATAATGGAGTCACCTGACAGAGCTGAGAAAAATCCTGTGTGTGCAGCAATCACAGATCTCCCAGTTGTAGGGTGTCACTGTTATTTCCTACGGGTTATTTTAAAAGTGAGAGAACAAGGACTGCCAGAGAGCAGACATGCTTGATAGCAGAAGAAGGAGAAAGTCATAGCTAAAGGAATAGGTTGAGTGCCTGATTGCATGCAAGCAAGAGAGAAGAGGAAGAAACCTGAGCAGGATGGTCGTTGTAGTGCCCATCATACTCTTTAGCTAGACAGGGACTGAAGTAATATATGAAAGAATGAATTTCATCTTCACTGGATAGAACAGCAGTAGGTAGCACTGCCAAAGGAAAGAAAAAGAAAAAGAAAAAATATTTAAGGAAGATAAAAGGAAAACCTGTAAAGATGGAGAACTAAAGAGCTGATTCATCCCAAAGGAGCAAAGTTTTAAGAATTCTCTGTCCTAAATCCTCACTACTTTCTCTTGGCTTCTATTTGTTTAGAACAAGAATAATAGGTATTCTATTTGCTGTGTCCCCCCAAACTGATTTTTTTATCCAGAAGTACTGATCAAATTCAAAAGTACTATCTCCTTTTCTCCATCACCTCTTTAGACATTTGTGACTACAGCAATGTTCCTTCAGCTTTCCAGAGAAATGAAACCTTGCACATTGGAGAGTGACAGCTTATTTCTTTTCTGCTGTTTTAACAGCTCAGTGAGCCTCAACAAAGTTGCTCTTTGCTGTACCTTCTTTGCTCTGCCTTGACATGCTGAAGAGCACCCTTGTTCCCAAAGGATTTTGGCAATATGTCATAAATGAAGCTTATTCTTTACTGGTGTTGGTAGGAGACAAGTATTAAATGTACTTCTGTTCTTACAGATGCCTCTGGCCAGTATTGCATACACTCTCATATCACACATCACTGTCATGAAGACTGCTAACCCAATCTCCAATGCAAATAGAGTTGCAACTGGTTCTGCAACTGGTAACACAATTAACATGAAACAAATAAAAATGACAGCTTAAAAATTGACTAAGAACCTAGAAAAAGTTTATTGAAATTTCGTATTAAAACATCTTAAAAATCAATTTACTCCTCAGGTTCATTTTGAAACCTTTTTTTGTTTGTTTGTTTTTGTAATCTATTTAGTCTTTTTTTGCTTTGCAGGATTTTTTTTTTCAGGGGTGCTGGGATTTTTTGTTTTCTTTTTTACCAGTTCTTCTCCTGATCCTTTTCTCAGCTGATTATTTCCCAGAAGGCTCGAATGTGAAAATGACCATAAACCACTGCTGTTCTTTGACACAAATCAACTGTAATCCATAGATTTTTTAAGTTTTTCAACAAAATAATTTATTAATTTAGAATTGTGGCAAAGCAACTTGCAATTTCCTCAGCATTTGTGTGTCATATGGATAATCCTGTTGTGAATATTTTAAAAGATTTTGTAAAACAGTAGGAACAAAAAAAAATACATGTGTGCGTGTTGCTAAGCCAAATGTATTGCAGTTTCACTAAGCTAATCAAAAGTGGCACAAAGCAATAATCAAATTGAGGTCACAACCAAGAATGAATCAATGAGTTCAAATGATTAAACTTTCAAACAAATAGTGCAGGTAAGTAAATCAAATTATGATTTTGGCACTATTTTAATCACTTTAGGTTAGTTTTTCTTGAAAAAGTTTAAGGAGGAGCTTGATTTCTTTAATCTATAGTCTATAGGTAGAAGTATTTATAGGATGAGAAAAAACTTCCCACAAGATGGAAAAGCATTTAATCTAAGTGCAGCTTCTCTCTCTTAACTTTGCTCATCTGAACATAAGAGAGCAAGATTGAAGTAGTCATGTAGTCCTTGTGGGAATGACAAAAAGAGGCAGAGAACAGAGATCTATTCTGCTTTTCTAATCTTAAACATTCAATTTCGAGCAAGAGAACTGCCCACTGGAAATCTCTCAGTTTGTGAAAAGAGTATGTACATGATTAGCTTGTTCTGGACAACTACTTCAGGTGTAAAAAAATCCTGCTTTGGACATCTAGCTTTTATTTGGTTTTTATGGTTAGGTAAAATTGTTCTGGGCCTGAGTGTTTGTTCTAGGCTTAGCCCTTTGGCAAAACAATTCAGAAAATACAAGTGATGAAGTCCCTTTGTTCATCTTAGCAAAATGGGACTAGATGAATGCCATTTGAATGTCTCCTCCTTAAATCTCAATGCTACACATTACTGTGGTTCTTATTCCACCCCCTAACTTTAGAACAAAAGAACCTTTTCAAAGACTTCACACAGAGGTGATGGATAAATCATACACATTAACTACTTTTGAATAACACCATTTTAATCGGAAAAATCTATTAATTCTGTGCTGTTTACCTTAAGAAAATTATTTAAGGCATTGTTTATGCATATGCTGACACATTCATATAATTGAAATAAAATAGTAAGAAAAAAAAAGGCATTTGTCATCACACACAAAGAAACTGAATTCTACTTCATTTCTTCAGAGCTTGCACTCCAGTGGATGTTGTTCTTTGTTATCTTTATGTAGACAGTAGATTTATGGCCAGGACTGGTAACACATTTAGGATATCTGGTCAGATGGCAGGTGACTCACACTGGCTTTACTAGTGAGCCAAGTCCTTTATTTTTCCCTTTTCTGTTTAAAGAAAGGTGAGCGGATTTGACTGTGATTTACAAGAAAAGAAAAAGACTTTTCATTCTGGTGCAAAGATTTTTCTTTATCAGGATACTATCCTGTCTGTTATAGCCTGTGTGTACATCCATGGCTTTTTAGCCAGTAGCAAGGCATGAATCCTTGTGGCTCATTCCTGTAGAAGGAAATATTTAGTGTATCATAAAGAATGCTATGACTTAGTAGGTCTAATGTTTGCAAAACCAGCAATATTGATTCCAGATATAGATACTCAGAGTGGATTTATAACGGAAGTTGTGATGTTGGCCGCCTACCTTACCATGATGGATGTTATAGAAGCAGTTGACAGAAACTCATTCTTCACATAAATATTTAAAATGTGCACCTACTGAAAAGGATTTTCACATATTTTACACTTAGGGAGTTGGGTAATAGTTATTAAATCATAAGGGGAAAGGCAGAATGTAATCTGTTTAGCACTAACCTGCTAACAATTAGGTATTTGAGGAACTTATTTGGGTTCTTTCACAATCTGTAGAGAGTAAAAGACAACTCCAGAGGGCAATTTGTCCTGCCTAATTTAGACATCTCTCTTACTGTGGTATAAATTGTCATCTGAAGGAACCTATATTTGTATACCATGAAGTTACTCTAGATAATTAGCTGAGGCTTGGTAGTTGTTTTTAAACAACAAACATACCCAAGAGCTTCTGGCCAAGGCTTCTTTTCATTCTTCTGAATACGTCTTCTTCACACTGAATTTTCCTAGGCATAATTCAAACCTCATCTCACCTTCCTCAGAGATGATCCCAAGGCTGTTTAGGCATCTATATTGCAGATATGTAGTGTTTTAGTAGCCTAGACACTGATTTCTCCTGCCATCTGAAATGCCCCAGGGTATTCCATGTGGCTCTGAGTAGTGCTCCTGTAGCTCGTGTCATTCTGTCAGCATTTTGTGGATGATTTGGACACTCCATAACATTGCAAACTACACCATATGTTTGGGCAACTGAGCAGAGCCTGTAGGGTGGAAGTCAGCTCCAGACTAAGATATTTAAACTCAGATGTCTGCATGCAGGCGTTTACCTGTGAGTTAAGTGCCCAACATCTCGCTTTAGTCAATGAAAATTTAATCACTACACTGGTGCCTGAAAAGCAACTCTGCTGACCCTCTGGCTTTAGCCAGACTTAGGATAAATTGAATTGCTCTAGACTGTATTTCCTATGTTGACAAGGGACTTGGAGCCAGTGGCTGGAAGCCAGGCAGAAGGCTTAAGGGCATCCCAGATAGCAGTAGAGGCTTGTGTGAGGACAAATTAATTGAGTTAGTGTGTGCTGCTATAATAGGAGCTTGGACACTGCTATACATGGAAACACCAACATTTAGGCATATTAAGTCAGTAGCAGTTTGATTTCAAACTGCATCACATCTTGAAGTTGGACGAGATAAATCCAGTGCTTGATCTCTGGGCACAAGGTTACAGGTATTAGATATGTCACTTTTCTCATAATGAACAGAGAATTTTATATGCATTAACACAATTTCTACAGCTTCAGAGAGGATGGGCTGGTAAATTGCTGGCAGAGCTGGAGTTTATGTGACTCAAGGAACCCAACACAGACTTCTGAAACAGTAGACAAAAATCTAATAGATATCAACACAAGCAAAAATGACAGTGTGAAGCTGAAGGCAATTACCAACTCAAAAAAAGATATGAATTTAGTGACTGCACTTGATGAGGCAGACCCAGCAAAGTCTGTGAGCGGCAGACAGATTGATGCAGATGAATGGTGTGATGACTCTGTGCTGGGAGGAAATACTGAACAAAGAGATTAGGAGGCGGAGAAAGAAGCTGAGTAGAAATACATCAGAAAAAGTTATTTTAAAAAGGAGAAAGGTGCCAATTTTGACACTGTGTGGGCTGAGGAAGCTCTGTGGACCAACTCTATGAAACAAGGAATAATTTCTCATTTATAACCCTTAGCTCATACACTGTAAAAAACATTCCCTCTACCCAAATACATAGATCTCCATGCTTATTGCCAATGGTTTTGTTACTTTAGAAAATTTTGGCAAGGGATGTTGACAAATGCAATTAGCAAATATAGCATAGACTGCTTTATATCAAATATTTTGAGAAAATTGCCCTTGAGGTTAGCGGGGAGAGTCTTGGCTCCCACCAGTAAAGCTGGCTGGGGAAGAATGAAGGAGGTGAAAATAATGCCAGTCCACAGTAACGACCCATCGGGAGTGCCGTATGCTCCATACCGTGAGCTGTCAGGGAACCTTTAATTCCAAGGAAATATGGATATTCATTTATGTCTTGCATGTGTCAGACACGTTGGAGCTGACATTAAAAAATCAAACTAGGCAAGTGCTGTAGTGTTACATCTTACATTTAAATCATTGTGCTGGCAATAACTTTTTATTTGAGCCTATTGGGGTGTGAAAAATGTCTGGCCAGGAAACTCTTCTGTATCAAGGCTCTATTAGTAAAGGGAGATGGTATGGTGACTAAGACTGACAAATTCTGTACTTTGGTGTTTCTGTTTTGTTTGTTTGGGGTTTTTTTTGTTTTTTTTTTTTTGTGGGGGAGACAGGATTTTTTTGGGGGGGACTACTTCATGGTTCTTGCCAAAGAACCTAAGAGAGAATAAATGTTTTTAACAGGCAAAGCAGTGAATTAATTCACTGATTTGTCTTACATGATAGGGTCATTACATCAGCGCTGGCTGAAAGCATAGAGAATACCTTATTCATGCTTTGCTTTGCTTGAGAGTTTCCTCTGCTGGGAAACCACTCATGAGAGCCCTGCACACCTTTCTAATCTCTTTACCATGAGTAGAACTGGACCAGCACAGGAAAACGGGATTATCATCCAACCCACAGATTTACCTGCATGTTCTCCACGGCCATTTAGAAGTCAGATTTTACAGTACTACCTTCAGTTCTAGCTTGAAACCTCAAACTCCTTATGTCAGATTTTGTACAGGTACACCTAGTAAGTTATAACCCATCCTGAAAACTAGTGAGAAGAAGGCAGGTTTATTACAGTAACAGTTAAGAAACTGTGGTATAGAGAAATAATTCTCTTGCACCCTGGCTTAAATCTGTGTCAAAGAAAATAAAAGAATATGTCATAATTGAGTCTAATTGCTAAGATATGTTTCTCATAATTAGGCAACATAGATGCATTGGCAAATCAGTATATCTAAGGTATCATCAGTCAGTCATGATTATCTTACATGTGATCTTGTCTTCACAAGGTGCTGCTACTCAGCTGTTAACACCTCTCCTGCTGAGAGGACATTAGGGGTCCTTTGTAGGACACTAGCAAGGTAAGAGCCAGAGGGCAGCAGTATAACTTAAACCACATTCATTACAGAAACATAATGTAACCTCTTTTGCCTAGCTGGACTTTTTCAGTCTGCTTTTGCTTGTTGGTTTCTCTTTCTTTTGTAACCAGCCAGGTATGCACGTAGGGACTCATTTTTTCTGACCACTGCAACACAGGGAAATAAAAGCCACTTTGAATTTCTGCCAGGGCACTTCTTTGTGTTTGGGTTTTGCAGAGCCTCAAGGCCATTCCTTTAATAAGAAATACAAGCTGAGATTCCTCATGATTACATGAGGGATGGCTTCCCACAAATATCAGCTGTACTCTGCAATGCTTTGCCCATCTGGCAGGAAGAGGCATGAAAATATCATCTTTAATGGGCATAATTGTGTCACCAAACTCTCCATACACTTAGCTTTTGGCAGTAAGAGAGAGCTCTGCTTAAATAGCTCATGTCATTGTGTGTCGACATCTCTACACTGGAAAAAGAGCAACATCTACTTTCCTGTGCAACTAACTCAGCAACACCTTTCCTACCTAGAAAGATTCTTGGCTTGTGTCAACCCAAAGGCTCATATGTACAAACTGAAGCTGAAGAACAAGGAATATGAAGGACTAAAGGATTAAAATAAGTCTAAATGCCCTCCAGACTATCCTATGCATAACAGTTATATATTTACATGGTTTCATTCACCTATTCAATTCTCTTCCCCCTACAGGCCTACTAACTAGGAGTCCAGCACACCTCATTAGTCTTTACATTCTACTGAGTGCTTCATTAGCCTTGTCTTTGTATTAATGATAGCTGAGGGGAAATAACCCAGAAAGTGAAGTTTTGAAATGGGGAATGCTTAGGATGTGATCAATCAAATAAATATATTGTTTCATTTAAAAAACTGGAGGAAAAATTGACCTGAATGTTACTCCCAATCAACATAATATATGGCAATGAATCGTGGTATCTTTGATTACTGCCACCCTTGCTGTTTTGCTAGTGGAGTGATGATCATGCTCATACCACTTTTTGTTTTGCTGATGGAGAAGATTTTGCACTGTTATCCCATTTATTAACAGGAGTAACTACTGACCTTTATGTTTTCCTTCAGCAGGTGCTCATTCTTACTGTCCATAATGCACAACCATGTTCCAGCTGTGCAGAAGCACACACGTTATCATTTCTACTGATGGGCTGGCAAACACAGCAGGGCATTGCACAAACAGACTGTTCTGTGTAATGCCAAGCACACTGACACATGGAAATCCTCCATACATGATCCATGGTGCCAGGATCTGTGCACCTCCGTTCTTTGCTTGTCCGTGATTCCCACTCTTGATGTGGTCCAGGAGAGGAAGTCTGTACATGTGTATGTTCATTTAGGACATAGGCTCTGTAATGACAGAAGCCAGTATATGTGCACATTTAACAGATGGCATATCTTACTTACGAGCAAAATCTGAGGTTTTAGTCCCTGATGACACAAAGAATAGAGGGGAGCCAGTCTGAGAGCACTAAACTGGGATCTTGAAAACTGTAAGGTGTCATCTGCAATGCACTACAAGACTGGAAGTCTTTTCATCTCTCTGCATCAATTTCTTTTTTTCCTCCACATGTTCTTTTCTGGGGGACCTCTGGGAAACAGGGCTTCCTCTTCGTATAGGCTTGTTATGTTGGGTTTTTTAAAAATAATATTGGTCTGATTTTGAGTAGAAGTTTACAGCCTTGTAATTCTAGTGATGACTAATAATGATAAGAATTACAGTGTGCAAACAAGTAGCTGCTGAAAAGACCTGCAGTTACTGATTAGTGATCACATATGTTCAAACATGGAATTTTCCTTGGTGTTTGAATATTTCCTGCAACTTACTAATACATACTCTTTTCTCCTCTAATACTCTTTTCTCCTGCAAACTTACAGCTCAGCTAAATTTCAGTCTGCAGGGACTTCACAGATAGGCATTCAGTTAGCTTTTCACTTTTTTGTTTTTTCTACTTTGCTCATGATGTATGGCTTAGCTGGTTACTGTGCAGGAATGTCTCAGAGTTACACAGGGCTTTTTTTTCAAGAGCATGCATCTTGTCACTGATATTGACATGAAATGGTGTGTATTTCAGCACTTAATTGGTGGCTTAATACATTTTCAGTGTTCAGGACCCTGCAATTCTGAAATTCACTTTGTCTGTGAGGAGGAAAATGGGAACATTGGGGACCGCATGTCATTCTTATATCAATAATAGCTGGAAGCTACAGCACTCAGGTCTTAACACAAAATGATGACACATGAGGCCACTTTGTTTTCTCATCATACCATTCCTTGAACTGCCATGATTTCATGTGTTGTATGAGTATGGGAGACATTGCAAAAGCAATGAGATTCCTGATCCACGCACTCCTCTATTATCTTCCTGACACGTGAAGTGGGAAGAAAATAGGATGCTCTACCTCTCTGAAGTTCCTTTGGAGAAGGAATATAAAAGAGCTCACATTTTTCTCAGTTATAAACTTCTGGTTGCTTTGTAAAAATTTAACATTGGATTTCCACATGTATGCTTTAAGGAAAGGACCTAGATGAATTCAGAGTGATTGCTTTTTTTGAATGGGGTATTCCATGTACAAGTTCAATCTGACCCTTGAGATAATTTTGCAAGTCAAACAGAAATCACATTAAAGTATATGCTCTGCAAGCCCTCCCTCTGCATAACACAATCAATATTCTTTAATTAAAGGATGATACTATTGATTCTAATTAAGCAAAATTGCCTACCTCATTCATTTACAGTTCATATGTGTTCCAAGAGACAAGATGATTTAGTGCTCTTAATACTGCTTTCTATATACAAGAGAAACATACTTATTTAAAAAAAAATCTCAACTCCAGCACCTGGTGCTGCACGTGTCATTTTTCTCTTGATAAATGGACAATTTGATGTATATAAACATAATTTTAAAATAATAAATTATGCACATAAGCAATGCAAATGTGCAAACATAGGGTTTTGGAAAATTGAATTTAAAAATGTTAGACTCATTAGATTACTGAAAAAAGATCTGCAGCTATTAATGACACACTTTAATAAAACTTGGAGAGAATACTTTTCACTCGAAATAATCTGTCAGGAAATCATTTCCGTGAGAGTTGTGCACGTATTGTACACTGAGGTGTGCTAAAGAGAAAGCTTGGTGAGCATATTTATCATTTCATTTGAAAAGAGGAATCTTTGTTATATTGACACAATATGAAATTTAATATAAACCATGGATGATTATTTATATTCTTTTTTCATGATGGGAATCAATGTGTAACCAAGGATTCATGATCTTTGGTCCTCTGAAAAGCTGCATTTTAATTTCCATTGGGTGATAATTTAAAGAGAGAAATTTAAATTCACTCTATATGTGAATATCTGAGTCATAACCCCGAGGATTGGTATGGCCTTAGGTTGCTTTGCTTAATTGCACTTTTTTACGTTTTCTTTTTTCCTAGGAAGTGTCATTAGACAGTAATTAGAATATTATGATATAGGCTGAAAAATATCTTACCTGGGGGCTCCATGTATGGTTTTGCAGAGGAGATATACTGTGTATCAAAGACCTGTGAAAGTAATGGATTTGGATGACATTAAGAACAGAGCACTTATGAGAAAATTTAAAATGAAATAAAAAACCCAAAAGCAATGAAAAACCTGCTGCCATTTAATGAAAGCAGCAATGTCTGTAAGTGTTAGATGGTGTACTTGATCTATTTCCGTGATAGGTCTGATCTGATATATTACCCTAGTAACACTGACAGATAGGCTTATAAGACTGGCTGAGGTATAATCTATATGGAAAACTTCAACAAAGCAAGTGTGAAAATTCCCAACAGTGTTTTACTGATATATCATGTTATCCTGACACAGCTGGAGGTGACCTTCTCAACCTGTTTTTTGTGGGCAGAGAAGGTCTGGTGGATGATGTGATGACTGGAATAGTCTTAGGTGTAGTGATCATGAAATGATGAAGTTGTTGATCCTCAAGTAAGACGGGGGATCAGCAGAACTGCAACCTTGGACTTCCAGAGGGCAAACTTTGGCCTATTTAGGAGACTGGTTGAGAGAGTCCCTTTGGAGCTAGTCCTGAGGGGTAGAGAAGTCCAGGAAGGCTGGTCAGAAGTGGCTGAACATGGGCCAGTGTGTGCCCAGGTGGCCAAGAAGGCCAATGCCATCCTGGCCTGGATCAGCAATAGTGTGGCCAGCAGGACCAGGGCAGTGACCGCCCCCTGTACTCGGCACTGGTGAGGCCACACCTTGAGTGCTGTGCTCCAGTTCTGGGCCTCTCACTACAGGGAAGACATTGAGGGGCTGGAGCGTGCCCAGAGAAGGGCAGTGGAGCTGGGGAAGGGTCTGGAGCACAATTCCTCCAGAGGAGTGGCTGAGGGAGCTGGGGTATTTAACCTGAAGAAAAGAGGCTCAGGAGGGACCTTCTTGCTCTCTACAACTTCCTGAAAGGAGGGTGTAGCCAAGTGAGGGTCAGTTCTCTTATTGCAGGTAAGAAGTTAAAGAACAAGAGGAAATGGTCTCAGGTTGTGCCAGGGGAGATTTAGGTTGGATATAAGAAAAAATTTCTTCGCGCAAAAAGGATTGTCGAGCACTGGAAGAGTCTGACCAGGGAAGTGGCTGAGTTACCATCCCTGAAAGTATTTAAAAGAGGTGTAGATGTGGCACTTAGGGATACAGTTTATTGGTACCTTGGCAGTTACAGGATTAGCAGCTGAACTCAAAGTTCTTAGATGTGTCTTCCAACTTAAATGATTCTTATTTAGAGCAAATCTCACAGTTACAAAGGGTAGGAAATATTATGGCAAATATTACAGCATAAATTTTTTGCAGATGCATGGATTACTGAAATCTTGGCAAAAATACTGCTGCCATGCCAGGTGAGATGGGAAATTGTTTTATACAAGCCTGCTTGACTTAGTGATTGTTGAAATAAGCCTTGATCTTATAGCTAATTTTGCTGAGGGCAAAACTAATAGCCATGTGGTAGTCAATGATCTAGAGATCCTTTCCTGAAGATGATCATTCAGTTAGAGGATGTCAGTGGTTTTATGATTCATGCCCTCTTATTTTAAAAGAAAACCAGAGCAAATGAAAAACTATATAATACAATTAGTATAATCCAGCTTCTTCTTTGTTGCAAAAAACCTACATGAAATATTTTTTCTCTTCAAGTCATAAGCCTGCAGGGATGGATTTTGAAAATAACCCAAAGACACTGGAGACATGCCAATATTGTCAAAAGTGATCAATCTATTCATATGGCTGCTCCTGTTCCTTGGGATGTTGAATGAATAAATGGAAGAAGTAAACAAAATTAAGAATGATGAAAGATCCTTGGGTCCTAAAGTTGAAACACAAATGCCCTTAGAGGTCACCAATAGCTCTATTTGAGAGTTCTGGCAGGCTAGTAAGGGACTATTTGTTGAGCAGGACTGATAGTAGCACCTTGTTTAACAGATAAAATGGCTCAGCAGTACTGTGCAACTCACACCCATCTGACTTAATTCTTTCTCCTAGTGGCATGACTTTTTCCATATATTCAAGTGAGTGAAAACTGTCACTGTCACTGATGCAAGGGATGGTCTGGGAGTGTGGGCTTTGGTCATGACTGTTAGCTGGCATGGATGATCATGCTTGAGGCTGTATGCTCATCCTGTTTACTTGGTTTTTTTAACATAGGAATAATCAGGGTCATCATCTTCTCCTTGCAATTTTGTCACTTAAATCACGTAGCAAAGTGTCAATTCCGTTCCCTGCAGTACCTTGGGTAGGCTCAAATCAAAACAGATAAAGTGAAGCCACTGGAGAGATGAAAAACAGGGAGCTTTTACCAAGAGATCAAGATTAGGGGTAACGTGCCTTATGTTGCATCATGTATCTGCAAGTTTCTACTTATATATAGCCAAATTGCGTCCGCAGATATAGATAACTGAGATGAGACAGGTACAGACCAACACAGAAAATAGACTGCTTGATACATGAACGGGGATACAATCCCTATAGAAAGTGAGAGCATTGTTTTGGAGGAGACACAGGTATGCAGTAAACTTAAAGCCATTTGGCTGATGGATACATTTTGCAGCACAATATGTACGTTATTTCCAATTCCACCTATTCTTAGTTTTCTGTCCTTGTATCTCCTGGTGCTGCAGCCAGCTATCTGATTACAGTGAGGAAGAGAGCCATGTGGCACTGAATTTCAGTTGTGCATTGATCTTGCCGGGAATTAGTGAAAAAAAGAAAAATCAATTGGAGCATCTTGGTCAGCAGCCAAAAAAAGTAGGATGTAAGTGGCTCATAGTTACTGTATGATGGGTCAGCTTAGCAGGTGCTCTGGATAACTGACATGACAGAACATAATGGTTATTGTGGAGAGGCAGTTAGGGTATTGACAGGAACATGGATGCATTTCGGAATAAAAAAGGAAGAAGCAGATTGAGACATCCACAGTGATGCCAGAATCAGTGATTTTTTTAGCACTTTATCAATGAGGGTCACTGCATTTTTGTCACTGGAAGGCTGGTCTGTAGAGTGAATAGATACCTGATATGTTGCATTTGAGATGCTTATATGTAACCAGACTGTGACAATTAGAGGATCATTTGAGTAGATGAAACAAAATGCTCAGTCATAAAAATAATACACCATGCAATTGGGCTAGGAGAAAGCCTGTTATATTTCTCATTAATTCAAAAACATGGAACTTATTGTTCATCTGTAGATTCAATGTATTGAATCACTCTGCAGTTTATACAAGGGCTTAAAGTCTTGACTCACCCTGGCAGGCATGAGGAAGAAGAGAACACTGCCAAGGGCAATTTTATCCTCTATTCACTGGAAAGTACAGATAATGTGCATGCCTAAAGCTTAATCAGAGAGTCTGAAAGGGATCAGGTTTCAGATGCCTTGCTTGTAGAACTGTCTGCTTATGCTGGTGAAAGTGGGCTGTGCCAATTCGTTCCACCATGGTCTCATTATGCTTTGTAATACAGTGGGCAGAACCAGGTTCTCTAGTGTACAATACCTGACACACTGCCTGATCTAGTGGGTGGCATCCTTAATCATGGCAGAGAGGTTGGAAATAGATGATCTTTAAGGTCCCTTCTAACCCAAATCATTCTATGATTCTAAGATTCTATGAATACTCAGAAAGTTCACCCACCCTCACTGTACCCTGAAGCAGAGCACACCAAGGACATACCAGAAGGGCTTGGAATCCTGAGTGTTGGGGTTTATTTTGGAAGAAACTATGAGTATTACCCATGAAAAATCTCTTGCTTTACGTCTCCTCCATGTCTTGACAGGGCTATTTTCTCCCAAACTTTTCAGTGGTTTCTCATTGTCTGTGGGTACTGCAGTCTCCCTTATGTCTGAGTCTCTCCTCTTCTGTGTCTTTCATGCCTTACCCAAAATTGAGAGGTTTCTTCTGGCTCAGCATTCTCAGATATGCTTATGGGAAAGTGCTTTCGTTTTTTCTCCCCAAAGGGTGGCACATGCCCCAGGCGGAAGTATTGAGGAAAAGGTGCATCAAGTCTACACCAAGTAACAAAGTGTTGCAAGTAAGAAAAATACATCCACCTTCTGTCACTATCCATAGATACATGTTTGTGTAACTTATACGCAATATAAGATAAAAGATATTCTATCTCATTTTAAATGGATTTGGTGTAACTGCCTAAAGGAAAATGTACAGAAATGTGTGCTAATATTTATGAGATATCTCATTTTCTATACAATCTCCACACGTGCTTATGCTTTAAATAGCAAAACTGCCTGGGGAGTCTGCAGATTTCAGATACACTGTATATATCTCAATGTCCTTTGTCCTTTTAGGGATAAGATGTAGATGTGCACCACATCTCTGTGAACCCTGGTTTCCCTTAGTAATCCCTTACGGCAAATGCACTGGAACAGAAGCCAAGTTTGGGGAGAAACTTTTAACTACTCATAATAGAAATCAACATTAAATCGATATCTTGTTGTGTTATTTCAGTTTGTTTGTTGTTTTTTTTTTTAAAGCAGGAACCTTTGTGCTATTATCGGAATAAACTAGGCCAAATTGATCTGCTGTATAACACCCTGATTTCAATGGAATTGCAGCAGGGAGAAAACTGTTCTATTTTATCTAGCCAGGTGTTGAATTTCAGCCTACGATTTTTTTACTTTTCAACTAAGGGTGATTTCCCCAACAGTAGGCAGGAGGTTTGTTACATCGCTTTTCCAGAAACCTCTTTGTTTTCCATGTAGCAGCTGGTGACCTGGGTTATACTTCTGGTCATGTTCTATGTTGGTGATTACAAGGGCTGTAGATAAAACAAACAACTTTTTGTTTCACATGAGATTCAGGAGAGGAACTGAGTGAGATTTAGACTTACATTTCACATGTCTCAATTGAGTTGCTTTATACTCTAGGCTAAGACACCAGTGTCTCTCAGTATATTCTCCTTCCCATGCCCACATGTAACTTGTGCCATCATTCACTCACTTCTATTCTCTTTTCTCATCTCCATATTCTGGGAACTGCAAAAATAGAAAAAAAAGTCATTTCCTTTACCTCAGCTTTATTGGATAGGATGACTGGCCCAATTTTTCCCATGTATTTCAGGGAGGACTAGGACCTGTCAGGATATGTCCTTCTTTTATGCTTTCCAGCTACTAGATGTCTCTGATGCTGTAAAAAATTCAGAAATAAAAAGGTATTTGAACCCTGGTAAACAAGGTAAACAAAGCTGGAAGTTGATCATTGTGGAAACTCTCTCTTTGTGCCATAGTTCATTGCTCTTTTACCTAATAAATAATTCTTACTTAAAAAAACCCACTCATCTTTATCCCATGACAGTCACATACTTTCCTTTTATTACCAAAGGCAAAATACTAATGTACTAATTTGTCAAGTGTCCTCCTTCATGAAATTTCCATCTGGGAAATAGGTAGTCAGTTCTTACACCTGTGATCTTGCCTCCACTTTTTTTAATTGGGGTTTTGCTTTTGCCAGGGATCTGAAGGGCTTGAGAATGTGCATTGAGAATGAACTGAGAAAGGTAGATTTATTGTTTATGAATCGGCTCAGGATATAGCCACTCTCAGGGCAAATTCAGAGGACACAGCATTCAAGATCAGTAGCAGTAAGATCAGTAGCAGCTGATCAACAGGCTTCTTAGCATTTTCTCTGTCTCTCCATTTCTCCCGTCATTACCACTGTGAAAAACTGTTGAAATTCATCACTTGGAAGCACAGAGGAAAAATTGTTGAAATTTTAAAAATATTGGTGGGATAAGAAACTATGGCCCAGTCCAAGTCCAGTGGCATCCCAGAGATGTTAGCTGAGTGATATGCTTGGATATAGAGGCTCCAACGTGACTTTAGAAGATCTGTCCTTAGATTTTGTCTATGTTTTATGCCTGGCTTCTTCTCCTTGAAACAGAGCCAAATTTTGTAGGCCTGGATAATGGAGGATTGAATCTACTGAACTGAGGCAATGCAGACATTGTCTTGAGTTAGTTGCCAACACGGAGGTATCCAGTGTAACTGGATATGTTGGTCGGCAGATATGATGCAGGACCTATGCAAGACCTCTGTGCTGGAGCGGCAGCTGGCATCCAGACAGGATTACTCTGAAACATCTCAAAAGGTACTACATTGTGTGAGCAAAAAATTCCAGTCCAAGACACATAAACTGGCGTCAGGATTAACCTCAACCTAATTTAGCCCTCTAAGGCAGAAGTCTAGATTATTCATCTAGGGTGGGCTCAGGTGCCCACATACAAAGTGTTTTCTGTGATTAGTGATGATTTAAGATATTCCACCTGGTCACTCTCTACTGTGCCAGGAGAACTTGAAGATCCCATGCTATACCTGCCAGTTTCTTATGGATGACTTAGGTGCTCTATAACTTCTGAAATGAGAGGAAACACATGTATGGGCAACTAAGAATATTTCACAGGCTTCCTTTGTAGACAAGAGAGAGAAAAAGAAGATAAAGTGAACTCCAGACACCTATCCATCTCATTTCAAAGAAGGTTTTTCTGATGTTAGAAGGAATTGTTCCATAAAGCTGCCTCTGATTCTCAAATAATATAGACAAAGTATACAGAAATGTTTTATAATAGGTACCTAACATTTAGAATCCAGATGGAATGAATCTGAAACCACCATGCATTTCTGGACTCAAAAGTCAACTATTAAATATTTCTTGATACACTCCCATTGTATATATTTTGGCTATGACGCCTGATATTTCCAGTCTAAACTCCATCTTGTTTGCTTTTACTTACAGATTAATGATTTTACCCTCTTTTTTCCCAATATATAAACTCAAAGCTACTTAAAAAGTGCCTTGGACCATAGCCAATGCTGAGACCTAGGCACCTTCAAAGGGCAAGCTGGAATATCAGCATTTTAGGTGCCCCACATTACCTGGAATAAATTAAAGCCAAAGGGTAGAACTTGAAGATTCAGGGTGAACAGTTTGAAAATGCCTTTTTTCTGAGTTATGTCTCCTGACCCAGCAAAATTCTGGGTAAATCTAACAAGGGGAGAAGTGAAAGTTTCTCTGGTATGTGGTTTCTACATGATCAGAGAATTGTGGCAGACTACTGGTATGCTTTTAGCTGCACAAGAAGAGCCTATAGTACAGTCACTTTGAACAGAGCAAACACAAGTTAAAACAGCAAGATCCTTGGTCTACTTTGTCTTCAGGACAAACTTGTCCAAAAATGAAAAACTGGGGATCTGGAAATATCTGTATTCAGAATTTGATTGCAGAATAGGAAGCAGTAATAACAGCTAGCTCCTTCATAAACCATTACTGCCAAGTGATATCAAAGTCCTTTAGCAGCAGGAGTGAGAACAGTTGTCCTACTGCCCTGTCTCCAGAGGTCAAAGCCATAGCAGAGGCTGAAGGCAAGGCAGCCTAGAGCTGCTGGCTGCTGATGATGACCTGGGTACCCTGCCTCCTATCACACTTGTTGTGTGATGATGTTGAATCCAAACATGATTTAATAATATATTTTCTCCTTATTTAGATGGTGCTTTTAGTCTACTGACAGAGATGAACAAAAGTCATTCAGAGAAACCAAGCAACTTTTTAACTCTGGTTTTTGTTCTGGTTTACAAATGAGTTCCTATAAGTACATGGAAGTATAATTGTGTTTTGGTTTTTTTTATCTGATTAATATCAAGGATGAGTTCAGATTTTTAGGCTCATTTTTAATTTAAAGAGAGTGCAATGAACTAGAAAGACAGCATGTCTCAGAAGAAGCAGATGCAACAGATCCAACCCTATGAACACAATTTTCTAAACATCTGCTATGACTGTAGAGTACTAAAACCAAAGGTTGTATATATTAATGGCTCAGTACACTCGAGAATATGGCTTAGAAGCTATAAAAAATTGCACCAAACACACTTGCACAAAATAAGAGATATCCACTGCAATAGAATGAGGCCAGGAGTTTTTCCACTAAAAATCTGTAGGAAAAGCTGAAGTGGGGCATAGAATTGACCTTGTGTTGTGACTGTGTGTGCTATAACTGCAGAGAATTCCTTTTGATTACAGTTCTGTAAAGGTACTGCAGGATGGGGTTGTAAGCAAGAAACTACAAGATATAAAACTACCTGGGTCTCAACATCTAGCCACTTGCATGGAGAGGTGGGATTGCATGCAGTACCTTACTCCGTAGGCTGCACTGAGTGAGAGAAAGTTTCCAGAGTCATAGGAAAGCCGTGTTATTTCTCTGTGACTCAGCAGTTTAGATGCACTGATTTTGCCACTCAAAGGCACGTGTGCTTCCTCCAAATGAGATACCAATTCTCGGTTGAACTGCCTAGCAAAAAGACATCTGAAACGGCAAGGAAATGTCCCTTCTCTGTATTTCTCCCTATATCCTACGGGCTTGTCAAATCTCTCGTCTTTGATACACGTTCAGATCAAGACCTGAATTCCTCAGTCTAAACTGTCAGACACAGAGGATGGCAGTCCAGCTCTGTTAATTATGTGCAAGACCCATTCCAGTCTCTGTTTGTGTTTCTGGTTAGCTATGAAGACCTCTCTAACTACCATTTGTCCATAATATATTATAACAAAGAAAGAACAACACCACAGGGAGATGAAAGATGCAGGAAACACTGTGCCTGGGATTAAATTAAAAGGGTTTGGGTCGCAGCGTATAAGAAGTAAATGAAGGAAGAGACTGGTGACTGCAAAGTGGATTATTATCCTCCAGATTTTAATAAAACCCAGTAACCTTCCTGGAAATTTTGACCATATAATGTAATATTCCCCTTATACACTCCCTATGCAACAGTAGAAATATTTCCAGTCTTCATTAATCTCAGTACAGATTTTGAAGTAATTTGCTGATCTCACTGGACAATCTTAGGGGCTCATTTGACATGTAGACATATACACTGAAGCAAGCTGTCTTGGCTTTCTTCACACTCAGTGCAGAGTAACTACAAATTATAGGGTGTGATTAATTTTGTCCTAAACCCAGTCAGATGTGTCTGACTGGCTCTACTTCTTCCCAGTTACTTT
This sequence comes from Atrichornis clamosus, assembly GCA_013400975.1. NCBI lineage: Eukaryota > Metazoa > Chordata > Aves > Passeriformes > Menuridae > Atrichornis > Atrichornis clamosus. The sequence goes on from WBMZ01001539.1 coordinate 212,617, forward strand.
AACAGCAGATAGTTTGAGGTGACTGGTTCACATGTTCATGACAGAGTTATAAATATCTGAGGACAGGTGAAAAGACTACACTTTTTATGTAAAGCACTGTGAGGCCTTTAGCAACAATTAACTTCTTTAAAAATCCTCCAACTCATATTTAGTACAGTTAGTGGAAAGGAGTTGAAATGTTTCCTGCAAGACTAAGTGGTTGTGATTTATAGACGATCCTTCTTAACAGGATAAAGGACTATATTTCATTTTCTAAAAGAGAAAGAGAAATAACCAAATAATACTTTCTGATCATACTTAATCTATAAAAGAGAAGACTGAGAGGGGATCTCATCAATACATAAAAATATCTCCAAGGTGGGTGTCAAGATGATGGTGCCAGACACCTCTCGCACAGTCCAGCGATAGGACAAGGACCAATGGCCATAAACTAAATGACAAGAAATTCTACCTCAACTTGAGGAAGAACTTCTTTTTCTTGAGGATGGCAGAGCAGTGGAACAGGCTGCTCTGGGAGGCAAACCCACCTGTACACATTCCTCTGTCACCTGCTCTAGGTGACCTTATCTTGGCAGAGTAGTTGGACTAGATAATATTCAGAGGTCCCTTCCAACCGTAGAAATTCTGTGATTTTGTGATATAGGAATTAGAAACTGCTTATTGTGCATTTTTCCTCTCCTTTTTTTTTCCCCCAAGCAAGGGTCTGCTTGAGGCACCTTCTCTTTTCTATTTTGGCTGAATGCCCACTCTGTACTTCTTTTCCAGCTTAATTCCACACTTAGAAGTGAATTTGACATAGCATAGCACTACACATTTAACCATATGTCATGGTTTGACCCTGGCTGGATGCCAGGCACCCATGGAAACCACCTTCTCACTCCCCTTGTGACTGGACAGAGGAAAGAAAACAAAATTCAAAGGGCTCACGAGTTGAGATCAGGACCCAGGAGAGATCACAGGCAAAAACAGGCTCAAGCTTAAAGATATGAAAGTGAATTTATTACATTAACAGAAACAGAACAGCATAATGAGAAGTAAAATGAGACCTTAAAAAAACCACCTTCTTCCACCCCCACTCCCTCCTCCCAGCTCTAACTCCTACCCCAACAGCAGAAGGAGACAGAGAATGGGGGTTTTGGTTAGTTCATCTGTGGCTTCTCTTGCTGCTCAGGAATTGGAGTAATTTTTCCCTGCTGCTCTGTGGGGTCTCTTATGGGAGACAGTTCCCCAGGAACTCCGATGTGAGTCTATCTCACGAGAAACAGCCCTCTGTGAGCTGCTGCAACGTGAGTCCATCCCACGGGCAGCAGCACCTCTCAAAGCTCTGTGGCGTGGGCCACTGCTCCACAGGGTGCAGTCTCCTTCCAAGTGTCCCCCTGCTCTGGTGTGGGCTCCTCCACGGGCTGCAGGTGGGTCTCTGCACTCCCGTAGGCCTCCATGGGCTGCAGGGGCACAGCTGCTTCACCATGGTCTCACCACCAGCTGCAGAGGAATCTCGGCTCCGGCTCCTGCACCTCCTCCCACTCCTTACGAACTGACCTTGGTGCCTCCATGTTGTTTTTCTGCTCACATCTTCTCGCTCTCTCCCTCTTCCTGGGCTGGAATTCAAACTGTGCCACCAGGATTGTTTTGATTTTCTTCTTAAATCTGTTATCACAGAGGTGTTACTTCTATTTGGCCCAGCTTTGGCCTGTGGCATGTCCATCTTTGCAGCCAGCCAGACATTGGCCCTGCAGGACATGATGGTGGGGGCTTCTAGCAGCTTCTCACAGCAGCCACCCCTGTGGCCCTCTCCACTACCAAAACCAGGCCTTGCAAAACCACTACACAGTAATACAATGCATTTTTAAAAATTATTCTGGGGCATTCCCCCAAACCTGTTAAACCACAGAGAAAATCCTGATGTTTAGATATAAAATTCACAAGAAGGCAAGTAATTTTCATGACTTCTGTTGAGGAAGAGGTTTTGGGGATTTTCTCCTCAAAGAGAAGAGTCCCAGAGTAAAGGGCGTATTGGGTCATCTGAAAAATATGCATTTTCGCATCTGAAATGTTTTCATTTTTTATAAAAATATTTTAAAAATGGTTCTTTTCTACTTCTTAGGAAGTATTTCTGCTTCCTAAGAACACTATAATTTTCCCAGGGCCTTGCCTTCCTCTTCAAAATATTTACCAAGAAGCAGTGCTGTATGGCAAAGGATTTCCTCTGAGGACTAGGCACAGGGAAACAGGAGATGGAAACTACAGAGTGATGATGCAAAGGAATGTGATCAGAATTTTTTCAGTTGTTTTCTGAATAATGTTCCATGCTTAAAGTGCCTGAATTTCCAGAAGATTAAAAGACTCAATGCAAAACTGGTGACAATAGCTATGGGGAAACAGTGCTCAGGTAACCATTTGTCTCAGGAGATACATACATTGCTTTGGAAGGACTGTGGATTGGGCCTAAGTCAATTTTGTTTTATTAGGAAAGGTCTACAAAAATGTGTTTCATAATTACTTTTTTTCTCTTTTTCTTGTGAGTGCTGGGGTTTTCTCAGAATAACCCTTGCTTGTGGAATTAATTTGTAAGATTTAGGAGTATGCCCTTTCCATTGCCTAAAATATATGTCTATAATCAGATGGAAAGGCAAAGAAATGCTGGATTTTTTCAAGGTGACTTGTGTCCTTGGGTAACAAGGTGTCTGGAAGTACCCCTGAAATAATTGAATCAGGGTATGAATAAAAGACTACTGAGTGAAACACAAAAACCAAAAATAACGTAGCTCAAGTGCTTCTGGGAACTGTCTTCAGGGGAAATTTCCTTTCCACAGCACTCAGTTTCTCTGTCTTGTTTAGATTAGCCTACAATCCTAATTTCATTTTGGCTCCAGAAAAGTGACCCTACATTTCTCCATTGTTTCTTTCAACAGTCATATATCATACTAGAGTAATATTTAGAAAGAGCCTTTAGTCTTCTTTTTGGGGTTTGATTAGCCTTGCAGTTAAATCATAACAAAGATTGATACAAAAAGCAGCTTTGGAAGAATGAACAAAAAATGCATGGGGTTTTGTCCATTTTCAGGAGATTGTAAGTGATCTCACTACTTTCTCAGGCTCAAATAAGCCTGCTGGCATTCAAGATGAAAACTCTAAAGATTTTTAAAATTGCTGCTAACAGTGTCTCAAATGACCTGTTCAATATCCTTAAAAATTAAGCAGAAGTTGAGGCCGAAGGGAGCTGTAATAGGCAACTTTGTGCCTTCATTGTGTTGCACTTCAGAGAAGTGATTTCCAGGTGCATTGCTTTATAACTGGGTGACTGCTGAGAGCACAATCGGCAACAAATTTCACCTTTTTTTTTCCCCTCTGTGTAACACAGTAACTAATCGTTTCACAAATGGAAAATCTTGCTGAGGACTGTAAGCCACTGGGAGCGTTAAAGTAACCTTATGTCTCTGATTAACAGGCTTCCAGATGCTAGATTAATGAGTGGATCTGAAAAGTTTGCATCAGCACAAGCTTCACTCTTGCTGAAAGCAGTAAGCTTTTTTGCTAGCACACTGCAGTAAAGAGGAGTTGAGCTACAGCATGCGGAAGATCATTTTGAAAAAAAAATCCCCATATAGCAGCTAGATACTGAAATGTGTGCATTTACCTCCCAGCAACAAAGCCTCTCCGGGCCAAGATAAATCTCCTTTGGTGCTTGTCTTTTTCTTAGAAGTACAGTGTGTTGTCCTAGTTGTATGGCTGTTTCATTTATGGCTGTATGGTTGAGAAGAATAGTCTCACTAAAACAAACAACCCCAAAAAACTAAAATGAGCAAAGATAAAGGATTCTACTTAACAGTCATGAGAAACTTTGCTCTGTCTCCTTCCCTTCATGCCTGGAAAGACCTCAGTAAACCAAAATGCTGACTTTAAAAGGAAGCAATATACCCTCAACACAGACACTTCAGAAAGATGCTGGATAAGTTGTTGCTAGAAAAGAATGACAAGAGCTGACAACAGGGAGGACTGTGTAGGGTTGCATCGAAATTAATCGTGTCCTTTTCTACTTCATCATGCCATAGCAGAGCTCTCATCTGAACATACAAAAATTTTATTACTTATTTTTATGCAGAAGCCAAGTGAATGTTTGTACTTAGAGTTCAGCAACTGATTAATTCAGGCCAGTCAATGGCAGCCGAACAATGGAGCACAAGCTTGGTTATAAATGTCACCCCTCCAATGCCATTTCTACACATTGCTAAGCAAAGAAAACTGTGTGGGAAGTACCCTGACATTCTGTTCATTTATCTCTGAGCAGCTTGTGTGGTGATGTGAAAGGACATTTCATGGGTGCCTACTTTTCCTTTTGGATTTTGCTCCCTGTCTCTGGTCAGTTATTTTGCTGAGTCCTTAAATGAACTTTAGTATTGCTGCTTGTGTTCAGGTACATTTATCTGTCCAAAGAGGTAGCTTTGGCTGCCAGCTCACACTATATATTTTGCTACACCTGCTGCAAACTTGTTTTATCTTCAAGAGTCAACATATTCCTTTGTGGAAATGAAAGATTTAACAAAAAATGGCAAAAAATATGGTACCCTTACCACAGTGGTTTATATCCTGTTCAAACAGTAAATTTACTGGCAAGCAGATTAACAGACTGCTGTCTTTAGGCTAATTTTGATGGGATTCATAAATGTTTCGCTGACATTATTCATACATTCTATACTGAGAAAGATTAAGTCCTGTTACTGCTTTTATGCTGTGCTGTAAAGTCTTTAACTAACCAAGAAAATGCTGTTGTGCTACCAGCACTGCTTATTTATGTAAATCTTCAGGACAAGCATTCCATGCTGTTTTTTCCACATAGGATGAGAGGAAAGAACATTGGAGACAGCAAGTGATAAGCTTGGCCTTTGATGACTTTGTCAATTTTGATGTCAAAGTGACTTCAGATTGAAATTAGATAAGTAACAATTCTGCTCATTCCTAGGGGGAAGAACATACACAGCAGCAAGACATCTCACCTACTATGTGAACAACAGGAGAGCCTCATGACAGATATAAGGTTGTGGTTCACACTTACAGCAGCTCTTAGCAGCTTCTGTCTCCCAAGGCTGCCTTTAGTCTTCTGAGGTTCCTATGTGAAACTGTCTCCGGTGCCCCAGGGAGCTCCCTGTCTGATGGTTCACTGAAGCTGTGTCTTACAAAGTGTTTGCCCAAGCTGCCTTTCCCCAAAGAGCTATCTTCTTCACAAGTAAAAGAATGAAATAATATCCTGTTTTGACCTGGACTTTAGAATGCAGCAAGCCTTCTCTCACCCTGTGTTTTGAAAGTAAATCTCCCTAGGCCTTCAGCTGTGAACTTGTCTCCCCTCCTGCAGGCCTGTGCCAGCTTTGAGGCAGTGGAGTTACACCAGGGTGGAAGGAGGAACGAGACAATGAGTGTTTCCAGTAGCTGGCAGGCAGTGTTCGTAGCTGACGCCGATGCTCTGCCATCTGTGTGCCTGGTGTTTACAGCACTGACTGTGCTGAAACCGGGATCGAAGAGCAGCTCAGGAACATTTTCTCTTGGTCAGTTCTGTTCCAGAGTAACTGCCTCCTGGGCTGGTTTGGGACTTCACCTGAACAAGTGAAGTCATCTCAGGTTCTAATTTTATCTTCTTTCCTTCAACCAGTAGCTGTAAATGGCATTTTTCAGTCTCAAAAGTACCTTAGTCATGAAGCAGAAAACAGTCCTCTAGCAAATAATGATATAAAGCAACGTTCAGGGGCAGAAATCTCACATTAAATAAAAAAGTTATTTAGTACAATAATTGAAGGTTGAAAAATCTTGTCAGCTTGCATACACGTCAGACAATTTACCATCTGTGGACTAATCCCTCTGGTCTCCAAAAGTACTAATATGGGTAGTTGTGGGAGAGTTTGTCTAACACATTTGCTCCCTGTCAAGCATTATTTGCTCTTTTCATGTCACTTCTGGATAGATTTATTCAAATACAAAAGATGCAGACATCTCTCAACAGTTTCAGCATTAGAAAATTTTTTACAATGGAATCATTGCTTGACAGACTTTGGGACTTTAGTCTTTATTTAACACACTCATCAGTCATTCCCTTCTCAAAACCTACCTGTAACCACTGATTTTAATAAACACAGGAGAACAAGAAAGCCAGGATATTACAAAGCAAACAAGCTGCTATTTGATACGGGAAAAATAGATGATGCTGCTGACTACTGTTGGAAAGATTCCTGTAACTCTTTGCATACTTTGGAATCACTCACACTAAGAAAATATTTGTTGTTTGCTGTTTACTACCAGGCTTTGCAATGCTCCTCTCAGGGCTTGCTGAGCTGGGTTGGAGTCACCTAGAGAATAGCAGGAAACAACACTTGGACCTAAACAGTCAGTGGTCTCTGTGGTGGAACAGGGTGGTTTTAAGGAGCAGTTGTTTCTTTTGCTTTGTTTTTAAAGCACAAAGCTGAGATCCTATCAGATGTGACAAGACAAAGTGGCCCCTAAACTAAGAAAGTTTATTTTAGAAATGGCTGAATTGCAGTTACGCATCCTATGATAAGCAAGTTAAACACATCTGAGGATACAGAAGGGCCTCTGTGCCTGCTGAGGGGAAATTCTTGAGTGATTTTTTGCCATGTCCACAATAAACACAAATTCCAGATAAACAGTTGAGCAACAGGAATCATTTTTTCTCAGGTATCTGTGGATGGACCTTGATAGCTCTGCAAAATCCTAATAAAACTAGACAGCATCTATTAATTGAATGCATTTTTCATGAAAAAAAGATGAAGCTTTGTCAACGCTAAAATATTTTTCTCAGTTGTCTGTTTTAGCAGCTTCAGATGTAAAAAGCGGCAAAAGCCATCCAGAGAATGCTAAATCACTCTGATTCGAGGTGAAGTGTTCTGCTTCAGACCTACTTTAATTCCAAAAGAAGCTTGAATCTGAAATGAAACATTTCTCTTCGGGAATGAATAAGCTCCTGAGTTTTAAAAAAGGGAAATTTAGACAGATAAGAGTATACATATACATGTAAATGGAAATATAACAAGAAAAATACATAAAGATAAACAAATATAAATTTGGCAACAGTCAATGATTTGCATAGAGCAGAACAATGAAATTCTTTATGGAAAGAAACTCTTCCCTTTTGTGAAAGTATGTGGGTCATCTGATTCCCTTGTGTTCTATGGCTTCTTGGTGCTGATATTTCCAAAAGCTGAGCTTACAGTTACCCGTGTGACTTCATGTTCCTGCTTGTTCTTACATCATAATCCAGTTCACTGCTATCTTAATGGTGCCGTTAAAACTGTTGGTGAGATTGTGCCACACATCTGATTTATTTACTGCCTGTCCCTGCAACAGGCTTACAGTGATGAAAGACATTAGAAGGGAACATCAAAGTCAGCGTATTGGATTATTTCACTCTATGATCCATTAGGAAATACCCAAAAGAAAGTGCATGAAATTAGATTTGTAAGCCAAGATTTTTTTTTTTCAAAGCAAAACATAAAATGTTTTACATGTTGCTATGTGTAATTGAGTTTCAGGACATGAAAATGCTCCTTGTCTTAGGAAAATAAGTGATGGATTTGGTAATAGCTGAAGTTCTGTCTTCTGTAACTGCTGAGTGGTTGGCAGATTGCTACTGCATGCAGTTGAGTAATAACCCTGCAGTGAGGCAGCTGTGCATGAAGTGGATCTGGTAGCAGCATAGGACTGGAGATAATTTTTTCTTTACTCCTCTGCTGAAGCTGAACAACCAGGTAGCCATCAACAGGCCCAGCGCAGGTTGATGGAGCTGAAGAAGGATCCTGAACTCCACTGATCAGGGCAATTGCCTGTCCCCTTTCTCCAGGACCTCATGTTCATTTTATGTTAGACAGACTAGAATCATCTGAAAGAGCAGCCTTTGACCATAAGCAAATAAGTCCTCTCTTTGATTCTGTTCTACTAGCTAAAAAGAGAAATTTTGTTAAGGGGAAAAAAGGAAAATATTAATTGGTGATAGCTGAGCAATAGGCTGGTGACAGGACTGGGCATACAGCCCAGATTTTCCTATTTCCAGATCAGTAATTTGCTCACTGACCTGTGCTGTTTTTTATTCCCAATAACCATACTCCACTGTGGTAAACTGCCACCAGCCTACATCTGAGGCAGAGATCTCACTAAAAACTGTTTACATCCATAGATGTGGCATTAACATCAGTGGATATAAAGGTGTATCTGAACATCCATCTTGACCTTATGTCTTTTTGGTAGATATCCACAATGAAAGACTCTTGGTTGATGGTTATATTAGTAAGAGATTGTATTCTGAGATCCTCGATATATTATTCAAAGACAGACATGTGCCTGGGGTTTATATATCAGAACATCTGATTTTCTTTCTCAAATTATACAGTGGCATTTCTAGTTTTCAGAGCCAGAAGCCAAAGAACAACCCCATCCAACCTTATAATCACTTTGAAAGCTTAAATATTGGATGAACACATTTTGGAAAGAGCTAAGGCCTATATTAATTTTATACAATTTCATACAAGGGGGAATTTCAGGCATTAATGGCTGAGAGACATTTCTGGGAGAGTTTCTTTGAGCCATAGAAACTGGAAAATATCTTGCAAACCACACTCCTCACTGTTAACCAATTCGAGGAAGGAGAAAAGAGAAATTAAAGTCTAAAGGTTTTCTTTGTCTTCACGATATTCCTCTCAATTTTCTGCCACTCTCTTTCTCATCTGAGACAAAAGGCAATAGGATTTTCATGGAGATGAACAGGCAATATGTTGGAGAAGGTTGGACTTTTGTTACCCTGTAGGCATAACAGATTTCTAAAATTTCAAAGTTCTTGCTGAAGTTAATTCTTGCAAAAGCACTGCTAATTGATGCAGATGTCACTCGGGCCTGTGATGGGCCGGTGTCCAACAGCAGCTCTCCTTCTGAAGGAGCTGGGTTGGAAATAAATATCTTACTAATGTGATCAGTCAAAGTCTTCAGTGACACAGACTCCAAAGATCAGTGGGTCTGCGTTGGTGATTTCCCAAGGAAACCAGTATTTCTTCCTCTAGTAATGCCTCTTTCTGAGCCTACAGTTTTCAGTCTTCTCTTGGATCACACATTTTACTGCAGGACATATGTGGTGAAGAAGCCTAACCCTGAAATGTAGGAGCCTGTAATAACAGAACAATAGAATCTTAAGTAAGCAGTGTCTCATTGGATGTGTTTTATAGATCATCTTAAACAGAGTATCTAGCATCTAAGATTTTAGCATAGCTCTTCAGTGATGATTAATGTTTTTAACACTAATTCTCTTTGAAGATCCCCAACAGACACCCATTCAAATACTGACCAGGATTGCTTTTTTTAAAAGATCTATTGGTAAAAAAACCCAAAACAATGAGACTATGTTGTCGTCTCTCCAGATCATGTTCATTTCACTTTATCTTTTTAAAATGTAGGTGTCTGGTCTGAGCTACCTGTACATCTTATTTCTGTACTCCAAGGAGAGAGAGATATCTCCACATATTCATCCCACAAATGGCATGAAGCTGTGTCAGGGCAGGTTTAGGCTGGATATCAGGAAAAGGTTCTTCACCCAGAGGGTGGTGGGGCACTGGAACAGGCTTCTCAGGTAAGTGGTCATGACGATAAGCCTGCCAGAGCTGAAGAACTGCTTGTGCAATGCTCTCAGGCACATGGTGTGATTCCTGGGGTGTCACTTTCCGTTAACAGTAGTCTGATCATCACTTAGTAACTTGGGTTATCAGCACAGAGTTGTTCATGGCTAAACTAAAAAAATTCCTGTCTTACTCTAAATATTGTCTTTTCAAAGCATGCCATGAAATTCGGATTCCTGTTTTCCTGAGGGCACAAGACAGAATTTTTTTTCCACTGTCTGCCTCCAAAAACTCTTGGGTCTTTTGTTTTCAGTTCACTGTTCTGAAGGACAGCTTCAGAATTAATTTATCCATACTCAGGTCAGGGATTTGAGATTCCACCATGTTAGGTGCAGTATATCAATACAAGTAGAGTAGAAAAAAAATTATTCCTTTAATGAGACGGGATGGCCTGACACTGAGCTGCAGATTTTATTTTGTATTTTGATATAGATTTCAGTGGTACCAGGATTTCCATTCCTAGATATACCTATTAAGACAATGAGTCAGATCTCAGACAAAAGTAAATAAATAAAGGCAGGGGATAATAAACAAATAAATAATAGGTAGGTATGTAGATGACAGATAGATAGATAGATGTCAAGAAAAAAGTAAAGAGGAGGGCAATGAAAAGACCTAAGAGCAGGTACTACTTTGGCTTGTGGTCTGATTACAGAGTTTATGCCATTTGCATTTATAGACTGATCAATCTTTCAGAAGCCTTTGTTCCCGGAAAATATGGGACATGTCTCCACTCAGGCCATGTGCATCAAGGCACTGAATTTGGTTTAGATCCTATGTTCTAAGTGACATGAACATGCTTATCCTGTACTACTTGGACTGTGATAGGGGATTTTCTTTCTGGAGTGGCAATATTTGTTGTTGAAGATATAGGCTTACTTGATCAAGTAGTATGCAATAATCAATAAGGAAGTTCTCTAAACATTCTATTTTACTTTTAAATCTCTATGTATGGCTAAGAACAGCCTGGAGTGTGTTACACTGCAAAGCCGAAATCTGTTTCCTGAAATCTAACTGAAATCTAAGTTTCCTTCTGGAGTGAAGAAAAAGAGATTTTGGAGTACAATGAAATACTGATTTTCAATTTCTGATTTTTGGGAGATGTGGAGTAATTGCAATAGAGATATGAAAAAACAGCTGAACTGCCAGACAACACAAATTTTCTATTTACAAAATTATGAAGGTTTCACTAGGTAAAGGAAAGAAAGATTGAAAAACACTATTCTATAGTAGAGGCCATCTTCTTTCCATCATGAGTTATATGCTGCAGATATGTATTTGTTTTATGATGGATGTGGTGCGAGTGTGTTGTGAGGCATATGTGAACTCCACACTTCAGTTTGAAGTTCACATTCTCAGTATGAAACCAGGCCTTTACAGATCACAGCTAGCTGAAATAAAACATTAGGCCTCATACATGGCAACTCAGAGCTCCAGAGTATGAGTGTAAATCCAGAGGAAGTTACTTTAAGAAGCAGCACTGGGAAAAAAGATGGGTTTATTCTGGTGTGGGAACACCATCGGCATTCAGACTGACTTGGAACTATGATGTATGATTATGCCAGTAGCAGCTCTTGTCCTCTTTCAAGGGTGTTAAAAATTGACACAAAAATAAATTATATATGAGAGACAAGTAGAGTATCCCAGGTGTTCTTGGCAAATGTTGCCATGAAAATTAAATAAAATAAAAGCCCTTTTAGGAGGATCTGAACAAGCAATCTTTCATGTTTCATAGTGAAGCCACTCGCTCACCATCACCACCTCACTGCAGATGAGGAGAGAGATGTATTGAGGGCTCTTGAGCCTTATGAATGATCACAGTGAATCAGCACAGAGTGATTTAGCACAGGTGTTCTGTAATTGGGCTGCACAGGAAAAATTCTGAGTTCATTCAGTGATTCTCAATGTCACCTTTCCAGTGGGGAGTTCAAGTGAAAAGTCTGGCATGAGAATAAAACGGCTAAATGCAGTGAATACACACAACCTCAGTATCTCCTCTCCCTGTCGTGGACCCTTTTTATGGGCTTATTTTTTAGAGGTACTTATTTCATTTATATAAAGAGTATTTAACGTGGAATACTTTAAAAAAGTCACAGCTAGTTCTGAAAAACTTACAACTGAAGCACTTCTGCTCACTGTGTTCATTCTGAAAGGACACTGCCCATTTGCCTGTGCCTTGTGGCAATTCTCAGCACTTTGTCAGGCATCATTAAAATCTTATATGATTTCTATTATTGAATTCATGAGACTAGTTTGAGGGAGAATTAAAAAAAAACCCAGGAAAAATAAAAGGGAGAAAAACACATCAAGATGCATGAAAAACTGATGAATACATCCATCAGAGAAACAAATACGTTGTCTTAGAGTGTTTGCTGTATGGGATATTTTTGACTCCCAGAGATGAGCAGACATTGGGTTTTTCACAAATTCAGAGTGGAAACCCAAAGGAATGTAATGAATTAAATCTGGAAACAAAATGGAACACTTATGCTCTGCCGCACCTGGATTAAATCTGGTGCACTTTCCACTGGAGTTTCTTTAGCCCCTTTTAGTCCTGACATTGAAGTGTGACTGTTCTTACATACTTTCAGTAATTAGAACGTACTGGTTTAATGCCAAGAGAGACAGGGGTCTGTGAAAAAACATTTTCCCTTAAGAATATTTCTCAGCTCCTTTTGAGCCTCAGCTCTTTTTATGCCATGTTACCAAAGCCATAAAGTACTAAAGCTCCCTGTTAATACATTAGTCCCTCAGTGTTTCATATGTATGGAAAACAATTTTCTTTTGTTGAATTTTTCCCTCAAAGCAAGCAAAGATGCAATTAGTTTAAACTCGCAGCAGTGAGGTGCATGTTGTTCCTTCAAAACAAAAAATTGAAAGCGCTAAGACCAGTGGCTCTTTGTTGCTGACAAAAACCTGGTCCAAAGACGCTGCTGCACTGAAAAGGCAGTTTCCAGCCTGCATCCAAACTCTGCAAGCCCTGGCTCCTAGTGACAATGCTGGCTCCAGCCTTCCAAAGGACAGGACTGCCTACTGCAGTGGTCCTGCTGGAATATCAGTGCAGGGGTATGTTTGGGAACACAGCATCCCAAAGCTCTGGGGGGTGAACTCTGACCACAGTGAATTCATGCAGGCAGGTTTGCTCATTGAATGACATTAAACCCAGTGTATGGGGTATGCATTGTCACTGACACAGGGAATCCCAGAACAAGACATTGACTTATTGTCCAGTTCCTATTGCCAAAAATGACATTTTCACCCTGTCTGACAAGTAACCAGGCACTTTTCACAGCATCCCTCCAATGGCTTTTTGACATCTACCGGATATGCAGTACATTTGGGACTAAACCTGGGATTTCTATGCTACCTTGTAATTGCCAGGCTCATTAGAAAATAAAGCTTGCGAGATTCAAAACAAATATTAAAGCTGTGGTACTGCTAGACTGGCTGATAGCAAGGTGTGTTGGAAAGATGTCAGAAAAGCGTTAGCTCTAAAGAGGCGCATCCAGCATGTTGACGGAGGTGAATCTCCCCCTCTGTTCTGCCTTCATGAGATCCCACCTGCAGTGCCACACCCATCTCTGTGGTCCTCAGCACGAGAGTGACATGGTCCTGTTGGAGTGAGTAAAGAGGAGGGACATGAAGATGGTTAGAGGCACAGAGCACGTCTCCTAGGAGGAGAGGTAGAGTTGAGATTGTTCAGCCTGGAGAAGAGAAGGCTTTGGGGAGATTTAATTGCATCCTTCCAGTACTTAAAGGGGGCTTCTAAAAAGCAGAGAGAGTGACTTACACAGACAGATAGTGATAGATCGTGGGGGAATGGCCTTTAACTAAAAGAGGAGAGATTTAGATTAGATTTTAGGAGGAAATTATTCACTATGAGGGTGGTGAGGCACTGGCACAGATTGTCCAGGGGAGCTGTGGATGCCCATACTCGAGTGTTCAAGGCCAAGTTGGATAGGGCTTTGAACAACCTGATTTAGCAGAAGGTGACCCTGCTCATGGCAGAGGGAATGGAATTAGATAATCTTTAAGATCCCTTCCAACTCAAGGCATTCTATGATTCTCTAATTATTTGGGAAAATGATCCTGGACAAAACTGTGCAATACACTGTGCTAAGAATTTATGTTTGGATCTGAATTATTTGGGAATAATCACGTGCAAAAGTTCAAGTTTACATACAGGTCATTATCATGGATATAGACTATGACATCTTATCCCACTACACAACATTTTTGTGTGAAATTTTGTGTCTTTGTGTAATAGAATAGCAACAATGTTTAAATATTTATTTGCACTTAACACAGTGATGAAATTAATGACTTTGTTTAGTTTCTATGGAACTATTACACAACATTGACATTTGTTTATGCAGTAACAGACACATTTTTAAAATTCTTCTTCCCAAACAAAAGCTTTATTTTTTATTTCTTACTTTGAAATAAAAAGGAAGGACCGAGAAGCAAAATATAGAGAAATAAGAAGCTGTTTTTCAGAAGTGCCAGAAATACATAACTACAACTTTTGAAATCCATATATTTAAACAAATGAACATATGCTTTTCTTTCATGCAATAGAGAAAGAAGATGAAACAGTCTTTCTACAATTTACTTAGTGTGGGAAGTAAAGAGGGCTACACTAAGTAAGGTAGTATATCAACATCTTAATTTTTTTAGACATAGGAAAGATTTGACCTGATCTCTTTACTTCACCATGCACACACACACAAAAACAGACTTTGAAATGTTCCTTTTGTTTGCTCAATTTTATTTATGCCAGAGAAAAAATTCTTAGTGTAGTTGTGAAAAGCTCTACGACATAAAGATTCCAGAAAAGGGATTTGGGATATTCAGAGATCATAAAAAGATAGAAGAGCACTTTAACTCACCTGTCAAGTTCAGGCCCAATATACTTTATTTTCCTCCAGCTGGCTGGTACAGACATCTCAGACTCTCCAGACTCTGCACTCCTTCACTAGCTATTTCCGCTTTGTATGCTAGGATTAAAGTTTCAAAATAAATCAAAATTTGTTTGCAGGTATTTGGTACTGGAGCTTTGAGATGATTCTATAGAGATACACAAACATTTGCATCTAGATTAGCATTTCCTGCATATTCCAGCAAAGCCTGAGGCGTTACTCCTGCAACAATATGATGGGATTGCAATGAAATTCTAAAAAATCTTTCAGAAAGCATTTCCATTTACCACATCTCTATAAGAAATATGGGAAGAAGAGTTTAAGAACTGAGAGTAGCAAAAGAAAAAATTCCTTGACGTATCATGGAATCAGGATGCTTAACTTCCCACTATCAGGGAGCCAGTATGCCTAACTAGTAATGGCTGGAGGTAGCTTACAGTATACCTAAATCCTCTCCATATATAGGGTTAGGCCCTGAACTGAACTGAGGTCTCAAAAAATAATTTATCTCAACTCAGTTAATCCTATAAGCAATGATATTTACAAAAATTCTCCCTCCTTATTCGGAAAATTCTAACTTCAGCTGCCCACTGAGATGAAAATTGGGCTACAAAGATGATTAGAGTGCTGGAGAATCTCTCCCATGTGGAAAGACTGAAGGAGCGGGGCTGTTTAGCCTGGAGAAGAGAAGACTGTGAGGGGATCTTATACACATGACATAGAATTATATACATCGGTATATAATTATCTGAAGCAGGGTGCCAAGAGAATGGAGCCAGGCGCTTCTCGGTGGTGCCAAGAAATAAATAAGAGGCAATGAGCAGAACCTGGAATCCAGGAAGTTCTGCCCGAATGTAAGGAAGAACTTTACTGTGTGGGTGACCGAGCACTGGAACAGGCTGCCCAGAGAGGCTGTGTGATCTCCTTTCCTGGAGACATTCAAAAGCCATCTGGACACAAATCTGAGTAACCTGTTCTAGGGAACCCTACTTGAGCAGGGAGGTTGGACTAGATTACTTCCAATGGTTGGACTAGGTTACCTCCCAACCTTACCCCTTCTGTAATCCTGAGATCCCCTGCCCTGTGAAGAAAAGTGAAAGTTTATATCCCTTCTATAAGCCTCCAAATGTTGTGTTCCTTTCTGTTTTTCTGACTTCACCGGAGTCATGTAGGTATGCCAAATTCTACAGATAAATAGTAACATTTTAATCTGGGATATCCCCTGAAATTAGAACTCATTATGATTTATTGAGCAACATGACTTTGATCCCATCAGGTCAAATGGAGCTGAAAGTACTGGACCTCTTGCTTCTCTTCTAAACATCTGATTATTATGGCAAATAACTTGACAGAATATGGGTAGATTCCCACTATTTCCTACATTTACAGCAGAAGAAAAGGATCCCTAACTTTGACTCAATGTTCTTCAGAAATGTCTAAATTCCCTCTTTACTCAATCAAATACTTTTGACATTTATTATGGTGTGGGAAGTGTTGCCCATGGAGGTGCCAGTCTCTTGCTGTTCATTAAAGGAATATGTTTCTGCTTGCAATCTATATTTCAGGCAGTTAAAATGAAGTGAAATGAATAATATCCCAGGAAACCATGACTGAATAATCCCTTGTACCATGATACAATTATACATTGGCGTTGAATGAAGATTTACAAAACCAGTACTAATTCTACAACCTTTTAAATGTCTTAGCATTTTTAGTAAGTATATTGCACATATATATATATATATAGTTCCTTAATTTCCCTTAGTAAACACTCCATTAAAATGGCATGCTGCTTGAGAAGACAAATAGATTCTTAGAAAGCTTTTGCTCAGCTCCCACAGGAGGGCTTTGCCTGGTGTGTGGAAAGCTTAATGCCAGGAAGAAATTGGAAGCAGTGGGAACCTGGTCAGGGGAGTTACACTCTGTGGAGAATGCATCTAGCTGAACCAAAACCCAATTTGGAATTCTTTTGGAGGCAGAAACTTAAGGTAGTTTGCTTGCTAGTTTCTTGTTTTTCATTTTAAGTTGATTGAGCCAGAGGTGTACCTCTGATGTTGAGACTTTCCTTCCCTGACCTGCAAAATTTCAGATTCTTGATGCATTAAGCCAAAGTTCCAAAAGTCTGTGAAGTGCTCACAGGACAAATGCACTTTTTTATTCTTTTAATTATGTGGAAAATATACTTTGTGCTTAGATATAGCTTGCCTATTTTAGCTAAAAATTCAAATTTTTTTAACCCGTGGCAGAATCTCAGGATGAAAATTTAAACCTGTAGTGTTAAAACTTGGCAGTTAGAATACAAAGTCTCATGATGCAAAGCGTGAAAGAAGTTTAATTCTAGACATAGTTGCCTGTGCTGCTTGATATTCAGCTTGGCTCTCAAATCATAAAGCACAGAGAGATGGCAGCTTTTCATTTGGAGTGATATGGTCTGCAGAGTGAGTCTTGCTATCTAAAACTCTGTAGACAGTCCTGCATTTATGTTTTTCACTCTTCCACGTGGCATGGAAAATAACCCAATTTTAACATTTGAAGTTACTTACAGTGAAAAAAACCTCAGATATTTTCCGGACCAAATGACAGCCACATGCTCCCATGATTTGTTTTTCTTTTCTTTCTTAACTCCTGTAGTTTTATATGTTTTTGTTTATATGTAAGAAAACATAATAAATTAAAAGTTAAAATTAAACATAATTAAGACTGCACAGGCTGATCTAAGTAAAAATACGGTCCCCTTTATTTTATCATGGCTCTTAAGAAAATACCGTGGAGGCTTTTACTACTGTAACTAGGATCAGAATGAAAAATAGCCAAACTTGAGTTCAAGCAGTATCTTAGCCTGCTGTTAGAGAAAAGTCTGCTACTCCTGCCACAAAAAAGACATCACACCTAAGAAGATATATGAGTTCATCTATTTTACAGGCTACTCTTCTAGGAAATTCAGCTGAGATATCTTTGTGGAATAAATTGTTGTGCATGCAGAATTCACAGACAAATGCTGATTCTTCACAGATATGTTCAAAAACATCTGTCAGAAGTACCTACCACTTAAAGTTTGCCACTAACAAGAGCTGAAGATGCTTAAACTTTTAACTGTAGGAATAGGAAAAACAAGCTCTGGTTTATCTGAAGGCATGCAGAAAAGGTAGAAAATGAGAATGTGCAACTGATTCTTTCTTAGCAAAACTTTTCCATGTATGGAAGTGATCACTCTAGCATTGGTGAATAGTAAGGGAAAAACTTAACACTATAGGAAAGGCATTACTGACAAATAAGGCTAGAAATAAAAAAAAAGAGGCCTGCCTTTTGGCACAATGGTCAGTAAAATCCAGTTGGGAAAATTTTATGGACATGGTCTGTGTCAAGGAACTTTCAAGAATAAATTAGGGCAACCTTGCCCTTACTTAAAAAGAAGATGTTATACTGGAAAACTCTCTTGGTTTTTCAGCAGCTCCTGTCCTGTCTGTAACTGTTGCAAAGCCATGCCAATTTGTCAGACCTGTTAATCAGTCATTTCACTGTAGGAACTGCAACTGTAGGATTTGTTTAAGAAAACCCCCAAACCTAAGTAAACATAAATGTAAAGCACCAGACATATGACCTGCACTCAGAATAATTTTGTCTGAAGCATATTTCTGGTGTAAAAAATTGGATCCTCTTTAAGATCTATAAACATTCAGGGGGAGTCCAGGGTATTAGATACAAACAACTTAGACATCTTGGCAATGAGAAAGCACACCGAGTTTTTCCAGTCAATTTCAAACCTAACAAGGTGACAGGAAAGAAAGAGCAGCCTGGGCTGGGACATTTTGAGGGGTTGCAGAGAAGATGATGTCTTATGTACTCTCTTCTGTCTTATGTGCTCTCTTCCAGGATGCCAGGGCTTAGCTCTCAGTGGTGAAACTAGAGGCTCACACCATAAACTCAGGCTAGATAACTGAAAAGAGCAAAGCAACACTCAGAACTAAATATGGCATTTGCTGCAGTGTCTACTGGGAATTTGGGTTCAAACTAAAGTTCATAATGCTGAACATATTTCAACTTCATTGCATTATCACCTGTTTTTCTCTCTTCCTGTCAAACAAGCAGGTTTGATGTCTCAACTTCTTAGATTTCAAGGCTAGCCTGGCTTAGCTGAATTTCAGGGATTGCTTTCTTTTCCTCTGAAATCAGTTTTGTCAGGCATTCCTGATAACGAGCAATAGCCTGCTAATTCTTCTTCATCTTGAAACAGAGATTTGGGTGAGTATTGACTCAAAATATGGAAAATCTAGTAGGCGTTTTATTTTCTTGATGGTCTATGGCCTGTGATGTAGACACATTGAGGTCTGGGCCTTTTCATTACGTTTTGATTATAGACTGTATGTTTTATTCATTCATCAGCAACCCTTCAGTATAGCAACTTATTGAACTTTACTATTATTATCAAGATGTTTTGACTTTTTCTATCACTGTAATAAAAGTATCAATCAATTTACCATCACAATGATCTTCTGGAGTAGTTTGTCTTTTCAACTTTATAACTCTACAGAATGGAAGAAGTAGTTCCACAAATATACATAGGTTTCTAACACTTACATAAGCACCTGACTCCTCCTGAAGGAGGAAAACAAGAAGAGTTGGATGTCCAAATGTCATTCAGGATCTTTGGTTAAAAAGCTTGTTTGCACAAGAAAACTATGGCAGAAACGACCATTGAGTCCAGTCATCATACACATAGAGCCTCACCCATTAGAGCATCATTTTGTGACAGAAATTTTTATCGGATAATACAATTTATTCAAGTTAGAAGAGACTTTAGTATATCTCTTAGTCAAACATTTGCTCAATGCAGAGCAGGTTGCTCAGGGCCTTGTCCAGTCAGGTCCTGAAAACCTCCAAGGATAGAATGTCTCTGGCTAAGCTCTTCCAAGTAGTAGTTTCCCCCAAGCCTTCTCTGCTCCAGGCTGATCAAGTCCAGGTCTCCCAGCCTCTTTACACAGGGCATGTGCGCCAATCCTCATCACCTCAGTGCCATCCCCTGAAGTACCTCCAGTTTGCAAAAATCTTTTCTGGACTGAAGATCTGAAAACTGGGTGGAGTATTCTGGATCCATAGCAAGTGCTGCATAAAAGCAAAATCATCACTGCCCTCAGTCTACTGGCTACCCTAACATGATTACAGCCCAGTGTGGTGCAATCTTTCACAACCAGCAGGGCATGCTCCTGATTCACGTTTAGCCAGGTGTCCATCGGGACCCAGTGCCATTTTCATCACGCTGCATATGTGTTTAAGAGTGGGGCTACCGTGCCTCAGTGGCCACTGAGGGCAAAGAGACCTGTCCAGAGAGTCCACGCAGCACAACACTGAATTTGTAGCAAAACTGTGCAAGGGAAATAACCGGTCTTTTTAAGGTGTCTGGTGAGTCCCACCATACAGAAGGGTTTATTAGCTTGGACTTCTTGTAAGGAAAGGTCAGCTGTTCTGAGTATCATCGTTTATGCATTGCCACCAGCTGGATACATAGACAGCAATGGGAGGCAGAAAAACATACTATAATTTATGGTAGAGAAGAAGGTCTGGACTAAGCTGGTGTCCATTCCCACTAATTCTTTCTGGGCGATTTGGACTCCTGCTTGTCACTACAAGTGATGCTCTGGCAGGGTGGATCAAAGCTGAATTTTTGGATGGTTTCCCTCCTTCTTCCTCCATAACTTCTCCATGGCTTGCTGTCCTGGTCAGCGTGCCCATTTTGTGGGGCGTCTGTAGGTGAATGGAGACCACTACGGAGCAAGTGTATAACCTTGTGTATGCTAAAAATCAGTGGTGCTAGCCTGGTTTGCTGTCACATCCAGCTGGTAGCTGGTAGCTCTAGTTTACTGAGGTGAACCTAATATCTTAATTCTATGGGTGAGGAAGAACCTTGACCTTTCGTTTCTAACAAATTAGGTTGTTTATGTATTAGGAAGTTTCCTTCAGTGTTACTGGTTTTTACTCTGTTTTTTTCCCTCTCTCCTGTTATTAAATCACAGTTTGGAACTCTACATCTGAATGTTTCTCTTTCTTTCTGGGATTTTCTAATTTAATTTCAGCATAACTGGGCTAGGACTTAGGAAATATGAGACTGCTTTTTGTATAGGCTGACTCTGGGCAAATCATGCCCGCAGTATCTCAGTTTCTCAACATGTAAAATGCTGCTGATAATTCTGATCCTGTTTAGAAGCATTTTGAAAGTTAGCAATGAAATATCCCATTACAGATCTGAACATTACACCTTGCTTTCAGTTTTTCAATTTATTTCAGTTTTAACTTGTTTGTGGGTGATGAGAAGGCATCAGGGAGCTCATAAAGTCAATGTGTAAACTGGCAATGAATTTGAAATTTTCCTGGCAGCCTTTACCATGCCTGCCTCAGAATTTCTGCCAGAGAACGTAAAGGTTTAGATGAGGTGCAGTTGTGACCATCCTGCAGGAAATCAAAATGAGTATACTGGGAATTGGACAAGGGCTACTGCCCACAGTTAATGCATTTAAGGAGATCTCCACTTCCACTCAGGAATAAAAGCAGTTTTTTCTTCTCAGTCTATGAGAAAACAGAGGAAGAGTCATCCACGAGAGGAATCAGTTTCCTTCCTTAGGTCTGCAGTAGTGAAAAAGAGCCTGTGGTTCCCCCTGGGTAAGATGGTTTTACCTCTGGCTGATTACTTCGTCCTCTCAAAAATCTTTATCAAAGCAGCCATAGCTGTTGTTTGCCTAAACTGCAAGGTGGTGGGACTGGACCACAAGGCCCTGAGCTATACCTTTTAATACTGGTAATATGTTCACTCTAAGGATGAATGAATCCTCATCCATTATTGATCTTTCACTTCAGAATAACTAGTGAGATCAATACATTGGTAGATTGATATCATCTACATTCTGACCCATATCTCCTTTTGATTCCAAGATGACTGTTCCTACATTGTGATTTAGGGAGTATGCTTATTGTGTCTTGCTCAAAGCACCTAAGGATTGGAATTATCTTTAATTTTCAGATACTCAGGCTTCTGAGAAAGATGGTATGTTTCTTAGAAAGTGTTGTGTTGTGGAGAGCTGACATGCAAATCCTCATCAAAATATTTCCCCCATTCCAAAAACCCAAAAAAAATTTAAACCAAAAAACTTTATAAAAGTTAATTACATTTTCATACCCACTTTTTAATCCTTTGAATCATAACAAAGAATTTTGCTTTTTCCTTAATTTAAGGTTAAAACCATAATAAAGAAAAACCAATGTCAAGTTGTTAAAATAAGCAGGTGAAAATTATTTTTAAATTCTCTCTTTCTTTCCTAACAAAAAAAATCAAATTAGAGAGAATGGAGAAAAAACTGTGAAACAAATATGCCAGTGGTTACCTTAAGGAGAAACAAACCATTGTAAAACTAAGGGAATAGAGCTTTTACTTTTAAGAAAGTTTTAAAATATTTTTCATTAAGTATATTTACTTCTTATGAAACTCAAATGTCTGGTTTTTCAATTAATGTCCTTCAAGGTACCTCAGTATTTCAGTCCTAGACCAATACCTATGCATTAATTTCCATGAAAGACTATAGTAGTTTTCATCAGCTAACTCTGAGATGCAAAGCTCTTCCATTAAGCCAATTATCTCCTTTTAACTGTGTTAGCACTTAGGCTATCTCTGGAACTACCAGAAGCAACTTAACTGATGGGAAAGCATTTTTCTGTTAGTAGAGTTGGCCAAAAGTTTTCCAATTTGCTAGAAGTTCAGAAGATGAGCTTTGTATAGGGATTTATTTTTAGTTTTTGTTTTCACCTTTCCCAGACAAATAAGGAGCTTTAATTATAACCTGGGACTCAGCAGTGATGTGACACCTGCTGAGAATGCTACAAGTATTTTCAATATTGCATGTGGAGGATGAATCTAAAAACTAAGCTATGTCAATAGAGAGTGCCTGCCACCTCTGACTGACTTGTTGGGAAATCTGACAGTGATGCTGGTGCCTCCAGCTCCTGCTTTTAATCCTCTACAAAATGTGGAGAAGACATTGATTGTCACATTTACAAAATAAATTATCCCACCATTATGCATGTTCGACAGGTAAAGAATACGTGAGGAATAAAAATCCACGGTCGTATTTGAAATATAACAGGTTACATCCTCAGCACCTGGAAATAGACTTCAGTGAAGTTACACCCACTTGTACCTATTTCTGTTTTTCTCCACCATACTGCAGGTTTTATAAGGGAAGCCAGCTCTAAGCCTTCCTACTGTGTGCTTTTCTTACATTCTCGCAATCAGGCACTGGTTCCTAAAAAATGTCATGTCAGGTTAAGCCACTGGTCTGTCTAGATCCATGTTGTGTTTCTGACAATGGTGAACTTCTGGCTCTAAAAAAGAAAGGTTCTCTAATAAAATATCTAAGCTCTTATGGAATAATATACCAGGTGTAGAGACAGACAAACATTCCTTTAAATGACCATTGTGGCCACGTTTTTTACATTTTGAAATATGACCTTTTGTTATCTATTTTATTATATTAAATTTCTTGACACTGAATATCAGTATTAAGCACGAACTTATCTCACTTCCTTAAAAAATCTGGGCATAATGGTGACTTAATGATTGCATGTGGGAATAAATTCCTGAACCATGTTGTAGGCTTCATATAGTTCTTATTCTCTCTGTTCCTTCTGCATGGACTGCCCTTTCTTTTAATCCTCTGTCCTATTGTCTTTCTGATATGCAACATAGTTAAGAGAAGAAACTTAGTCTCTATGATCTTCTTAAACTAAATATCTGCCCTTCATTTAGTCTTCTTCTCTCCAGGCAAATACATTTAAGCCTCTCTGGTTTTATTAATCTCATTCCAAATATTTTACTATTTTTATTCCCCGCACAGCTCCATATGATTTTTACTGTTTGGTGTCTAGGGGTTTAAGGCCCTGAGGGATCAAAAGAGTAATCTCACTAGCTCAGTTGCCCTCAAAAGTCTTCTTTAGTCACTTGCTGTCAGCTGCCAACTGCAATGAAGTTTTTCATAGGTTTTACTTCCATCAAAGGTTCTCAGCAAATCTTCAGAAGCTCACTCCAGTCGTAACTGTGAGGTGCTGATTTTCCCAGTAACTCCAAATGGTGGCTGCACCCAGGAGCCTCAGCACTTCACTCTCGACCCAGAAAGGAAGATATGTATTACTATAAAAGAGTAATATCTCCACAGAAGACACAACATCTCTAATTTTTATCCTCTTAAACCTAAGGCAGCAATTCCAACTGACAGCTCAGTTTCAGCTGACAGTTCAGGTTATTTGCAAAGAGGGATCCTGATGCTCTCCCCATCAAATGTAGTTTCCATCTTGTTCTTTATAAACCCTAGACTCAGCAGTCAAGATGGGCAATGATGTATTAAACATGAAGGGAAAGAGTAGAAGAATTGAAGGGGCTATGGACAAAGAGGGATGAGTCTCATACATGACCCAGAGGACTCTCAGGTCAGAAAGTGTAGAAAGTACTGAAGAGAAATATCTTTGTTAAGACTTACCTTCTAAAGGCCGTTTCCTTCGCCAACCAAGAAAACTTATTGAAGAGCCCCTAATCTCACAATGACTACTTTAAATGTGTTGGGTCTTGGTTTCAAAAGAACTAAAAGATTATCCAGCTGGGATATTGTAGCTAGCAATCAGGTCTTATCTGTTCAGCTGGAGCAAATGGGTGTCTGACTACCAAAAGTTAAGGGGAGAAGACCAGGGAAGACCTGGTCTGGTCTCCTCACCTGAAGTCAAACCAGGCTCTCTCCTGGTATGGTGTTTATCTCTTTCCCATTTTACTGAACGGCCGAAGCATGTGTGCACTGTCAGAACATGTATGATCATCTTGCTGCACTTACCTTGGTGTTGCCAGTAGTTCTGCTATTACCCAGGAATGTGGTTAATCAGATAATCCAAAGAGTATTGTTGCTTAAGACCTGATGAACTCAGGGCTTCTCCAAGAGAAAGCTTTTGGCAGCATTTTCATTGCAAGGGTTGGTTCTGTTACACAGAAGGATTTGTTTGAAAGATGCCATTTCTTTTATTTTTATAAGCTAGAGGAGGCTAATTCATCTTGGCTCACTGCAGCATTCTGCACCGTCTGTGCTGCCTGCATATTAAACACTTGATTTTATATCCCCTTCTTCCATTTCAGATTTTACTTCTAGTTTGATAGGAGGTTTTTTCACTCTTGTGAATTAGGAATACCAGTTCCTATCCAGCCAGAGAAGGGATCATCTGAGATTTAAATCTGACGTCTAGGTTTCCAAGGTGAAGTCAAACTTTTCTTTGGATGAATTGTGACTAAAGCTGGACACATTACTGTAACTCAGTCCTCTGTTCTAAGTGTTAAGTCAGCATGAGATACTGAGCTTGTAAGGGCACCCAAGGCAGTCTGGTCCTTAGGACACCTTCATCTAGACTGTTTATGTTTTGTGATCTGTATCTTAATGAAGACAAAAGGAATTATAAAAGGATAGTTCAATTGCAGAATATTTACTTAATATTTCTCAAAGACAAAGCTCAGAATTATTAGGTTAGAAGAATAATTTTAAGCTTTCTCCCCTACTCTGCTCAGCTGCACAGGGGGGAAAAATAAGATGGAAAATTTATGGGTCAACATAAAGATAGGAGGATTGCTCATCAATTACCAGCATGAGTGAAAATGACTCAACTCAGGGAAATTAATTTATTTGATTGACAATTAATAACAGACTTCGATAATGAGAAATAAACCCAAACAATACCATAAACAACTTCCACTAACCCTCTTTTTCCCAGGCTTAATTTCACTCCTCAGTTTTCTACCTGTTCCCCTTCAAACAATGCAAAGGGAATGGAGGTTTAGTTCGGTTCATAACACTTCATCTCTTCTTCTCCTTACTCCTCACACTCTTTCTCTGCCCCATCATGGGGTCCTTCCCATGGGACACAGTTGTCCATGAACTGATCCAGCATGGATCCTTTCCATTGGGCACAGTCCTTCAGAAACAGACTGTTCCGATGTAGGCGCCCTGTGGGGTCACAGTTCTTGCCAGAAAACCTGACCCTGCATGGACTCCTCTCCACAGAGAGCAGGTCCTACTAGCAGCCTGTTCCAATGTAAAATCTCCATGGACTGCAGCTCCCTTCAGGACATATCTACCATGGATCTTCCATGGGCTGCAGCATGGGTATATGCTCGAACATGGTCCTCCATGTGCTTCAGGGGGATGACTTGCAGCACCATAGTCTTCATGACTGGCTGCAAGGAAATCTCTGCTCTGGTGTCTGATGGCAACATCTAAAGTAACAGCTTTTTTTCTTTTGTTAATAATTTTATTTACATCACTTTTGCTGCCATGAAATCATCTTGCAGAGACCAGACATAAACTGGACTACTGTTCTTTTAATTTTTTAAAGAAAAAGAACTGATCAACATTATCTAGTGTTGTAAAAGCAGTACAGTAGAAATTATACTGGATTTTGATCCAAAAGTTACAATTAATATAAAGAATTCAAATAAGGCTTGCGATATAAAGGGTGCAAATTTTTCCTGGACTGTCCGTGGTATATTTTTTACAGGTGGCCAGTAGCAACTTCTTGGTTTGGATGTGTTACCTCAGCTGTCACCTCACAACTATACTGTTGTTGTTGTGTTTCAGATGTCATATAGGACCCACAGGAAATAATGAATGAAAAAGAAAGTGAATCCATAGGTAATAAGGTGAAAAAATGAAATTTCAGAAACACAATCTATGAACCAGTTATCTGCATTTTCTCAAAATATCTCTCAGCCCAGGAATTTGATCAGACATGTGCCCTTTAACTTTGCAGTTCATGCTACGGACAGAGGAGCTGATTTTGTAAGCTTCATCTTTGTTGTCCTATCATAGTTGCAATTTTCTGCTATTACTGGTCATAAAGGCAGCAAAAGGTGTTTGGTTCTATAGATACCTGTGGTCACTAATCATCAGTGAGATTGTATGGGAAGTCCTTAAAAAGCTGGAGGCTTAGTTTTAAGCAAAACTTATGCCTCATTTCATCAAAAGAAGCATTAATTGGAGCAGATTTAAAGCTTTAGCTTGTAGAACTTAATCAGAAATGACGTGACTTATACTACTGTCAAACACAAAATCTATTGAAGTCAATGGATACGAAGGGAAAATTTGTTTAGCTAAATGCATGCCAAGTCCAGAACCTCTAGCGGGACTCAGATCCTCTTACAGAAAACTGAGGAGTATACTGTAGCTCTTTAAATGCTGTAGTGATCCATTCTTTGGGTCTTTCCCTGGGTCACTTCTTCCCTAAATCTTGAAACTGATAAAGCTTCTCTTAGAAGTTCGTTCATCTGCTCACAGAAATTTTGTGAGCTGGCATGTACAAATGAATAACAAACCAGACAAGAACAATGTTCCTCTTAGAGCTACAGAAATCACTCAGCATGCTTGTTTATACTCCATTAACTAAACATTAAAGCATGAAATGCCAATTTAAAATGCTCTCAGGGAAGTAGCCTTAAATCTTGCACACAGTGTCTGTAGAACCTGGAAGGTCCTGGCAAACTTGCATGTGTGCATGCAGGGTTGTGTGCAAGTAGAATGCTCTGCATTATAAAATAATAGACAACCTAAATCCTTTCCAAAATATTAGACAATCCAATGCCATTGCCTTCGTCTGGCTTTTGGAATGCAAATTTCAACTGTCAAGGCTTAATTAAAAACTCCCAGTCAGCACTATTTAAAAGGTGGAAGAGAACTAAGTGGTAGGTTGTTGCGGAAAATATGCATGTTGCATGCTAAAAGAAGGAGGTGGGGTGACAGGTATATAATTATCATTACATCAGGTGAAGGACAAGAAGCAGTCTATGGTTCCTGAAGAGGTGGGGTTTCAACAGTCTTCAGGGTGGCAAAGAGTCCTTCAGGCAGAGCTAATTTGTCATTCAATTTATTTCAAAGAAGAAACCCCTCCTGTGTGAAACCTCTGTGAGTCTTCAAAACTGGTGAGGTGCTGTACGAGGTTCAGACACAAATAAATGAGTGGGAACACAAACTCTTGTGTTTCATGCATCAGTTAGGGATGAGTTTGAAGAACAATTCTGTGTCGTAGCTGTGCTCTGATTACACATTCAATGGAGAGCTAGCAAAGCAATGAGTCAAAGGCCCACTGCAGTGATCATTTGAAGGCAAGTAACTTCAGCATCTTCTGCAGGTTTTAAACCAGAAAAGCTGATTTTGTCTTTATGCTACTAAATATTGAAAATCCTGGGTAAAGGATGATTTTTGCTACCTAAGAAGAAACCATTCAGAAATACCATTTGGTGCTCCTTAACACTATGATATTAATGCTACAAGCTCTAACAACACCATCCCCTTCTCTGTATCTACACAGAGGGTGCACTTCAACAGAAAGGTTTGTTCTGATTGAACACAGCAGTGCTCTGTTTGCCCAGGTTTCACAGGTCAGATCCTGTGGCCTTCACTCACTGCTGCAGCTGGGTGTAAGTGCACTGAGGAATAGCAACAACCTTGTGCCCTACAAATCCACATTTACAATCCACTCTCCCCTGTATACCTGTGCATTAGGTACTTGCATGGCACTCATGGTGACAGAATGGGTACAGAAAGTGAAAGACACTTGTGGAACAGAGGTATCATTGACAATTATTTGGAAATACTCTAAGAAAACAGTGCTGATTCAGACTCTGAAATTTCTGAATTTGTCAGTTTAAGGCTGAGGATAAAAAAAAAAAAGCTAATCTATTTTAGATTTAACCTGGGAATTTAACAGTCAAAGCTCAATTTTAGAAATGGCATTGCGCTAAATGAACTTCCCTCCACACTCCCCAGTTAGAAAACATTAGCCTTTAAATCTCGACAGGTTTGGAATATCTAATGTCCTGGATGATATATAAGCAGTACTGAAGAGGAATAATGTATTAACTACTCAGACATTTATCAGAAAAAATCTTTCTTTAGCATTTGCCACATGTATGGAACCTATATTTGACACATCTGACTTGACCAATCGTTCATAAATAAAAATCGTTATTGCTGGGGCCTTGAGGGCCCTCCTAGTGCCTCTGAGGCTCCCTGACCAGCCCAGGGCCTCCCCCGGCTCTGCCCATGGCCCTGGGCCCCATTTCTCCCTGTCCCAGTGACACCTTAGGACATTGGTTCCAACTCCTCTACAGTCCTGCTCTGCTTGGTCATGGGCCAACTTTCCTGTCCCTGTGCCCTTGCCAGGTCATCTAAGGGCTGTGTCTGGCACTGGTGCACATCTCTGGACCTGATCCCAGTCTTTCACTGCCCTTCTCCCCAGTGCTGCACAGCCTCTGACATCTACCAGGCCTTATCCCAGACCAATTCCTTCTCCCCTTGGCCTCTCTGGCCCCTGGGGTGGCTGGGCACTTCCTCCACCATAGTTATCCCACTCAACTTCCAGCCTCCATCCCCTAGGGAGCAGCCAGCTGTGTCCTGACGATTACAGTGCAATGGAAATGCTCCAATCCTTAATTAAATTAAATTCATTTTTTAATATGCTCAGGTTGTATTAGGGAAAAAAAAAAAGGATTTAAAATGGAGGCTACTATGATTCTTATGCCCTGATGTTTGTTGGCTTTACTTACTCCAGGATCTTTGGGACATTTGTAAAGACTCTGTGGGTCTTGGAACTGTTTGGGAAAAATGATTCAAGGTGAAATAAAATTGCTTGGATGGAATTAATGTTGTCTCATTTTTAGTAGGGTTTGGACTTTTTCAGGTGATTTATCTATTCCTGCTACTATCAACATGAGTGCAATGATTTCAGAACTCTCATAAACAAAAATAAATGAAATTCCACAAAGGATTGTGTGCAAATACCGTCCTACAGAGTGGCAAGGAGCATGGAATTCTCACCTGTCAAAAAGGTAAATAAACTCAATGAGCTTTTAACAGATACATTATTTCATTAGGTGATAGTTAAAGCACAGTGTGAAATCTAAACAGAAATCACACATGGCACCTGCCAACGCTTGTTGAGTTGTATGTGTTTTTCAAGTTTATGCTTTGCAAACATTAAGAACTGGAATAATAGTCCTTCAATTTTGTTAAGTATTTTTCCTCTGAAAACCCCCTGAGAACCTAAGATCTGCTTTTGCAAGCACATGGATTGGTTTTGATTGCTCACATCTTCCATGCTGTGTCATGGTTCCTGAGATGTGGGTTGCTATATAGTAAAAGCATTACGAGGCTTCCCCTGAACATCTTGGCACTTCACTCTTCTCTTTCATATGTTTTAAACTCTCTGGTTACCTGATGGCAGCAAAAATCCCAGCAGGTCACTGCTTAGTACAGCTCTCTGTGACCAAATCACTGTCAGTTTGTTCAGATTGTGTTGATCAGGCTGGTGGGGTTTGTGTGATGTGACATGCTGATAAATCAGACCCAAATTTCAGGTGGTACCTACAAGTTTCTGACCCCTTCCACTTTCTGTAACCAGAGTGAGGGCAACTAGTTTAGGTGGACTCCCAACTATAGAACTATGAAGTTAGATGAGATGAATCCAACAGTAAATTTTCTTCTATTCTCTGTCTGTCTTTATGCTCCACTCTTCCAGCACCAATGCCAGTACCTTTCAGCTAAGCAGACATCCAATTACCTGAACCTCCTGGAAGTAAAAAGGAGTTGGTGGGAAAAGACTTCTAATGGCATCATGCACAACTGAAAAAAGGAGCAGGATCTTTTTCTTGTTCATATTCTGACTTACAGTACTTTGGTTTGATTTCTTTTTGTTTTTGTTGTCACAGTAGTATTAGAAGAAGTTGAAGTTTAGTTATTGATAATCAAAATTCTGCTGATACTAGCTCTCCAATCAATCCTTGTTTGTCTCTTAAAAAAACTCTGCAAAATTATAATTTAGTTTCTATAATTTCAGCAGGTTGATATATAATATATAAATATTAGGTCCTGCCTACGCATAACTCACACTTCAGCTTTCTTTTTATTTGTCTTTCCTCTGAAGATTGTAGAATACTGTCAATATAATCCATTTTCCTAAACTCCCAAACTTACAGTTAGAAGCCTACAAAAAATGCAACATACCCTAGATGTTATGAGAAAACAACACTGTTTTTAATCTAATTTACATATTGTTACAAAATCTTTTCACAGAATTTTTTTAAAGTGTCTGGCAGTGGTGGGTGACAGTGAACTGATTTGCTCAATCACCTAGACGATGTGACAGTGAGGATTACTAAACTGGGACTACTAGGGAAGATAGTCACAATATAGCCCTTTGTCCTCATATGCTGGTAGGAGCAGGATTTTTAGATTTATGTCAGGTTCCATGGCAGCCTGTGCTGAAAAAAAACCCCCAAAACATGTAAGAAGAAAAACCCCACCTTATCCCAAAGATTATCAAATCACTTTTTTCTTATATTGAACTGCTAGACAAAAGTGAATTGCAAATTTCTGAGAATAAAAGTATTCCGCAGAGGATTTCCTCAGAATATCAGTGTGATGAAGATCTGTAGTGTTACATCTTCAGGAAAGCCACATTGCTGAGGAAATTGCATGTAACAGGAGGGACTGCAGTTGGCAAAACAGGTTTCAACATATCTGTGTCTCATCTCCTTGTC
Source organism: Atrichornis clamosus (assembly GCA_013400975.1). NCBI lineage: Eukaryota > Metazoa > Chordata > Aves > Passeriformes > Menuridae > Atrichornis > Atrichornis clamosus. The sequence goes on from WBMZ01001539.1 coordinate 243,801, forward strand.
AGTTTGAAAGCTGGGGATTCTTGTGAGTGGCTTTGTAATGCAAGCAGTCACTTAAAGAGAAAGAAATTTCCTACACTAACCATGACTGATGCTCTCCTGGACAGTCTCTTCACCTCTTGAAAGTAAAAAAAAAAAAAAAATAAATCTGTGTTTTAGTTAGTCATGTCTTGAGGAAGAGTGGACATAAGGCTATGACATTTCTAGTAAGGAAAATATATCTAGAACAGCTTTTTGATACTGATATGGAACAGCCCACATCCTCACCATGGGTATTGTTCTTCTCCAAAACAGGGTGGCAACATAGAATTGTGCACCTTAAACCTGTCCAAAAATTACTTTTGATTAATTCCTTTGACACAAAACAAAAATGTGCCTGGAAAAGCATTAGCACTGTGAGTTCCTGTGTCTGGGAATGTCTCCTAATAAAATTTCACTAATTAAAATACCTGTAACTACACGTATTTTTACAGACATGGATCTCAAATAGCCTCTCTGAAGAGAAGTTGTCAGGTTTTGTCTTTTGCCTTAGAACATCAGCATTTTGAAATGAGGGCTCTTGTGTCTGGATTAGTGCAGATCTTATTATGTGAGGGCATGCTCAGCGATGAAGACTCCTGGGAGCTACCAAATTCTATGGATAAAAATCCAAGAAGCATTTCCGGTAGAAGAGGCTGTGCAGATTTCCTGAAACAACCAAACTCACCTGTTAATATTCTTATGAGAAAGAAATTTATGTGTTCAGATTTGTCCTTGGAAACTTTATTCACATCTGCAAGGACTGAAAAAAATTAAAAAAAATAAAAAAACAACGAAAAAGAGGATTAGTTTTAATGACCTGTTTGTTGTTATTTCCAGCCCTCTGCAAAAACAAATTAGGATCTGTACTTTTACTGTTTCCCTCCCACAGAGAAGAGAAATATTTAGTTCTATAAATATTTGATCAGGGCTCAGCCACCTGGAAAAGATTGTAGAGGAGGAAATAAACTCCAAGAGGCCAGATCTTCTTTTGGTGTCTGGTTCACTGTATTGGACACAGAAATATAGGGACAGATTTCCCAAAGAAGCTCAGGGATCATTAGTACCAGCTGGTGTGCTCCCACACTGTATGACATAGCTCTGTTATGGAACCTGCACCTGCCTCTGTGGGCAGCCAGGTTTGTGGGTGGGATTGATCTCACTCTGGGTTAGGTATCCACATGTTTAGCCTCTGCAACACAGACAAGTCATCTTAGCTTCCATTTTCAGCCAATGGGTAGTAATAGGCCTTTTAGAATATGATTAATCTGATTTGTTTCAGATGCCTACTCAGAATGAGCCTAATTTCACTTTAGACATACCTGATTTTCTCCATTTGTTACAAAGAAATCCTGGAGTGACGAGAACACGTATGGACATCTCTCCTTCATCTATCAGATGTCACTCTGTTTCATAAGAAATACTTTAGATGTTGCCACCAAGCTCAACTGTAGTGACCTTGCTGAGTTTTTAAAATTGATTTGCTATCAAGGACTAGGTAGTAGGTCAATGTTTATGTTTGTCTATATGACAACATTTTGTATGGGAATTCAAGGAAAAAAGAAGGATCTGTCATTACTTTTCTAAAATAGCAGCTGCAGGGATATTAATGTATCACACCAGTCCTGTGGCCATGTGTGTTGGTTATGACCCTCGAGCAGAAGCTCAAAAAAAAAAATGTTCATTTCTCTGTAAGGGATATTCAGGTCTTGTATNTTGAGCAGAAGCTGGCACAAAAAAAAAATGTTCATTTTTTCATTTCAAAAATGTTCATCATAAGGGATATTCAGGTCTTGTATTCCTGCAGGATGAAGTTTCTTGATATGAATTGAGACAGAGACCCTGATAGCTCAAGGCAGATTTGCATCCTGAAAAAGCATTTCCCATTCAATGAGTTCAGCTCCTCACTGGTCCCTGTTGCTGAGGCAGCTTAAAGTCAGGAGAAAACTATGTCATGTTATTCAGAGCAGAACTGGCCAAATACATTTGGGTTGCATAATTTACACAGAGCATTCTGCAGTCTTATTTGTATGCATTATTCACTGGGTTTCCCCTTCCTCCCATCGTTCATCCAGTTCATGAAGAGAATAATTTGGGATTATATAGAATAGTGCAAGCCTTTGTCAACATGTTTCAGAAAATATTTCATGTAAAATCAATGTATGTTATTTTCTCAGGTCTAATAGGCACACCAGGAAAGATGGAAGAAAGAAATGCTGTTAAAATTTTTTCCTGCTGCTTAGATATTAAGAATGAAAAGCAACTGATAGAAAGACCCCCTTCATTACATGAACAAAGACATAGTATTCTTCCTGCCATGATAATATGCAAACATTTCACCAGGAGACAAAGTTCATAGTTGGACCATTTAAATATTTGCCTCTAGGTTTATTGAGGAAAGAAAATGTATTGACTTCTGAACAATGCTGGGCTTTCTCCCATGTTTAAGTGGGTGTTCTGGATTAGCTGTGGCACACTCCCTGGTGAATCTTGAGTTGGTTCATCTTAATATTTTGCTTTGGTATGTGGGGTGCCCTGTCCTTGGCACACGCCTATAGGCTTCTCAAGGAATGAGATTGCCAAATTTTAAAGCCTCATGGGTTTTACAGTGGACTTTGGCTTAGGTCCTATAATAAATAAGCATGAGGTAGGACTAGAGAAGCATCTGTTGTGTGCAGTGCAGCACTGGGGTGGGTGGAGGACAGGGAGATCTTCCTGAAAGGCATCACCACTGTTCCTCTTTTGTGTGCTGCTGGGGGAGCAGTTTAACAAGCAAAACATGCAGGCAAACAGTGCAACAGATGGTGCAACCTACTATTGAGGAAACATTTCAAAGGGTAAAAAATATGGTTGAAACCAGCTTACAGTTTACACACAGAATGCAAACCCAAACATGCTGTTTTCAGCAGGCTGTGGCTGTTTTCATTTGTTGATGCCAAGTGCTTTGGGGAGCTGCAGCTCCGAAGTGGTTAGTGCAGCAGCAGGAGTCCCTGTAACTGTACAGACTCGACTCAGCTGGATAGGTAGGGTAGGACTGTATTCTTATCTGCAAATGAGCTTTAGTGCAAGCAGAGGGATCCCTCAGGGATACTTCCAGGGAGGTTCCTACAGTTCTCTTTCTCTCTGTCTTTCTGTTTTTGTGCCACTGATAACTTCTAAACCCAGGAGATTTTGATAGATATACACAAATTGTATGGAAGATCTCATAAAAGTAAAAAAAAAAAAAGTTGTAGTTTCCCAAGAAATCATATGGTATTTCAGTGAGGATAAAGATTATAAAAGACATTGAAGACTTTTGGCTAAATTATGATGCATTTGTTCACTCTAAAAACAGTGTAGATAAAGAAAAGTACAGACTGCTGCACACACATACAGATCATCAGCAAAAGGTAGGAGCAAAATCAGCGTGGACAACACAGAATGAACTGTAGCTAGAAGGAGAAACTGGAGGTAGTAAGAAATCATTCTTTGACCAGATTATTATCATTTGAAGGCTCAAGGAAAGTGTTGGACATTTATTCAGTGCAAAAGAATAGCTATCTCTAAATGGTATAACCAAATTGATGAGGTAAAGGATATTTTTTCACTGTTCATTATAAAGCTTACTTACAACAAGTGGCAAACTTATTAGAAGCAATGGATAACAGCTCAACCTAGAACAGAAACAGATTGTTTGACCATATTTTGGTATTTGCAGGTTTTCAGCATATCTCAGCCTTCTGATCCTGACCTCTGTCTGCAGACTCAGAAACCTTAATAGTTGTCTTTGAGAACTTGTGGGGGACATAAAAGGTATTGCTCAATTTAAAAGGAGTAATCTTAATTTATACCTGTATAATGGGAGGAAAAAATGAACTGTGAATTTATAGACAAGTCAACTTAACTTCAAATCCTAGAAAAAATCTAAAACAAACACAAGTCACTTGACATCACTTGGAATATAACGAGGAGGAGAATAGCAGCAAAGATGAATGTACCAAGGAGATATCTTGTCAAATCAATTTTCTTTTATGAAAGAATAATGGGTGATATAGGCAAAGAAGAAATAATAATCATATATTTTGTTCTCACTAAGGCTTTTAATATTGTCTTACATTGCATTCCTGAAAGCAAACTTGGAACACATATCAAAAGTAAAATTACAGCTGGGGAAGAGTGTAGAGTGGCACATAACCAGGTAAAATTATCATTTGTTCCCATCCATCTGGAAGCACAGTTCCCTTCACTATGAATTTTGATTACATAATTACATAATCAAATCAAGGCCATGCTTATTAAATCCATGGATGTCATCATACTTATAGGAACACTAAGTATGACAGAGAACAGTACTAAAATTTAGTTAAAAATTAGAAAAACAGTCTGAAAGGAACCAGGACAAGGACAGAAATATTCCACCATTCTTTAATAGAATTTTGACCCAAAGAAATCAATAATGATAAAAGTTCACTCTTTAAAATTAATTGGAGGCTGAAAACCTCAGACAGAGAAGTTACAATGGTAAATATGGATCAGGTAAAATTAGAAGAATGAAAATATTGAAAGACATAGAGAAGGGGAAGGATAAAAATTTTGAAATCTTCTAGAAATGCTAACTATAAATAAACAAGCACTAGCAAAAAGTATTAACACTATATTTTCAAAAGGAAATGAACTGAAACCCATCCAACATACGTTTAAGTGTCAGCACTCTAGTTTTAAAGTAGAGTAATGAATTAAGTGACGCTGTTAGGTCCTGCCACATTTCTCTCATCTTTTCTATTTATTTTTTTAATGTTTTATTTATTTAAATTTTATTTATTTATCTATGATTATATATTTCTATTTAATTTTGTTGAATGATCTCTGATGTACATGGGTACTGATGGATTTTAGTCTACTGTGATTTCAGTCATCTAATGTTTTCTAAAATGTGTTTATTTTGACAATTTTCTGAGCATTACTGCGTCTATTTTCTATTGACAGATTCTCACAGGGCAGAATGTCACTAATTGAATCTAATGAATAAGGCTGGAGACTTCTGGTATGCTGGAGGCAATAGATAAAACAACAGATATACATCAAGACTTCTGTGGATATTAACAGCAGGATTATGTCCATCAACAAAACACATCACCATGGCTGCAATTTGCATATGCAAATACTAGGAGCTTTGGAGAATTGATATAATAACAGCAGGCATGCACTCTAGGAGTATGATCTTATGGGTTTATGGACAACTTATATGGGGAGAGGTAGAAGCATAATGAGGTAGAAAATGTGTGGTAATTTTGAATGCTCTAAAGGATATAACATGAACTGTTATATCAGTTTTATTCTGGATCTCTTGCTGTGTATGGCTTGCACATTGGTAAGATTGTGCTATGAATGTGATTAAGGGACTGCTAGGCTTTGATTCCTAAGATGTGTTACTAAAAAAGAAAGTAAATATATACACTTCTTATCTATTAACATTTTGAAGTGAGAAGAGCTTGTTGTTACACAGTTTTGTTACCAGACTCCAACAGAATTTAGACTTTCAAAGAGGTAGGAAATAGCAAACATTGGCTAATTTTTAGTTATTCAATATTTCTACTTACAAACTGATGTTCCAGCTTGATGGATGAAGGGATCATTACAAAGGTATCAGGAAGAGATCATGACAAGAAGAGATCATTAAACTCATCTTGTTTTGGATGTTTGCCATTTATTGAGTTTTTCTGTTAAGAGAGGAGAAAGAGAGCTCTGAGAAGAACTGAAAATGCCATGGCTAATCTCTATAAAGCTAAATAAGAAAGGCACAAGGACTAAACCCTGTCCTGCAAGTCAACAGTCATGGGCTGGCTCAGTTTCAGACAGATTTTTCTTAGTCCTACAGGGCAGACAGACTGTGGCTCTGCTATTAAGGAGCCATGTGTCTCCTCTGGGCCACGCGTGCCTGTCATGTTCTCCTCAAAAACTAACAGAATACATGAGGACAAGCTAAAGAACTTTGTAATGATTTTTTTGTTTGCTCTAGCAGAAAATTATTGCATAAATCTTGATGTTAGTCAGAAATGCTGGTGTCCTAATTAAAGGATTTTTGTTCATCGGATTTTGTTACCTCTGCTCTCTTATTTGCTTTGTTAATCCAGAAGGGTAAAAAAAAAGGAAAATTCATATAAGGTGATTTTTTCTCAGTTCTAAGAGAAAATAAGTCAGGGGTTTTTTTGTGTATAATGAAGTTTTTTATAAGTGATTCAGAGGGTTGTTTGCTGGTTTGTTTTTAGAAAGATGTCACTCAAGTCCTTGTTACCCTTATTGTGTGCAATACAATACTGCACAGTTTAACTGTTCAGTCTTGAGAAAGAATAGACAGTGGCTGTTAATAGGCAGGAGTTTGTTCAGAAAATAAACAAGGTTATACACCAGACTATCTTATAAGAAGAAAGAACAACTAGACCTTGAAATGGCCATAGGAAAAAAATATCAGTAGAAAGTGTGGTAATGTGAAAAAATATCAGTAGAAAGTGTAGTAATGTGAAAAAAAAATCACTTTAGTAAAATTATTATACATGGAGGGCACATCTGATTTACTGATGTGGTGAGTTGGCTCTGGCTGAATGCCAGAACCCACCAAATCTAGTCTATCACTCACCTGGACAATGGAGAGAAAATAAAATGAAAAGCTTGTGGGTTGAGATAAGGACAGGGAGAGATCACTCACCAATTACCATCATGGCCAAACAGACTCAACTTAGGGAAAAGTAATTTATTACCATTCAAATCAAAATAGAGTAATGAGAAATACAACCCAACCTTAAAACACCTTCCCCACCACAAGCCTCCTCCCTTCTTTCTTTCCTGGGTTAACTTCCCAGGGTGCATGGGGTCAGGGAATGGGGGCTGTGGCCAGTTCATCACACATTGTCTCTGTTTCTCCTTCCACAGGGGGATGTCTTTTCACACTCTTCCTCTGTTGCAGTGTGGGAACCTTCCCACAGCAGAAAGTCCTCCAGGAACTTTTTCAACTTGAGTCCTTCTCATGGGCTGCAATTCCCCATGAACTATTCCAGTGTGGGTCCCTTTCACTGGGTGCAGTCCTTCAGGAGCAGTGTGTTACAATGTGGGTTCTCCAAAAAGTCACAAATCCTGCCAGCAAACCTGATCCAGCATGAGCTCCTCCCTCCATGGGGCCACAGGAGACTGCTCCAGCGTGGGCTTTCAACGGGGTCACAGCCTCCTTTGGGCATCCACCTGCTCTGGCATGGGATCCTCCAGGGGCTGCAGGTGGGTCTCTGCTCCATCCTGGACCTCCCTGGGCTGCAGGGGCACAGCTGCCTCACCATGGGCTGCACCAGGGGCTGCAGGGGAATCTCAGCTCTGGCACCTGGAGCAGCTCCTGCCCCTCCTTCTGCACTGACCTTGGTGTCTGCAGGGCTGTTCCTCTCACATGTGCATTCTGGCTGCAGTTGTGTGGGGGTTTTTTACTCTTATTATATACTTTATTCCAGAGGCATCATCACATCACTGATGAGCTCAGCCTTATCCAGCAGTGGGTCCATCTTGGCGCTGTCTTGTATTGGCTCTGTTGATATGTGGGAAACTTCCAGCAGCTTCTCAAAAAAGCCACTGCTATAGCCATATCACTACCAAAACCTTGCTGTGCAAACCAAATACAACTAAATGCAATGAAATAGGATAAGGTAGTGAGGGAGAGATAGACCTTTCAGAGAAAAACTATGTTGTTCATAAACATTAGTTATCTAATAAACATGGAAATGAACCAGACCAGTGTGAATTGCCTGTTAGAAAAAGCTGTAATAAGACCAAGAGAAAGAAGTTTTTCAGAATCCTAAAATACTATAAAAGAAACATAATAAAAATGTTTATTGATCAGTGCTTAAAAGTATGAGAAAGAATTGAAGTAAGATTAAGGTAGTAAAGAGACAATAAGCCTTTTATTTGAAAGAATTGCAGTGTTGATGAGTCAGGACTTGGACAGTTAAATAAGAAATCCTGCTCAAACATCAGCCTTCCCAGTCTACTTGTATCCATCTCCTCTCTGCTCTTTTATACAGCAAATACAAATTCTTCAGGCCAGTGAGTATCTTTTTGTTCACATTTCTACAGTACAAAGGACTGTTGTTCATCATTATTTCTTTGCATCTATATCTTATAAATAAAATGCATATGGTAAAATAATCAAAGATTGGTATTTCCAAAGTCACAGTAGGCCAGTCTCAAGACAATACTGAGATGAATGCTGAAATCAATCTTTTATCTTAAAAAGGTAGAACTTTTAAACTAAAACTGAGTAGTTCTTGAAGTGACAGAATTCTAAGGCCTGATTCTGATGTACAACTACTACAGACAAAAATACAACTCACAGAGCCTTCTAGGTACACCTGCAGTGTAAATAATAATGACCAAAAAAGAGGTAGTGAATGTAGCAAGTTCTCAGAATGTCAACTTTGTACTTGTCAGACAACATCTTGGGAGAACAACTCCTTGAATTTTGATACACTGCAGTCCCATGCAAATCTTATTCCTGATACTGGACAGACCAAAAAGGTATTTGGTCGCTACGTACTGCTTCCCCTTAAATACAGTTGGGATTTTCAGAGTTCCTTGGTGGCTTGTGCTCAATATTAAATCGTTACAACATGTGCTAAAATTGCTTCCCAGGACAAAGCACATAATGCCCAGACTTGCTACGCTTAAGGTTTTTTCTTTCCCTTAGATTGAAGTTCAACTTTGTTTTATAGGAGCTGTAGCGCACCTGTTATGTTTAAAGCACTGTGCTGAAGACTGAGGATACAGAGCAGACAATCAAAAGGGTCAAACAGATTCTGCAGCAGGGAACATGTTTTCGTGTCCATGCCTCAGACAGACTCCAGACATCAGGTATCTGTAAGATTAGCTCCAGATGATGAAGTGCTCCTAAGACTGTGTGATTTGTCTGTAGAAAACATGCTGGAAATTTTGATAACAGTTGAGGATTAAGCAGCATTTCAGAAATGTTTAATATGATAAAGAATAGGCTTGAGTTCAAAGTGAGAAACTGCTTCAGAAGAACTCACATTCTTTGAAATAATTTCTGAGTAAAGAGACAAGGGTTAAACAGAGACATTAGTTATTCATATTTCAGTTAAAGGGTTCGTTTTAAAATAGATAAAAGATTCCATTCCCTCACCCATAGCCAATATTTTTGTGCAAAAAATAATTGATAATAAGACTTTTAAAAAAGTAAAGAGAGAGAAAACATTTTCAGGGGCCTAAGAGAAGTTCATAAGGAAGATTTAGAGTGAGCACTGCTACTAGTGCACAGTGCAATGCTTGTCACCCTTCCAGATTTTGGTGTAGATGATTTTTTTCTTAGGGAAGAAGATAATGTGTAGCAGTTAATTCAGTGGCACATCCACATGACATTGCCCCTGAAGGCGGAAAGACCCACCGAGCTTCCTAGTTGAAATAATAGATGGTTGTGTGTACCCAGTACACCAGTGCCTTCTTGGACTTTCCCTTCCTGATTGTTGGACGACCATTCCAATCGTGAAGGAGAAGGGGAGGGGAGCAGGGAAAGATGCATATTAACTATTTTGCCTTTTTCCTTAAGGCTGCAAAGTTAATTTTTCCTATGCTAGAAGTCTAAAACAATCTGTAGTTTCGCCCTTCTATGACAAGAACAACTCTGAGCAATTCAATACTAAGGCCAGAATAAAAAGATCTGGAGAAAGTCAGGATATATAGGCTGATATTTTTCAACAGTGAGCTTGAATGCCTAGTGCAAAACCTGAGTTACTGGCAACATGACATCAGCCTCAGCACTCCTACCTCTGTATCACAATGAGTGGCAACCCGAGCAATGCAAGACACCAGCTCTGGATATCTCATTCTGAGATGGAGGCAAAAAGTTGGCTTTCAGCATAAGATTGAGAAACCTAAACTGAAATGTTCCATATGTACACACCAGTGGGTGTGGTCAGCAGAAGTCTTGATTCATTTGTCTGCACATAGGCATAGAATGTCTGTTGAAACACACCAAGGGTATCAGCCCGCCCCTGTGTTTTACTCCACAGTGACAGATGGCTCTCATAGATCTTATGTCCTAGCTGACAGGATTGTACAGATGTTGGTAAGTCTCTATGGAGGATTAAATAGTGCTACGAACATATGTTTAGGCAGTTGTTTTCCATCTCTAGTCAATACAGTCAATGGAGTCTAGAAAGTGATTGATCTATCTGATAAAGTATAGGTATCTACATTGATGGCAGTTTACATGTAGAATAAAATGTTGTTGACATCTGAAGTCAACTCTCTGTACCCACTGTTGAATCTCATCTTTAGAGTTATGTGAGATTAATTTCTTTCCAGAAGATGAGAATTCAAATCTCTTCTCATCTTTGGCTCCAATCTAGATCAGAAACACCAAGAGTGTAAATTTGGCTGTACTTGAGCAAAAGGTTTCTTGTAAAGCTCTTTAGCAAATGCAAAAAGCAAGTAAATGTATCTGATCCATTGGAGCTGATTATTCAGAGCTGGCCTCATTAAGGAGAAATAGTTACATGAGGAGCTCCAGCTGGAATGGGTGCATTATGCAATAATAGCTACACAACTGAAGAGAGAGACAAGAGGACATCTAGAGTGTCTGGGAGATTCTTAACAGGTTATGATATTCTTATGAAAGATAAAAAATATTTTTATTAGGTAGGTTTTAAAACTAATTATCCTCTTGAATCTTGTTGTATTCAATCCTTTTGGGGGGTAATGTTATGAAAATCTGCCCTTTATTTTATAATATATTAAAAAGACACGCAGTAATATTTCTTCTTTAAAATTCAGTTTTGCAAAACTCTATCTTGCCAGTGCTGCATGGACTGCACAATGGAAGATTCTGTCCTTTGACATAGTATATAGTACTACAGACTCTCGCTGTTTTGGACAGTGATCCCTTAAAGATTGGGTGGGGTATATCGAGAACTTAAAGAAATTATTCTTTTATAAAATAACTATATTTTAAAATAATTTTTCCTAGATTAGGAAAAGAATGGAAAGTAAACTAGTGCAATGTTGCAACAGAGGCAGAAACTCTAGAAAGTACTGGAGCAGCTGATTATGTGGGGGGCACTGAGGGATGAAACAAATAATACGACCTAGCATTTCAAGTGGATAAAACAGAAGAGCAGGTATGAAAAAGACCAGCTTACTGTTATCTATGGATAATATGCTAAAAGACCTTCTGCAAATGATGACAAGAGAGAGTAGAAATATAGGAGAAAAAGGAAAGAATTGTGTCAGATTTCCGCAGGCTCAAGTCTGGAATACAAATCATAAAACTATCTCTGGTTTGACAATAAAGTATTACTGATTAAAGCCAATACTAAAAGTTGTTGTCCTGGGTTGTGAGGATGTAGTAAAACAATGTATTCTCCCCCATCTGCGTCAGCCCTGATGAGCTGCTAATGACAGGTCGTTTACAACAACTGCCTGGTGCATGTTTGGCCCCTAAGACTGCAAGCTGGTTAGATAAGATAAGGGGAATCCTGTGGTGAGGTAGGGCCTCTTTTGGCTTCACAAAAGACACAGCTGGGAGAGCTTCCCCCTGAAAGCACCACCAGTAATCACACCCATCCTGAGGAGGCCATCTCTGTTATGGGCCGTCATGGACAATGGGCAGCTGGAACGACCCAACCGCCCAGAACCTCCCAAACCATCTTATCTCATCATTCCATTGGGAAATGCTCTGCCCTGGGGGAGGGACATGGACGTTCCTGCGGGAATNCTGCGGGAATGAAGCCTGCCTGGACTCTGGCATGGATTCCAGGAGCTGCTGAGGATTCACCACTCCCACTGGACTGCACCCACCCCTCACCCGGACTGCAGCCCCCCTGCCTCACCAGCTCCCCTGCCCAGGTGTGGCTGTAAATACCCCACAGGGGAACCCGGGTGACAGGCGGGGAGTCTGGTACTGGTGTTTGTTGTTGTTTTTGTTGCTGTTTGTTCTGTTGGGTTATATCTATCTATCTATATATTTTCGTAAAGAACTGTTATTCCTTTTCCCATATTTGATCTCAAAAGCCTGATAATTTTCAAAACTACAGTAATTCAGGGGAGGGGGAGATTCCTTCCACTCCAGGAGGGTTCCTGCTTTTCCTTGGCAGATATCTGCCTTTCAAACTAAGACAGTTGTCCTGTGTTGCTTTTGGCTGGGGTAGTATTAATATTCTTAGTAGTAGCTGGTGCAGGGCTGTGCTTTGGATTTGTTCTGGAAACTGTTGATAACACAAGTATGCCTTAGTTTCTGCTTAGCAGGACTTAGGCGGAGTTAGGGCCTTTTCTGCTCCTCACCTCACCCCACCATTGAGGAGGCTGGGGGTACACAGGGATTTGGAAGGGGGCACAGCTGGGACAGCTGACTCTAACTGATCCAAGGCATTTTTCGTACCATATGGCATCATGCTCAGTATATAAAGTGGGGAGAAGAATGAAAGGGGGGCATTCAGAGTGATGGTGTTTCTCTTTATGTTGCTGTTATGCATGATAAAGCCCTGCTGTCCTAGAGATGTCTGCCTGCCCACAGGAAGTGGGAAATGAATTCTTTATTTTGTTTTGCTTTTGTGTGTGATGTTTGCTTGATCCATTAAACTGTCTTTAGCTCAACCGTGAATTTTCTCATTTTAACCTTACAATCCTCTCCTCCATTTCACTGGGGTGAGGGGGAAGTAGTGAGCGGCTTTGTAGGGCTCAGTTGCTGTCTGGGGTTAAGCCATGACATGATGCTACCAACAGTGCTGAAACAGCTTCTCCATTGAAGTTAATCAGTGTATTGAGCAAATAATCATGCCACCTTGGGTTTTCAGAGGGACTGTGCTGTGACTGTATGCCCAGGTGCAGCCTCACCTGACACATTTGCAGAACAGGAGTTCCTCAAAATTCTCCTCAGACAAATTCTCAAGTCTGTTTTGTTATTTTCTCCCTTCATTCCAAAGAGTTCTATGCCAAGTTTGCCAAGATGCAATGTTCATGGCTATCTATGTGGTTCACATGCTGTCTTCTCAAATGTCCAACGAACGCAAATAAAAATACATGGTGAGAGTTCATATGAAGAGAGGTTGATTCAGGTACTCTGAGGGACTGCAAGGAATTAGCATGAATAGGGGGAAAAAAAAGAAGTGTGTACAATAGAAGATCATGCCTGAGCCTCGTGTTTGCCCCCATAAGCAGCTAACAACATTCCTATCTGATCTTGCATGTCTGTCCTGGTCAGGAGGTGGCTCAGGCAACCAGCACTACAAATAATTTAAACCTCCTACAGTGTAAATGTGGCCCAAGAGCTTGACCTCAACTCATGATTCCCCTGAGTTCAGAGATTCTTTTAATTAGGAAAGATTCTTTTTAATTAGGAAAATACCTCTTTTTTAAAGTACTGTTTGTATAGCTTTAGGAAAGAGTTGTTTTGCTTATAAAGCATTCAGTAAACATCCTCTGACAGTTTCAAAACAAAACAAGGTTGAAAAGAAATTGTTAAAGTGTACCACCATCAATTTTAAAAAACAATACATTTTTTTCCTGTTCTTCAAGTGTATTTATCCCACTGAGGGATTACTTTTATTTTTCAGCTGTGACTCACTGAATGTATGACAGAGTCTTGTTTCAACAAATTTATTGAGGCTGAAGAAGATGTTAAAAACAGACAGGCACCTGGAAATGCCAAAAATGGGGAAAAAACCAAATAAAATTTATTTCAAGGGGAGCCATGGCACAGTCCCTGATTCCCCCTGTGTATAAAAAAAATATATTAATTCTCTTACTCCTGTACTTCCCCCCTCTTAAAGTTTCATATGAGCTCAGAGGATAAAGTTTATCAGTCTGGTAATAATATTATAAGATCCGTGAAATGTATTTTTGAGAAAACCTTTGGGAGGTGTCATTAGTCTTTTGATACATTGATTAAGCTGTTAACTTTCCAGGGTAGTACTCCCTAATAGTATCATTTGCATACGGATAAACCAATTAGTGTGTGTGTGTGGTGGTTTGCATCTAACCAGAGAGGAAATTTATAGGTTTTAATTTCCTGGAGTCAGTATCACAAGCTATTGTGATAAAACTTTTGAAAGAAGTACAAGGAGTACCCTTTGAAACAGAATTAGTGTAGCCTACGCTGTGGATGAAGTATTAGTGTGCTGTGCTAACCTGTGCGAATATTTAGCCAGGCATTTTTAGTGTTGGATCCAGATATGCAATAAATGAAATTGGGTGTTCTGTGGTGGTCAAAAGTTCTGATACAACAAAGCCTTTAAGTACATGAGTGTTCCAGTCTTCCTACGATAATGTGTCTAAGTACTTTTAAAACTCTTGCTTCCAGTGGGATTTAATCACATACTTAATCTTAAGCACATATGCTCTGTTGAAACAGAGATGCATTGTATAAATTAGTCAGATCTCTTTATTAATGGGAACTAATCTCTTTATTAATGAGGACAGGATGGTCACCATCTTAACATTTGATCTTTTAAAACATCTGTCCTTTTTGCTTTGCCTCTTTATGCATGTGCCTGCTTTGCAACCTCCTACTTGTATAGGTATTAGAAACAGCCATGTGATGAGGTGTGATCTTTTGCCCTTAATGTAGTTGCGGTTATAATGACAAAAATGTCTTTCCTTTTTTTTGCCAATGTAGCAAAAGGTGGAATAAAGCAGCCAGCATTCAGATTTGGCATTATGGATTAGCACAGGTAAGAAGGATTTTTCAGTTGTCACGTGTCAAGATCTTTATGATTAATAAAGTGCTTTTAAATGGCAAATTAGCTTCCATAGTTCCAGGTTTTAAAATATTTTGTGACACAATGGAGCAGCTAACTAAGGGAGGAAAGGATATTCTAGGTTATTAGAGGAATACTCAATGTTCTTTAAAATTTTGAGACTGGTCCCATGTGCAGAAGTAATTCTGAATGAACTGTGGTGAGTATAAAGAGATCTGGAAAGTTATTTGATACAACTAAGAGGTTCAGAAAATTGAGGATGCGTTTGAATATCAACCTGGAGTGGGAAGATTGCATCCATTATGTGTTTACTGTCTGATATAAATGTATTAGATGGGTGAAGAATTATTGCTTTCTCTTTATATTTTACAAAGAGCAAACCTGAAAGTAATTACTAAGTTCCCTAGGAAAAATTTTGACTAGTATTTGGAGAATCATCTCACTGAGTTTGATGTATCCAGAAATAAGGCACCTGCCCTTAACTGGTTATCTACTATTCCTTTGAGGTCACTGGTGGGTGAGAGAGAACCTCTCCTGAAAAGAAATCAGCCTGTGACAGACAGCTCCTGAGAGTTTGGATGAATAGTCACATGAAAATGCCAGTGTCTCTTGGTTGAACAAAGAGAAAGTAGAAATGCTTGCTTTAACTTGAAGCCAACTAAACTTTTAGATATATACATGCCTGTCACATTAATTTTTAGTGAGTCTTCATGATCTGAGTGTTTGCCCTAATGGGGCAAACTCTCAGCAGGTGAGCAGGATGGCAGTGGAAAGCAGGGCTTCCTAAAGTGCTTCTCAGGCTTGCATGATATATGGAATAAGCCTTTGGGATGCTCTGTGGGATGTACCTGCCACAATAGACCCAGAATAAAAGAAAGGAAGATGTTTTGGTGTTTTTTTGATCTGATTAAGGGTACATTCTGGGAATTACCTTCAGGGTAAAGGTATTTATAGAAATAAGCTGTTGCTCTGGATACATTTCGCTTTGGAGGTGTACTTCCATGGTTGTATTAAATTGTTTATTGATAGGTCTGATGAATGCTTAAAGTCACCTAGATTCTACTGGCATAGCCAGGAACACTGTGGACATTTGTGCCATAGAGGCAGCATCACTGCCATAAGGTGACTTCATGAAAAAGACATGTGACATGGAAAAACAAATGGAGTCAGAACCTTTGGATTTATTTTTATTTTTATTGGTTTTGTAAACAAGAGTTTATAATTACATTTTCTACCTCTACTAGCATCACAGAGAAATTTAGAAAAGGATCTGAATACAGAAGGAAAGGAATCCTAAGTTGAACTATATTATAGACAGGAAATAAAACCATGTTCCTAAAATACTGCTATTCCTGTTCAAGCATCAGAGTTACATTCTGTGAAAGTCTCCTTGTTTTTGAGATCACTGTGTCCTGTGATTCCATATTAATTAATGGCCATCAAAGATAGACCAGAATAGAAACAAAAACATTTGGGGCTATTTTTCTCCAATGAGAGATGATATTCTGGAAATTTCCTTCACAGCAAAAGGATATCTAGAACTAAGGGACTGCTATGTATATATGCCTTCATTGTAGGTGTATTTTCCAAACACCTTGCCTGGTTATACTACATATTTATTACTAGGCTTAGTAAATTCTTTTGTCAGCTAGATTTTATTTCTTTGCTGCTATATCACAGCCTCTAGCAGGAAAAGGAAAAAAATCAGCCAAGTGCTGAGCACCTTTCTCTCTAGCCTACATCATTAATATTTTCATTAATGATACCTTCATGGAGGGGAGGTGGGCAGTATGTTTGGTAAAGTGTTTGAAGTTTTGACACTGTCCTGCCTGCATGACATCCTTCTCTCTTTACTGGATAGGGATGGATTTTATGGATGGACCACTCAGTGGGTAATGAATTGGCTCAATGATTACACTCCAATAATTGTGGTCAAAGGTTGAATATCCAGGTGGAAATCAATGACAACTGGCTTTCCTCAGGGGTCAATATTGGGACTGGCACTATTTAACATATAGTTGGTGACATAGGCAGCGGGATCAAGTTCACCCTCACCTGTTTTCCAGTGACACCAAGCTGTGTGGTGCACTTGAGATGCTGGAAGAACAGGATGACATGCAGAGAGACCTGGGCTGGCTTGAGAGGTGGGCCTGTGCAAACCTCGTGAAATTCAACAAGGCCAAGTGCAAAATCCTGCACTTGGTTTGGGACAATCCTAGGAACAAATACAGACTGTGTGGGGAATGGATTAAGAGTAGCCCTGAGGAGGACTTGAGGTTGTTGGTTGACAAGAAGCTCGACATGACCTGGCAATATGTACTTGCAGCCCAGAAAGCCAACTGTGTCCTGGTCTGCATCAAAAGGGAACGGCCAGCAGGGTGAGGGTTTCTCCTCCTCCACTCCACTCTGGTGAGACATCACCTGGAGCTTTATGTTCAGCTCTGCATCCCCCAACATAAGTAGTTCATAGACGTGTTAGAGTGAGACCAGAGAAGGGCGACCAAGGCGACCAGAATGCTGGAGCATGTTTTGTGGAGACAGGCTGAAAGAACTTGTGTTGTCCAGAAGAGAAGGCCCTGGGGAGCTTATAGCAGCCTTTCAGGACCTAATGGGTGTTACAAGAAAGATGGAGAGGGATTTTTACCAGGGCATGTGTTGCATGAAAGGCATAGAAATTTGACAGAAAATAATCCCCATTTCTTTCCAGCTCGTCCTCACAGATCAGAGGGGCTGGGTGTGACCCAGTTTAATTTCTGATTATAACCAATTCATCACTCTAAGTCTGATCACATTCAGTAAGATATGACATGCATCAATAGTGTGGGTTACACTATAATTCTGGCCACATTTGGGATCCCAGATTCATGAATAGTGTGATCGACTGTTTCGTCACTATAAGTCAGATAGAGTTCGTTAAGAACTTTCATGATCACAGAATCAGAAATATTGTAGTTTATTGAAGAAACAGGTTATAGATTTTTATGACATTGCCAGTGATAAATGCACTAGACCTAGAAAATGTGAGTTTATAATGCTGTGTAGAAGTATTTCTGGGTACACTCTGATGCAGTTGGAAGCATACATCTCACCAAAGAGACATCTCTGCTTTGGCAAAGAGAGACAGGCAACCCGTGAACTTGTCTACAAGGTGCTTGTATTCTCATCCTCTGCCATGGAGAGTTTCAAATGCCAGTTTATACTTTTGGGAGAAGTGGAGGTCAGACTGTAGTCAAATATTCCGTTACTGCTGCCATAAACAGGGGAGGCAGTCACTTTATATGTAAATGAGAAATACTGAGAGTTAAGAGAGAGAGATGATTATGAAGACTGCAGGTCTTGCAAGAGGATGGAACAGAAGTGTGACACATTAGTACAACTCCTTCTTCCACCTGGCTGATTGTAGCGATAAGGGTCTTCTGGCCTCTGCCTGATAATTTATCATCCCCTCAGCATGTCATCATACCCACAGTAATCCATAGCCACCCATCTCATGCTGTATCTCATGGAAATCCCTCTATCACATATATCACATCATATCACATGGCTGTAGGCCTCATTTCTACAGCATGTTGTGACAGGACAAGGAGGAATGGCTTTAAACTGAAAGAGAACAGATTTGTATCAGACATTAGGAAGAAATTCTTTACTCAGAGGTGGTGAGGCACTGGAACCTGTTGCCCAGGAAAGCTGAGGATGCTCCATCCCTGGAAGTGTTCAAGGACAGATTGGGCAGGGCTTTGAACAACCTGGTCTAGTGGAAAGTATTCCTGCCCATGGCAGGAAGGGTTGAAACTAGATGATCTTTAAGGTCCCTTCCAACCCAAACTGCTCTAGGATCCTATGGTTCTATGAAGTTTCCTTTCATGTCAGTGTAAGAAAGATGAGGCCATGCCTGCACCCTGAGGAAGGTTGATTTCCAGATGGTTGTGCAGATGGTAGTTACACCTGCCACTATCATCCTGTTCACATAGCTGCCTTATGGTCTTTCTGTGGAGTGCTGACACCCAGCCATCCTGTTGGAGGATGCTGCAATGTGTGATTTCATTCAAACAAGCTAAAAACATGGAGACAAACCATTTCAGAGGTGTGATCTTTGACAGCAGTCTGATTGCGTGCATGGGTCGTGTGTGCAGCTTTCACTATAGTCGTGAAAATGTCCTTGATACTGTCCTCATGGGCAAGTGCAGATATCTCCAGAAAACTTGTCTAAGTTCAGCATGGACAGGGTGGATACACCAGTTTACAGTTTATTTTTTCTAGTCAGAAATAGCTGGATACAAGTCTCTTCAAGTTGTTACTCTTATTACTCATCCTTTTAAAATATTAATTTAGGAATGCATACTCCCATCAAGAGTTGGATATTAATGGTGATTTTCCTCACTAATGATTTGGATTTGGGTTTCGTTAGCAGATGAGAATTTCTGAACAATGTCAGTGCAGTGCATTCAAAAACTTTGCTTAAGAAAGACAAAAAATGGTGTTGAAAAGATATTGTAATTCCATGTTTTAAAGAAAAAAATGTTTTCAGAAGCCTTACTTTTCTGTAACTTTTTGTTCTTTTTTTTTTGCTTGGATTTTTTGTGGGTTTTTTTCAGAGGTGCTTTTTCATCACAGTATTGGGAATAGTAGAGGAATTATTCGAATTGTTTTTCTGGCAATCAAAAGATAGTTATAGCAATATGATTCAGACAGCTGCATCATATTCAAATGTCATTAAGGGAACACTATTAAGTCAGTTTTTATAATAGCTCAAGGGGGTAGATTATCATGGTGTAATTCAATCACTAAGAACAGGCTCTTAACTCTTGTAAGAGCAAATCTCTAATATTGATCTTCAAAACAAGAGGCAAACAACAAAAAGTCAGAACAATCATCACAAAGCATGGAACATTTCCCAGGCTGCCTCATGGACCTTTGAAAGTACAACATAAGTATTTATATTTGAAGGAATAGCTCACATTGAGTGAGGCCAATAGCTGAAATCAATAGAAATCTTCTCCACATAGATCTTTAACGAGTAGTGCACGTGGTCCATGTCAAATAGTGCTGCATATTATAACAAGTTTGTAAGTCATGACTTCTGAATTCTGGGTCTGCTTAGATTTCTGACTCCTTGGATAGTACTCAATATGTCATGCATAATTTTCTGATCTGTGAGTGTTGATTAGACCTGGGAGTCCAAGGGCATGAGACCCTTTCAGAGTCCTGTAATACGTTTTGTCTCCATTTATCATGCTGACTTCAGATGCTTGGGTGAATAATTTGCTATACACTGATGGTGAGCACTGTTTTCCCATTGCACTACTAAAAAAGGCCAGGTTTGGTTGCTTAAACACAGGCACTAGTGCCATTTGTAAGAATCTGAGATATACCAGACAGCTGCATGTGAACGGAAGATGAGGCCTGAGGAAGATCATGTCCTTCTGAAGCAACAGGTGGAGACCATGAAAGATTCCTTGGGGTTAGTCAAACAAAAAGAAACACTTTTGATAAGGAAACTGAATCAAGTACTGAATGGCATTAGTGTCAGCAAATTTAGTTGGTTGAATGGTAATTATGCAGTCTGAATTAGCAGTCCAGTTTTCTGAAGAAGAGAGAAATGCATTACACTGTGGTTCCTTTCACCTCTTTTAGCTCTGTTACTGGACAAGATGAATCATCTTCTGAAGCAGACTGTGTCTGCAATTCAGAAGAGCATTGACAATCAGCATTGTTTTCATACCTGTACAGCTGGAGCTGAATTCACTTGCCCACACACCTACTGATATTTGAGAAGCACAAGTGTGTGTATCCTTCGCCTTCCACTGTCAGTCTAGGAGGGCACAGGTCTCTTCTATCTCCTGCGTCATTTCTGAAGCCCCATGCGGAAATGTTTGGTATACGCTTGGAGATGGGGAGAGACAGCTGCAGGGAAATGCCCAGCATCTTGTCTATATCTGTGGAAAGCTATGCGGCACTGGGAGCAGGAGCAGCCGCCATCCTGTCTTTGTGTGTGGAAAGCCATGTGGCACTGGGTGTGGGAACAGCCACCATCTTGTCTTTGTGTGTGGAAAGCCATGTGGCACTGGGTGTGGGAACAGCCACCATCTTGTCTTTGTGTGTGGAAAGCCATGTGGCACTGGGTGTGGGAACAGC